>JASAUF010000153.1:0-215221 GCA_030180095.1 Magnolia changhungtana
ATTCAAATTGCAAAATGATGATCGAAGAGTTCTAATTTGCTTTTGGGATATCGATCGGTCCTACAATTAGCCAATTTTGGTCCCATTTGGAAGTTTGTCAAGTTAATAGTTCAATGAGCTCGAAGTAGTCTAAATTTGGAATGGAAGATACTTATGAAGGTAACTATTGGACCGGAGATGATGAAAAAAATTGACAATAGATCTTACATGCCCAAATGAGGGAATTTGAGCGTCTCCATTGGATCGATCCTTTGATTTGGAAAGATTAACAATCCAAATTGCAAAATGATGATCGAAGAGTTCAAGGTGCTTTGGATATCGAACGGTCTTAGAATTAGGCAATTCTGGTCCCATTTGGAAGCTTGTCAAGTCAACAGTGCAATGAGCTCAAAATAAAATAAATTTGACCACTGAAGAGAGAGTTATGAAGGTTAATATTGGACCAGGAGCTGAAGGAAAAATTCAGGGATGCATTGCGATCTCACTATCGATGCCCAAATGCTCTCGAAATCGATGATTCCATTCAGGAATGGAAGAGCATTAAATTACCTTTAGATGACCAAAAATTGACCCAATCCGACATCAAACGAGGGAGTTATGAGCGTCTCTGTTGGATCGCGCGATTTGGAAAGATTAACAATTCAAGTTGCAAAATGATGATCAAAGTGTTCCAATATGCTTTTGGGATATCGAACGGTCCCATAATTAGCCAATTTTGGTCCCATTTGGAAGCTTGTCAAGTTAACAGTGCAATGAGCTCAAAATAGTTTAAATTTGAGCATTGAAGAGAGAGTTATGAAGGTAACTATTGGACCAGGAGATGAATGAAAAACTCAGGACAGAAGACTGTGATCCCACTTACCGATGCCCAAATGTTCTCGAAATACAACGATTCCATTCAGGAATGGAAGAGCATTAAATTACCTTTCAGATGACCAAAAATTGACCCAATTCGACATCAAAAGAGGAAGTTATGAGCATCTCGATTGCATCCGCGATTTGGAAAGATTAACAATCGAATTGCAAAATGATGATCGAAGAGTTCCAACGTGCTTTTGTGATATCAAACGGGCCTAGAATTAGCCAAATCTGGTCCCATTTGGAAGCTTGTCAAGTTAACAGTGCAATGAGCTCATAATTTCTAAATTTAACCACTGAAGAGAGTTATGAAGGTTACTATTGGACCAGGAGATGAAGGAAAAATCAGATCTGAAGCTATGCGATCCCACTTACCGATGCCCAAATGGTCTCGAAATATGACGATTCCATTCAGGAATGGAGGAACACTAAAGTAACTTTCCGATGACCAAAAATTGACCCAATCGACATCAAACGTGGGAGATATGAGTGTCTCTGTTGGATCGCGCGATTTGGAAAGATTAACAATCGAATTACAAAATGATGATCGAAGAGTTCCAAAGTGCTTTTGTGATATCGAGCGGTCCTAGAATTAGCCAATTTGGTCCCATTTGGAAGCTTGTCAAGTTAACGGTGCAATTATCTCATAATATTCTAAATTTGACCATTGAAAGAGAGTTATGAAGGTTACTATTGGACCAGGAGATGCAGGAAAAATACAGGACTGACGACTGCGATCCCACTTACCGATGCCCAAATGGTCTCGAAATATGACGATTCCATTCAGGAATGGAAGAACACTAAAGTAACTTTCAGATGACCAAAAATTGACCCAATCCGACATCAAACGAGGGAGTTATGAGCGTCTCTGCTGGATCACGCGATTTGGAAAGATTAACAATCCGAATTACAAAATGATGCTCAAAGAGTTCCAACGTGCTTTTGTGATATCGAGCGGTCCTATAATTAGCCAATTCTGGTCCCATTTGGAAGCTTGTCAAGTTAACAGTTCAATGAGCTCAAAATTGAATAAATTTGACCACTGAAGAGAGAGTTAGGAAGGTGACTATTGGACCAGGAGATGAAGGAAAAATTCGAGGACTGAGGAATGCGATCCACTTACCGATGCAAAAAATGGTCTCGAAATCGATGATTCCATTCAAGAATGCAAGAGCAGTAAAGGACTTTTCAAATGATCAAAAATCGACCCAATTCGACATCAAATGAGGGAGTTATGAACTACTTCGTTGGATTGAGTGATTTGCATAGATTAACAATCGAAATTGCAAAATGATGATCGAAGAGTTCCAACGTGCTTTTGTGATATCGAGCGGTCCTATAATTAGCTAATTCTGGTCCCATTTGGAAGCTTGTAAAGTTAACAGTGCAATGAGCTCATAATATTCTAAATTTGACCATTGAAGAGAGAGTTATGAAGGTTAATATTGGACCGGGAGATGAAGGAAAATTTCAGGACAGACGACTGCGATCCTACTTACCGATGCCCAAATGGTTTCGAAATACGACGATTCCATTCAAGAATGGAGCACTAAAGTACCTTTCAGATGACCAAAATCAACCCAATCCAGACATCAAAGCGAGGGAGTTATGAGCGTCTCCATTGGGTCGTAGCGATTTGGATAGATTAACAATCCAAATTGCAAAATGATGATCAAAGAGTTCCAACGTGCTTTTCGGATATCGAACGGTCCTAAATTAGCCAATTCTGGTCCCATTTGGAAGCTTGACAATTAACAGTGCAATGAGCTCAAAATATTCTAAATTTGATCACTGAAGAGATAGTTATGAAGGTTAACATTGGACCAAGAGATGAAGATAAAATTCGAGGCCCGACGACTCGATCTCACATATCGATGCCCAAATGGTCTCGAAGTACGACGATTCCATTAAGGAATGGAAGAGCACTAAAGTACCTTTCAGATGACCAAAAATAGACTCAATCGACATCAAACGAGGAGTTATGAGCGTCTTTGTTGGATCGCGCAATTTGGAAAGGCTAACAATTCAAATTGCAAAATGATGATCGAAGAGTTCTAATTTGCTTTTGGGATATCGATCGGTCCTACAATTAGCCAATTTTGGTCCCATTTGGAAGTTTGTCAAGTTAATAGTTCAATGAGCTCGAAGTAGTCTAAATTTGAGCACTGAAGAGATACTTATGAAGGTAAATATTGGACCAGGAGATGAATGAAAAATTCAGGACTGAAGACTGCGATCCCATTTACCGATGCCCAAATGGTCTTGAAATACGACGATTCCATTCAGGAATGGAAGAACACTAAAGTAACATTCAGATGACCAAAAACTGACCCAATCTGACATCAAACGAGGGAGTTATGAGCGTCTCCGTTGGATCGCACCATTTGAAAAGATTAACAGTCCGAATTACAAAATGATGATCGAAGAGTTCCAATGTGCTTTTGTGATATCGAAGGTCCTAGAATTAGCCAATTCTGGTCCCATTTGGAAGCTTGTCAAGTTAACGAGTGCAATGAGCTCAAAATAGTTTAAATTTGAGCACTGAAGAGAGAGTTATGAAGGTTACTATTGGACTAGGAGATGCAGCAAAAATACAGGACTGACGATTGCGATCCCACTTACCGATTCTCAAATGGTCTCGAAATATGACGATTCCATTCAGGAATGGAAGAACACTAAAGTAACTTTCAGATGACCAAAAATTGACCCAATCGACATCAAACGAGGGAGTTATGAGCTCTCTGTTGGATCGCGTGATTTGGAAAGATTAACAATCAAATTGCAAAATGATGATCAAAGAGTTCCAACGTGCTTTTTGATATCGAACGGTCTAGAATTAGCCAATTCTGGTCCCATTTGGAAGCTTGTCAAGTTAACAGTTGCAATGAGCTCAAAATAAATAAATTTGAGCACTTGAAGAGAGAGTTATGAAGGTTAACTATTGGACCAGGAGATGAAGGAAAAACTCGGGGCCCGATGCGACGATCGACTCACATACCGATGCCCAAATGGTCTTGAAATCGATGATTCCATTCGGGAATGGAAGAGCATTAAATTACCTTTCGGATGACCAAAAATTGACCCAATCGACATCAAACGAGGGAGTTATGAGCGTCTATCTCGTTGGATCCGCGATTTGGAAAGATTAACAATCAATTGCAAAATGATGATCGAAGAGTTCCAAAGTGCTTTTGTGGATATCGAACGGTCCTAATTAGCCAATTTCTGGTCTCATTTGGAAGCTTGTCAAGTTAACAGTGCAATGAGCTCATAATATTCTAAATTTGACCACTGAAGAGAGATTTATGAAGGTACTACTATTGGACCAGGAGATGCAGGAAAAATACAGGACTGACGACTGCGATCCCACTTACCGATGCCCAAATGGTCTCGAAATATGACGATTCCATTCAGGAATGGAAGAACACTAAAGTAACTTTCAGATGACCAAAAATTGACCCAATCCGACATCAAACGAGGGAGTTATGAGCGTCTCTGTTGGATCGCGCGGTTTGGAAAGATTAACAATTCAAGTTGCAAAATGATGATCGAAGAGTTCCAACGTGCTTTTGTGATATCGAAGCGGTCCTATAATTAGCCAATTCTGGTCCCATTTGGAAGCTTGTCAAGTTAAATGATTCAATGAGCTCAAAATTGAATAAATTTGACCATTGAAGAGAGAGTTATGAAGGTTACTATTGGACCAGGAGATGAAGGAAAAATTCAGATCGAGAATGCGATCCCACTTACCGATGCCCAAATGGTCTCGAAATACGATGATTCCATTCAAGAATGGAAGAGCACTAAAGGACTTTCGGATGACCAAAAATTGACCCAATCCGACATCAAATGAGGGAGTTATGAACTCTCGTTGGTTGGATCACGCGATTTGGAAAGATTAACAATCCAAATTGCAAAATGATGATCGAAGAGTTCCAACGTGCTTTTTGGATATCGAACGGTCCTAGAATTAGCCAATTCTGGTCCCATTTGGAAGCTTGTAAAGTTAACATTGCAATGAGCTCATAATATTCTAAATTTGACCTTGAAAGAGAGTTATGAAGGTTACTATTGGACCAGGAGATGAAGGAAAAATTCAGGACTGACGACTGTGATTCCACTTACCGATGCCCAAATGGTCTCAAAATACGACGATTTTATTGAAGAATGGAAGAGCACTAAAGTACCTTTCAAATGAACAAAAATTGACCCAATCTGAAATCAAACGAGGGAGTTATGAGTGTCTCGTTGGATCAGCGATTTGGAAAGATTAACAATCCAAATTACAAAATGATGATCGAAGAGTTCCAACGTGCTTTTGGATATCGAGCGGTCCTAGAATTAGCAATTCTGGTCCCATTTGGAAGCTTGTCAAGTTAACGGTGCAATGAGCTCAAAATATTCTAAATTTGATCACTGAAGAGATAGTTATGAAGGTTAACATTGGACCAGGAGATGAAGATAAAATTCAGGGCTGACGACTCCGATCTCACATATCGATGCCCAAATGGTCTCGAAGTACGACGATTCCATTAAGGAATGGAAGAGCACTAAAGTACCTTTCAGATGACCAAAAATAGACCCAATCCGACATCAAACGAGGGAGTTATGAGCGTCTCTGTTGGATCGCGCAATTTGGAAAGATTAACAATTCAAATTGCAAAATGATGATCGAAGAGTTCTAATTTGATTTTGGGATATCGATCGGTCCTAGAATTAGCCAATTTTGGTCCCATTTGGAAGCTTGTCAAGTTAATAGTTCAATGAGCTTAAAATATTTTAAATTTGAGCACTAAAGAGAGAGTTATGAAGGTAACTATTGGACCAGGAGATTAATGAAAAACTCAGGATAGAGACTGCGATCCCACTTACCGATGCCCAAATGGTCTGAAATATGACGATTCCATTCGAGGAATGGAAGAACACTAAAGTAACATTCGGATGACCAAAAATTGACCCAATCCGACATCAAACGAGGGAGTTATGAGCGTCTCGTTGGATCGCGCATTTGGAAAGATTAACAATCCGAATTACAAAATGATGATCGAAGAGTTCCAATGTGCTTTTGTGATATCGAATGGTCCTAGAATTAGCAAATAATTTGGTCCCATTTGGAAGCTTGTCAAGTTAATGTGCAATGAGCTCATAATATTCTAAATTTGACCACCGAAGAGAGAGTTATGAAGGTTAACTATTGGACCAGGAGATGAAGGAAAAATACAAGATTGACGACTGCGATCCCACTTACCGATGCCCAAATGGTCTCGAAATACGACGATTCCATTCAGGAATGGAAGATCACTAAAGTAACTTTCAGATGACCAAAAATTGACCCAATCCGACATCAAACGAGGGAGTTTTGAGCGTCTCCGTTGGATCGCGCGATTTGGAAAGATTAACAATCCAAATTGCAAAATGATGATCGAAGAGTTCCAAGGTGCTTTTGGGATATCGAACGGTCTTAGAATTAGGCAATTCTGGTCCCATTTGGAAGCTTGTCAATTAATAGTGCAATGAGCTCAAAATAAAATAAATTTGACCACTGAAGAGAGAGTTATGAAGGTTAATATTGGACCAGGAGCTGAAGGAAAAATTCAGGACTGATGACTGCGATTCCACTTACCGATGCCCAAATGGTCTCGAAATACGACGATTTCATTCATGAATGGAAGAGCATTAAATTACCTTTCAGATGACCAAAAATTGACCCAATCCGACATCAAACGAGGGAGTTATGAGCGTCTCTGTTGGATCGCGCGATTTGGAAAGATTAACAATTCAAGTTGCAAAATGATGATCGAAGAGTTCCAATATGCTTTTGGGATATCGAACGGTCCCATAATTAGCCAATTTTGGTCCCATTTGGAAGCTTGTCAAGTTAATAGTTCAATGAGCTCAAAATAGTTTAAATTTGAGCACTGAAGAGAGAGTTATGAAGGTAACTATTGGACCAGGAGATGAATGAAAAACTCAGGACAGAAGACTGCGATCCCACTTACCGATGCCCAAATGTTCTCGAAATACAACGATTCCATTCGGAATGGAAGAGCATTAAATTACCTTTCAGATGACCAAAAATTGACCCAATTCGACATCAAAAGAGGAAGTTATGAGCATCTCGATTGCATCCCGCGATTTGGAAAGATTAACAATCCGAATTGCAAAATGATGATCGAAGAGTTCCAACGTGCTTTTGTGATATCAAACGGGCCTAGAATTAGCCAAATCTGGTCCCATTTGGAAGCTTGTCAAGTTAACAGTGCAATGAGCTCATAATTTCTAAATTTAACCACTGAAGAGAGAGTTATGAAGGTTACTATTGGACCAGGAGATAAAGGAAAAATTCAGGACTGAAGACTGCGATCCCACTTACCGATGCCCAAATGGTCTTGAAATATGACGATTCCATTCAGGAATGGAAGAACACTAAAGTAACTTTTCGATGACCAAAAATTGACCCAATCTGACATCAAACGTGGGAGATATGAGTATCTCTGTTGGATCGCGCAATTTGGAAAGATTAACAATCCAATTACAAAATGATGATCGAAGAGTTCCAAAGTGCTTTTGTGATATCGAACAGTCCTAGAATTAGCCAATTCTGGTCCCATTTGGAAGCTTGTCAAGTTAACAGTGCAATTATCTCATAATATTCTAAATTTGACCACTGAAGAGAGAGTTATGAAGGTTACTATTGGACCAGGAGATGCAGGAAAAATACAAGACTGACCACTGCGATCCCACTTACCGATGCCCAAATGGTCTCGAAATACGATGATTCCATTCAGAATGGAAGAACACTAAAGTAACTTTCAGATGACCAAAAATTGACCCAATCCGACATCAAACGAGGGAGTTATGAGCGTCTCTGTTGCATCACGCGATTTGGAAAGATTAACAATTCGAATTACAAAATGATGATCAAAGAGTTCCAACGTGCTTTTGTGATATCGAACGGTCCTATAATTAGCCAATTCTGGTCCCATTTAGAAGCTTGTCAAGTTAATAGTTCAATGAGCTCAAAATTGAATAAATTTGACCACTGAAGAGAGAGTTATGAAGGTGACTATTGGACCAGGAGATGAAGGAAAAATTCAGGACTGAGGAATGCGATCCCACTTACCGATGCAAAAAATGGTCTCGAAATACGATGATTCCATTCAAGAATGCAAGAGCAGTAAAGGACTTTTCAAATGACCAAAAATCGACCCAATCTGACATCAAATGAGGGAGTTATGAACTATCTCTTCGTTGGATTGAGCGATTTGCATAGATTAACAATCCAAATTGCAAAATGATGATCGAAGAGTTCCAACGTGCTTTTTGGATATCGAACGGTCCTAGAATTAGCCAGTTCTGGTCCCATTTGGAAGCTTGTAAAGTTAACAGTGCAATGAGCTCATAATATTCTAAATTTGACCACTGAAGAGAGAGTTATGAAGGTTAATATTGGACCAGGAGCTGAAGGAAAATTCGGAGACGTGATCATGATGCGATCCTACTTACCGATGCCCAAATGGTTTCGAAATATTCCATTCAAGAATGGAAGAGCACTAAAGTACCTTTCAGATGACCAAAAATTGACCCAATCCGACATCAAACGAGGGAGTTATGAGCGTCTCCATTGGATCGCGCGATTTGGAAAGATTAACAATCCAAATTGCAAAATGATGATCAAAGAGTTCCAACGTGCTTTTGGGATATCGAACGGTCCTAGAATTAGCCAATTCTGGTCCCATTTGGAAGCTTGTCAAGTTAAATGTGCAATTGCAATGAGCTCAAAATATTCTAAATTTGACCACCGAAGAGAGAGTTATGAAGGTTAACTATTGGACCAAGAGATGAAGAAAAATCAGATTTGGAGACTGCGATGTCACTTATCGATGCCCAAATGGTCTCGAAGTACGACGATTCCACTTAGGAATTGAAGAGGACTAAAGTACCTTTCAAATGACCAAAAATTGACCCAATTTGACATCAAATGAGGGAGTTATGAGCGTCTCTGTTGGATCACGCGATTTGGAAAGATTAACAATTCAAATTGCAAAATGATGATCGAAGAGTTCTAATTTGCTTTTGGGATATCAAACGGTCCTACGAATTAGCCAATTTTGGTCTCATTTGGAAGCTTGTCAAGTTAATCGTTCAATGAGCTCAAAATAGTCTAAATTTGACCACTGAAGAGAGAGTTATGAAGGTAACTATTGGACCAGGAGATGAATGAAAAATTCAGGACAAAGACTGCGATCCCACTTACTGATGCCCAAATGGTCTGAAATACGACGATTCCATTCAAGAATGGAAGAACACTAAAGTACCATTCAGATGACCAAAAATTGACCCAATCTGACATCAAAAGAGGGAGTTATGAGCTTCTCTGTTGTATCGCACGATTTGGAAAGATTAACATTCCGAATTGCAAAATGATGATCGAAGAGTTCTAACGTGCTTTTTTGATATCGAACGGTCCTAGAATTAGCCAATTCTGGTCCCATTTGGAAGCTTGTCAAGTTAACAGTGCAATGAGCTCATAATATTCTAAATTTGACCACTGAAGAGAGAGTTATGAAGGTTACTATTGGACAAGGAGATGAAGGAAAAATTCAGGACGAGAGACTGCGATCCCACTTACCGATGCCCAAATGGTCTCGAAATACGACAATTCCATTCAGGAATGGAAGATCACTAAAGTAACTTTCAGATGACCAAAAATTGACCCAATCCGACATCAAACGAGGGAGTTATGAGTAAGCGTCTCTTCGTTGGATCGCGCTATTTGGAAAGATTAACAATCCAAATTGCAAAATGATGGTCGAAGAGTTACAACGTGCTTTTGGGATATCGAACGGTCCTAGAATTAGCCAATTCTGGTCCCATTTGGAAGCTTGTCAAGTTAACAGTGCAATGAGCTCATAATATTCTAAATTTGACCACTGAAGAGAGAGTTATGAAGGTTACTATTGGACCGAGAGATGAAGGAAAAATTCAGGATTGACGACTGTGATCCTACTTACCGATGCTCAAATGGTCTAGAAATACGACGATTCCATTTAGGAATGGAAGAGCACTAAATTACCTTTCAGATGAACAAAAATTGACCCAATCCGAAATCAAACGAGGGAGTTATGAGCATCTCCATTGGATCGCGTGATTTGGAAAGATTAACAATCAAATTGCAAAATGATGATCAAAGAGTTCCAACGTGCTTTTGGGATATCGACGGTCCTATAATTAGCCAATTTGGTCCCATTTGGAAGCTTGTCAAGTTAATAGTTCAATGAGCTCAAAATATTCTAAATTTGACCAGAAGAGAGTTATGAAGTTAATATTGGACCAGGGAGATGAAGAAAAAATTTCACGATCGATGCGATCCCGATTCACATATCGATGCCCAAATGGTCTCGAATATGACGATTCCATTAAGGAATGGAAGAACACTAAAGTAACTTTCAGATGACCAAAAATTGACCCAATCGACATCAAACGAGGGAGTTATGAGCGTCTCGTTGGATCGCGCCATTTGGAAAGATTAACAATCAAATTGCAAAATGATGATCGAAGAGTTCAAATGTGCTTTTGGGATATCGATGGTCCTAGAATTAGCAAATTTTGGTCCCATTTGGAAGCTTGTCAAGTTAACAAAGTGCAATGAGCTCATAATATTCTAAATTTGACCCCTTTGAAGAGAGTTATGAAGGTTAACTATTGGACCAGGAGATGAAGGAAAAATCGGGGACGACATGCGATCCCACTTACCGATGCCCAAATGGTCTCGAAATACTGACGATTCCATTCGGGAATGGAAGACACTAAAGTAAAACTTTCGGATGACCAAAAAAATGACAAAAATCCGACATCAAACGAGGGTGTTTTGAGCGTCTCCGTTGGATCGCGCGATTTGGAAAGATTAACAATCCAAATTGCAAAATGATGATCGAAGAGTTCCAAGGTGCTTTTGGGATATCGAACGGTCTTAGAATTAGGCAATTCTGGTCCCATTTGGAAGCTTGTCAAGTCAATAGTGCAATGAGCTCAAAATAAAATAAATTTGACCACTGAAGAGAGAGTTATGAAGGTTAATATTGGACCAGGAGCTGAAGGAAAAATTCAGGACTGACGACTGGGATCTCACCTATCGATGCCCAAATGCTCTCGAAGTACGATGATTCCATTCAAGAATGGAAGAGCATTAAATTACCTTTCAGATGACCAAAAATTGACCCAATCCGACATCAAACGAGGGAGTTATGAGCGTCTCTGTTGGATCGCGCGATTTGGAAAGATTAACAATTCAAGTTGCAAAATGATGATCGAAGAGTTCCAATATGCTTTTGGGATATCGAACGGTCCCATAATTAGCCAATTTTGGTCCCATAATTAGCCAATTTTGGTCCCATTGGAAGCTTGTCAAGTTAATAGTTCAATGAGCTCAAAATAGTTTAAATTTGAGCACTGAAGAGAGAGTTATGAAGGTAACTATTGGACCAGGAGATGAATGAAAAACTCAGGACAGAAGACTGCGATCCCACTTACCGATGCCCAAATGTTCTCGAAATACAACGATTCCATTCAGGAATGGAATAGCATTAAATTACCTTTCAGATGACCAAAAATTGACCCAATTCGACATCAAAAGATGAAGTTATGAGCATCTCGATTGCATCCCGCGATTTGGAAAGATTAACAATCCGAATTGCAAAATGATGATCGAAGAGTTCCAACGTGCTTTTGTGATATCAAACGGGCCTAGAATTAGCCAAATCTGGTCCCATTTGGAAGCTTGTCAAGTTAACAGTGCAATGAGCTCATAATTTCTAAATTTAACCACTGAAGAGAGAGTTATGAAGGTTACTATTGGACCAGGAGATAAAGGAAAAATTACAAAATGGACCAAGATAGACTGCGATCCCACTTACCGATGCCCAAATGGTCTCGAAATACGACGATTCCATTCAGGAATGGAGGAACACTAAAGTAACTTTCCGATGACCAAAAATTGACCCAATCCGACATCAAACGTGGGAAATATGAGTGTCTCTGTTGGATCGCGCGATTTGGAAAGATTAACAATCTGAATTACAAAATGATGATCGAAGAGTTCCAAAGTGCTTTTGTGATATCGAACAGTCCTAGAATTAGCCAATTCTGGTCCCATTTGGAAGCTTGTCAAGTTAACAGTGCAATTATCTCATAATAGTCTAAATTTGACCACTGAAGAGAGAGTTATGAAGGTTACTATTGGACCAGGAGATGCAGGAAAAATACAGACTGACGACTGCGATCCCACTTACCGATGCCCAAATGGTCTCGAAATATGACGATTTCATTCAGGAATGGAAGAACACTAAAGTAACTTTCAGATGACCAAAAATTGACCCAATCCGACATCAAACGAGGGAGTTATGAGCGTCTCTGTTGCATCACGCGATTTGGAAAGATTAACAATTCGAATTACAAAATGATGATCAAAGAGTTCCAACGTGCTTTTGTGATATCGAACGGTCCTATAATTAGCCAATTCTGGTCCCATTTAGAAGCTTGTCAAGTCAACAGTTCAATGAGCTCAAAATTGAATAAATTTGACCACTAAAGAGAGATTTATGAAGGTGACTATTGGACCAGGAGATGAAGGAAAAATTCAGGACTGAGGAATGCGATCCCACTTACCGATGCAAAAAATGGTCTCGAAATACGATGATTCCATTCAAGAATGCAAGAGCAGTAAAGGACTTTTCAAATGACCAAAAATCGACCCAATCCGACATCAAATGAGGGAGTTATGAACTACTTCGTTGGATTGAGCGATTTGCATAGATTATCCAAATTGCAAAATGATGATCGAAGAGTTCCAACGTGCTTTTTGGATATCGAACGGTCCTAGAATTAGCCAGTTCTGGTCCCATTTGGAAGCTTGTAAAGTTAACAGTGCAATGAGCTCATAATATTCTAAATTTGACCACTGAAGAGAGAGTTATGAAGGTTAATATTGGACCGGGAGATGAAGGAAAATTTCAGACGACGATTGCGATCCCACTTACCGATGCCCAAATGGTCTCGAAATACGACGATTCCATTCAGGAATGGAAGAGCACTAAAGTACCTTTCAGATGACCAAAAATTGACCCAATCCGACATATAACGAGGGAGTTATGAGCGTCTCCTTTGGATCCCTCGATTTGGATAGATTAACAATCTAAATTGTAAAATGATGATCAAAGAGTTCCAACGTGCTTTTGGGATATCGAACGGTCCAGAATTAGCCAATTCTGGTCCCATTTGGAAGCTTGACAATTAACAGTGCAATGAGCTCAAAATATTCTAAATTTGATCACTGAAGAGATAGTTATGAAGGTTAACATTGGACCAAGAGATGAAGATAAAATTCAGGACTGACGACTCCGATCTCACATATCAATGCCCAAATGGTCTCGAAGTACGACGATTCCATTAAGGAATGGAAGAGCACTAAAGTACCTTTCAGATGACCAAAAATAGACTCAATCCGACATCAAACGAGTGAGTTATGAGCGTCTTTGTTGGATCGCGCAATTTGGAAAGGCTAACAATTCAAATTGCAAAATGATGATCGAAGAGTTCTAATTTGCTTTTGGGATATCGATCGGTCCTACAATTAGCCAATTTTGGTCCCATTTGGAAGTTTGTCAAGTTAATAGTTCAATGAGCTCGAAGTAGTCTAAATTTGAGCATCAAGAGAGAGAGAAACAGTTATGAAGGTAACTATTGGACCAGGAGATGAATGAAAAATCAGATGAAGATCGCGATCCCACTTACCGATGCCCAAATGGTCTTGAAATCTGACGATTCCATTCGGGAATGGAAGAACACTAAAGTAACTTTCGAGATGACCAAAAATTGACCCAATCCGACAACAAACAAGGGAGTTATGAGTGTCTCTGTTGGATCGCGTGATTTGGAAAGATTAACAATTCGAATTACAAAATGATGATCGAAGAGTTCCAATGTGCTTTTGTGATATCGAATGGTCCTAGAATTAGCAAATTCTGGTCCCATTTGGAAGCTTGTCAAGTTAACAGTGCAATGAGCTCATAATATTCTAAATTTGACCACTGAAGAGAGAGTTATGAAGGTTACTATTGGACCAGGAGATGAAGGAAAAATTCAGGACTGAGGATGCGATCCCACTTACCGATGCCCAAATGGTCTCGAAATACGATGATTCCAATCAGGAACGAAAGAGCACTAAAACACCTTTCAGATGACAAAAAATTGACCCAATCTGACATCAAACAAAGGAGTTTTGAGCGTCTCCGTTGGATCAAGCAATTTGGAAAGATAATAATCCCAATTGCAAAATGACGATCGAAGAGTCAAAGAGTTCCACCGTGCTTTTTTGGATATCGAACGGTCCATTTGGTCCCATTTGGAAGCTTGTCAAGTTAACAATTGCAATGAGCTCAAAATTCTAAATTTGATGAAGAGAGAGTTATGAAGGTTACTATTGGACCAGGAGATGAAGGAAAATTCGGGATGAGATCTGATCCCACTTACCGATGCCCAAATGGTCTCGAAATCTGACGATTCCATTAAAGAATGGAAGAGCACTAAAGTACTTTCAGATGACCAAAATCAACCCAATCCGACATCAAACGAGGGAGTTATGAGTGTCTGTTGATCATCGCGATTTGGAAAGATTAACAATCAAATTGCAAAATGATGATCGAAGAGTTCCAACGTGCTTTTGGATATCGAACGGTCCCTAATTAGCCAATTTGGTCCCATTTGGAAGCTTGTCAATTAACAGTGCAATGAGCTTAAAATATTCTAAATTTGATCACTTGAAGAGAGAGTTATGAAGGTTAACTATTGGACCAGGAGAAAGGATCGAAACTGCGATCCACATATCGATGCCCAAATGGTCTCGAAGTACGACGATTCCATTAAGGAATGGAAGAACACTAAAGTAACTTTCGGATGACCAAAATTGACCCAATCCGACATCAAGACATCAACGAGGGAGTTATGAGCATCTCTGTTGGATCGCGATTTGGAAAGATTAACAATCCAAATTGCAAAATGATGATCGAAGAGTTCAAATGTGCTTTTGGATATCGATGGTCCCATAATTAGCCAATTCTGGTCCCATTTGGAAGCTTGTCAAGTTAAAAGTGCAATGAGCTCATAATATTCTAAATTTGACCATTGAAGAGAGAGTTATGAAGGTTACTATTGGACCAGGAGATGAAGAAAAATACAGATCGACGATCGCGATCCCACTTACCGATGCCCAAATGGTCTCGAAATACGACGATTCCATTCAGGAATGGAAGATCACTAAAGTAACTTTCAGATGACCAAAAATTGACCCAATCCGACATCAAACGAGGGAGTTTTGAGCGTCTCATTGGATCGCGCGATTTGGAAAGATTAACAAAATTGCAAAATGATGATCGAAAAGTTCGAAGGTACTTTTGGGATATCAAACGGTCTTAGAATTAGGCAATTCTGGTCCCATTAGGAAGCTTGTCAAGTCAACAGTGCAATGAGCTCAAAATAAAATAAATTTCGCCACTGAAGAGAGAGTTATGAAGGTTAATATTGGACCAGGAGCTGAAGGAAAAATTCAAGACTGACGACTACGATCTCACCTATCGATGCCCAAATGCTCTCGAAACGATGATTCCATTCAGGAATGGAAGAGCATTAAATTACCTTTCAGATGACCAAAAATTGACCCAATCCGACATCAAACGAGGGAGTTATGAGCGTCTCTGTTGGATCGCGCGATTTGGAAAGATTAACAATTCAAGTTGCAAAATGATGATCAAAGAGTTCCAATATGCTTTTGGGATATCGAACGGTCCCATAATTAGCCAATTTTGGTCCCATTTGGAAGCTTGTCAAGTTAATAGTTCAATGAACTCAAAATAGTTTAAATTTGAGCACTGAAGAGAGAGTTATGAAGGTAACTATTGGACCAGGAGATGAATGAAAAACTCAGGAAGAAGACTGCGATCCCACTTACCATGCCCAAATGTTCTTGAAATACAACGATTCCATTCAGGAATGGAAGAGCATTAAATTACCTTTCAGATGACCAAAAATTGACCCAATTCGACATCAAAAGAGGAAGTTATCAGCATCTCGATTGCATCCCGCGATTTGGAAAGATTAACAATCCGAATTGCAAAATGATGATCGAAGAGTTCCAAAGTGCTTTTGTGATATCAAAGGGCCTAGAATTAGCCAAATCTGGTCCCATTTGGAAGCTTGTCAAGTTAACAGTGCAATGAGCTCATAATTTCTAAATTTAACCACTGAAGAGAGAGTTATGAAGGTTACTATTGGACCAGGAGATAAAGGAAAAATTCAGGACTGAAGACTGCGATCCCACTTACCGATGCCCAAATGGTCTCGAAATACGACGATTCCATTCAGGAATGGAGGAACACTAAAGTAACTTTCCGATGACCAAAAATTGACCCAATCCGACATCAAACGTGGGAGATATGAGTGTCTCTGTTGGAGCGCGATTTGGAAAGATTAACAATCCGAATTACAAAATGATGATCGAAGAGTTCCAAAGTACTTTTGTGATATCGAACGGTCCTAGAATTAGCCAATTCTGGTCCCATTTGGAAGCTTGTCAAGTTAACAGTGCAATTATCTCATAATATTCTAAATTTGACCACTGAAGAGAGAGTTATGAAGGTTACTATTGGACCAGGAGATGCAGGAAAAATACAGGACTGACGACTGCGATCCCACTTACCGATGCCCGAATGGTCTCGAAATATGACGATTCCATTCAGGAATGGAAGAACACTAAAGTAACTTTCAGATGACCAAAAATAGACCCAATCTGACATCAAACGAGGGAGTTATGAGCGTCTCTGTTGGATCACGTGATTTGGATAGATTAACAATCTGAATTACAAAATGATGATCAAAGAGTTCCAACGTGCTTGAGGGATATCGAACGGTCCTATAATTAGCCAATTCTGGTCCCATTTAGAAGCTTGTCAAGTTAATAGTTCAATGAGCTCAAAATTGAATAAATTTGACCACTGAAGAGAGATTTATGAAGGTGACTATTGGACCAGGAGATGAAGGAAAAATTCAGGACTGAGGAATGCGATCCCACTTACCGATGCAAAAAATGGTCTCGAAATACGATGATTCCATTCAAGAATGCAAGAGCAGTAAAGGACTTTTCAAATGACCAAAAATCGACCCAATCCGACATCAAATGAGGGAGTTATGAACTACTTCGTTGGATTGAGCGATTTGCATAGATTAACAATCCAAATTGCAAAATGATGATCGAAGAGTTCCAACGTGCTTTTTGGATATCGAACGGTCCTAGAATTAGCCAGTTCTGGTCCCATTTGGAAGCTTGTAAAGTTAACAGTGCAATGAGCTCATAATATTCTAAATTTGACCACTGAAGAGAGAGTTATGAAGGTTACTATATTGGACCGGGAGATGAAGGAAAATTCGGAGACGACGATGCGATCCTACTTACCGATGCCCAAATGGTTTCGAATATGACGATTCTATTCAGGAATGAAAGATCACTAAAGTACCCTTCAGATGACCAAAAATCAACCCAATCTGACATCAAACGAGGGAGTTATGAGCGTCTCTATTGGATCGCGCGATTTGGAAAGATTAACAATCCAAATTGCAAAATGATGATCAAAGAGTTCCAACGTGCTTTTGGGATATCGAACGGTCTTAGAATTAGCCAATTCTGGTCCCATTTGGAAGCTTGTCAACTTAACAGTGCAATGAGCTCAAAATATTCTAAATTTGATCACTGAAGAGATAGTTATGAAGGTTAACATTGGACCAGAGATGAAGATAAAATTCAGGAGACGACTCCGATCTCACACTTATCGATGCCCAAATGGTCTCGAAGTACGACGATTCCATTAAGGAATGGAAGAGCACTAAAGTACCTTTCAGATGACCAAAAATAGACTCAATCCGACATCAAACGAGTGAGTTATGAGCGTCTCTGTTGGATCGCACAATTTGGAAAGATTAACAATCCAAATTGCAAAATGATGATCGAAGAGTTCCAATATGCTTTTGGGATATCGAACGGTCCCAGAATTAGCCAATTTTGGTCCCATTTGGAAGCTTGTCAAGTTAATAGTTCAATGAGCTCAAAATAGTCTAAATTTGACCACTGAAGAGAGAGTTATGAAGGTAACTATTGGACCAGGAGATGAATGAAAATTTCAGGACTGAAGACTGCGATCCCACTTACCGATGCCCAAATGGTCTCGAAATATGACGATTCCATTCAGGAATGGAAGAACACTAAAGTAACTTTCAGATGACCAAAAATTGACCCAATCCGACATCAAACGAGGGAGTTATGAGCGTCTCCGTTGGATCGCGCCATTTGGAAAGATTAACAATCCGAATTACAAAATGATGATCGAAGAGTTCCAATGTGCTTTTGTGATATCGAATGGTCCTAGAATTAGCCAAATTGGTCCCATTTGGAAGCTTGTCAAGTTCAAGTTAAAAGCAATGAGCTCATAATATTCTAAATTTGACCACTGAAGAGAGAGTTATGAAGGTTACTATTGGACCAGGAGATGAAGGAAAAATTCAGATCAAGATGCGATCCCACTTACCGATGCCCAAATGGTCTCGAAAAATCTGACGATTCCATTTAGGAATGGAAGAGCACTAAAGTAACTTTCGATGACCAAAAATTGACCCAATCCGACATCAAACGAGGGAGTTATGAGTGTCTCGTTGGATCGACGCGATTTGGAAAGATTAACAATCAAATTACAAAATGATGATCGAAGAGTTCCAAGTGCTTTTGGGATATCGAACGGTCCTAGAATTAGCCAATTTGGTCCCATTTGGAAGCTTGTCAAGTTAAACAAGTCAATAGCTCATAATATTCTAAATTTGACCCTTGAAGAGAGAGTTATGAAGGTTACTATTGGACCAGAGATGAAGGAAAATTCGGAGATGACTGCGATCCCACTTACCGATGCCCAAATGGTCTCGAAAATGACGATTCCATTCAGAATGGAAGAACACTAAAGTACTTTCGGATGACCAAAAATGACCCAATCCGACATCAAACGAGGGAGTTATGAGCGTCTCGTTGATCCGTGATTTGGAAAGATTAACAATCAAATTACAAAATGACGATCAAAGAGTTCCAACGTGCTTTTGGGATATCGAACGGTCCTAGAATTAGCCAATTCTGGTCCCATTTGGAAGCTTGTCAAGTTAATTAAAGTTCAATGAGATCAAAATATTCTAAATTTGACCTTGAAGAGAGAGTTATGAAGGTTAACTATTGGACCAGAGATGAAGAAAAATTCAGATCGAGACTCCGATCTCACATTCGATGCCCAAATGGTCTTGAAATACGACGATTCCATTCAGAATGGAAGAACACTAAATTACCTTTCGATGACCAAAAATTGACCCAATCCGACATCAAACGAGGGAGTTATGAGCGTCTCTGTTGATGATCGCATTGATTTGAAAGATTAACAATCGAATTACAAAATGATGATCGAAGAGTTCCAATGTGCTTTTGTGATATCGAATGGTCCTAGAATTAGCAAACTCTAGTCCCATTTGGAAGCTTGTCAAGTTAACAGTGCAATGAGCTCATAATATTCTAAATTTGACCACCGAAGAGAGAGTTATAAAGGTTACTATTGGACCAGGAGATGAAGGAAAAATACAGGACTGACGACTGCGATCCCACTTACCGATGCCCAAATGGTCTCGAAATACGACGATTCCATTCAGGAATGGAAGATCACTAAAGTAACTTTTAGATGACCAAAAATTGACCATATCCGACATCAAACGAGGGAGCTTTGAGCGTCTCCATTGAATCGCGCGATTTGGAAAGATTAACAATCCAAATTGCAAAATGATGATCGAAGAGTTCCAAGGTGCTTTTGGGATATCGAACGGTCTTAGAATTAGGCAATTCTGGTCCCATTTGGAAGCTTGTCAAGTCAACAGTGCAATGAGCTCAAAATAAAATAAATTTGACCACTGAAGAGAGAGTTATGAAGGTTAATATTGGACCAGGAGCTGAAGGAAAAATTCAGGACTGACGACTGCGATCTCACCTATCGATGCCCAAATGCTCTCGAAGTACGATGATTCCATTCAGGAATGGAAGAGCATTAAATTACCTTTCAGATGACCAAAAATTGACCCAATCCGACATCAAACGAGGGAGTTATGAGCGTCTCTGTTGGATCGCGATTTGGAAAGATTAACAATTCAAGTTGCAAAATGATGATCAAAGAGTTCCAATATGCTTTTGGGATATCGAACGGTCCCATAATTAGCCAATTTTGGTCCCATTTGGAAGCTTGTCAAGTTAATAGTTCAATGAACTCAAAATAGTTTAAATTTGAGCACTGAAGAGAGAGTTATGAAGGTAACTATTGGACCAGGAGATGAATGAAAAACTCAAGACTGCGATCCCACTTACCATGCCCAAATGTTCTTGAAATACAACGATTCCATTCAGGAATGGAAGAGCATTAAATTACCTTTCAGATGACCAAAAATTGACCCAATTCGACATCAAAAGAGGAAGTTATCAGCATCTCGATTGCATCCCGCGATTTGGAAAGATTAACAATCCGAATTGCAAAATGATGATCGAAGAGTTCAAAGTGCTTTTGTGATATCAAACGGGCCTAGAATTAGCCAAATCTGGTCCCATTTGGAAGCTTGTCAAGTTAACAGTGCAATGAGCTCATAATTTCTAAATTTAACCACTGAAGAGAGAGTTATGAAGGTTACAATTGGACCAGGAGATAAAAGAAAAATTCAGAACTGAAGATGCGATCCCACTTACCGATGCCCAAATGGTCTCGAAATACGACGATTCCATTCAGGAATGGAGGAACACTAAAGTAACTTTCCGATGACCAAAAATTGACCCAATCCGACATCAAACGTGGGAGATATGAGTGTCTCTGTTGGATCGCGCGATTTGGAAAGATTAACAATCCGAATTACAAAATGATGATCGAAGAGTTCCAAAGTGCTTTTGTGATATCGAACGGTCCTAGAATTAGCCAATTCTGGTCCCATTTGGAAGCTTGTCAAGTTAACAGTGCAATTATCTCATAATATTCTAAATTTGACCACTGAAGAGAGAGTTATGAAGGTTACTATTGGACCAGGAGATGCAGGAAAAATACAGGACTGACGATGCGATCCCACTTACCGATGCCCAAATGGTCTCGAAATACGATGATTCCATTCAGGAATGGAAGAACACTAAAGTAACTTTCAGATGACCAAAAATTGACCCAATCCGACATCAAACGAGGGAGTTATGAGCGTCTCTGTTGCATCACGTGATTTGGAAAGATTAACAATTCGAATTACAAAATGATGATCAGAGAGTTCCAACGTGCTTTTGTGATATCGAACGGTCCTATAATTAGCCAATTTTGGTCCCATTTGGAAGCTTGTAAAGTTCACAGTTCAATGAGCTCAAAATTGAATAAATTTCACCAATGAAGAGAGAGTTATGAAGGTGACTATTGGACCAGGAGATGAAGGAAAAATTCAGGACTGAGGAATGCGATCCCACTTACCGATGCAAAAAATGGTCTCGAAATACGATGATTCCATTCAAGAATGCAAGAGCAGTAAAGGACTTTTCAAATGACCAAAAATCGACCCAATCCGACATCAAATGAGGGAGTTATGAACTACTTCGTTGGATTGAGTGATTTGAATAGATTAACAATCCAAATTGCAAAATGATGATCGAAGAGTTCCAACGTGCTTTTTGGATATCGAACGGTCCTAGAATTAGACAATTCTGGTCCCATTTGGAAGCTTGTAAAGTTAACAGTGCAATGAGCTCATAATATTCTAAATTTGACCACTGAAGAGAGAGTTATGAAGGTTAATATTGGACCGGGAGATGAAGGAAAATTTCGTGAGACGACGATCGCGATCCTACTTACCGATGCCCAAATGGTTTCGAAATACGACGATTCCATTCAAGAATGGTAGAGCACTAAAGTACCTTTTAGATGACCAAAATCAACCCAATCCGACATCAAATGAGGGAGTTATGAGCGTCTCCATTAGGTTGCGCGATTTGGATAGATTAACAATCCAAATTGCAAAATGATGATCAAAGAGTTCCAACGTGCTTTTGGGATATCGAACGGTCCCAGAATTAGCCAATTCTGGTCCCATTTGGAAGCTTGACAATTAACAGTGCAATGAGCTCAAAATATTCTAAATTTGATCACTGAAGAGATAGTTATGAAGGTTAACATTGGACCAAGAGATGAAGATAAAATTCAGGACTGACGACTCCGATCTCACATATCAATGCCCAAATGGTCTCGAAGTACGATTCCATTAAGGAATGGAAGAGCACTAAAGTACCTTTCAGATGACCAAAAATAGACTCAATCCGACATCAAACGAGTGAGTTATGAGCGTCTTTGTTGGATCGCGCAATTTGGAAAGGCTAACAATTCAAATTGCAAAATGATGATCGAAGAGTTCTAATTTGCTTTTGGGATATCGATCGGTCCTACAATTAGCCAATTTTGGTCCCATTTGGAACTTGTCAAGTTAATAGTTCAATGAGCTCAATAGTCTAAATTTGAGCACGAAGAGATACTTATGAAGGTAACTATTGGACCAGAGATGAAGAAAAATTCAGATCAAGATCGCGATCCCACTTACCGATGCCCAAATGGTCTGAAATACTGACGATTCCATTCAGAATGGAAGAACACTAAAGTAACTTTCGATGACCAAAAATTGACCCAATCCGACATCAAACGAGGGAGTTATGAGCGTCTCCGTTGGATCGCGCCATTTGGAAAGATTAACAATCCGAATTACAAAATGATGATCGAAGAGTTCCAACGTGCTTTTGTGATATCGAATGGTGCTAGGATTAGCAAATTCTGGTCCCATTTAGAAGCTTGTCAAGTTAACAGTACAATGAGCTCGTAATATTCTAAATTTCACCACTGAAGAGAGAGTTATGAAGTTTACAATTGGACCAGGAGATGAAGGAAAAATACAGGACTGACGACCGCGATCCCACTTACCGATGCCCAAATGGTCTCGAAATACGACGATTCCATTCAGAATGGAAGAGCATTAAATTACCTTTCAGATGACCAAAAATTGACCCAATTCAACATCAAAAGAGGGAGTTGTGAGCGTCTCGGTTGCATCCAGTGATTTGGAAAGATTAACAATCCAAATTGCAAAATGATGATCGAAGAGTTCCAACGTGCTTTTGTGATATCAAACGGGCCTAGAATTAGCCAATTCTGGTCCCATTTGGAAGCTTGTCAAGTTAAATGCAGCAATGAGCTCAAAATAATCTAAATTTGACCACCGAAGAGAGAGTTATGAAGGTTACTATTGGACCAGAGATGAAGGAAAAATTCAGATGACCGACGATGCGATCCCACTTACCGATGCCCAAATGGTCTCGGAATACGACGATTCCAGTCAGGAATGAAAGAGGACAAAAGAACCTTTCAGATGACCAAAAATTGAACCAATCCGACTTCAAACGAGGGAGTTATGAGTATCTCTATTGGATCGACCGATTTGGAAAGATCAACTATCCAAATTGTAAAATGACGATCAAAGAGTTCCAATGTGCTTTTGGGATATCGAACAGTCCTAAAATTAGCCAAATTTGGTCCCATTTGGAAGCTTGTCAAGTTAAAGTTCAATGAGCTCAAAATATTCAAAATTTGACCACTGAAGAGAGAGTTATGAAGGTTACCATTGGACCAGGAGATGAAGGAAAAATTCAGATCGAGACTGCGATCCCACTTACCGATGCCCAAATGGTCTCGAAATACGACGATTCCATTCAGAATGGAAGAGCACTAAATTAACTTTCGATGACCAAAAATTGACCCAATCCGACATCAAACGAGGAGTTATGAGCATCTCTGTTGGATCGCACGATTTGGAAAGATTAACAATCCAAATTGCAAAATGATGATCGAAGAGTTCCAATATGCTTTTGGGATATCGAACGGTCCCAGAATTAGCCAATTTTGGTCCCATTTGGAAGCTTGTCAAGTTAATAGTTCAATGAGCTCAAAATAGTCTAAATTTGACCACTGAAGAGAGAGTTATGAAGGTTACTATTGGACCAGGAGATGAAGGAAAAATCAGATCGAAGATCGCGATCCCACTTACCGATGCCCAAATGGTCTCGAATACGACGATTCCATTCAGAATGGAAGAACACTAAAGTACCTTTCGATGACCAAAAATTGACCCAATCCGACATCAAACGAGGGAGTTATGAGCGTCTCCATTGGATCGCGCGATTTGGAAAGATTAACAATCCAAATTGCAAAATGATGATCGAAGAGTTCCAAGGTGCTTTTTGGATATCGAATGGTCTTAGAATTAGCAATTCTGGTCCCATTTGGAAGCTTGTCAAGTCAATAAAGTGCAATGAGCTCATAATATTCTAAATTTGACCACCGAAGAGAGAGTTATGAAGGTTACTATTGGACCAGAGATGAAGGAAAAATACAGATCGACGACGCGATCCCACTTACCGATGCCCAAATGGTCTCGAAATACGACGATTCCATTCAGGAATGGAAGAGCATTAAATTACTTTCAGATGACCAAAAATTGACCCAATCCGACATCAAACGAGGGAGTTATGTGCGTCTCTATTGATCGCACGATATGGAAAGATTAACAATCCAAATTGCAAAATGATGATCAAAGAGTTCCAATATGCTTTTGGGGTATCGAAGGGTCCCAGAATTAGCCAATTTTGATACCATTTGGAAGCTTGTCAAGTCAACAGTGCAATGAGCTCAAAATAAAATAAATTTGACCACTAAAGAGAGAGTTATGAAGGTTAATATTGGACCAGGAGCTAAATGAAAAACTCAGGACAGAAGACTGCGATCCCACTTACCGATGCCCAAATGTTCTCGAAATACTACGAATCCATTCAGGAATGGAATAGCATTAAATTACCTTTCAGATGACCAAAAATTGACCCAATTCGACATCAAAAGATGAAGTTATGAGCATCTCGATTGCATCCCGCGATTTGGAAAGATTAACAATCCGAATTGCAAAATGATGATCGAAGAGTTCCAACGTGCTTTTGTGATATCAAACGGGCCTAGAATTAGCCAATTCTGGTCCCATTTGGAAGCTTGTCAAGTTAACAGTGCAATGAGCTCATAATTGCTAAATTTAACCACTGAAGAGAGAGTTATGAAGGTTACTATTGGGCCAGGAGATAAAAGAAAAATTCAAGATTGAAGACTGCGATCCCACTTACCGATGCCCAAATGGTCTCGAAATACGACGATTCCATTCAGAAATGGAGGAACCCTAAACTAACTTTCCGATGACCAAAAATTAACCCAATCCGACATCAAACGTGGGAGATATGAGTATCTCTGTTGGATCGCAATTTGGAAAGATTAACAATCTGAATTACAAAATGATGATCGAAGAGTTCCAAAGTGCTTTTGTGATATCGAACAGTCCTAGAATTAACCAATTCTGGTCCCATTTTGAAGCTTGTCAAGTTAACAGTGCAATTATCTCATAATATTCTAAATTTGACCACTGAAGAGAGAGTTATGAAGGTTACTATTGGACCAGATGATGTAGGAAAAATACAGGATTGACGACTGCGATCCCACTTACCGATGCCCAAATGGTCTCGAAATATGACGATTTCATTCGGAATGGAAGAACACTAAAGTAACTTTCAGATGACCAAAAATTGACCCAATCCGACATCAAACGAGGGAGTTATGAGCGTCTCTGTTGCATCACGCGATTTGGAAAGATTAACAATTCGAATTACAAAATGATGATCAAAGAGTTCCAACGTGCTTTTGTGATATCGAACGGTCCTATAATTAGCCAATTCTGGTCCCATTTAGAAGCTTGTCAAGTTAACAGTTCAATGAGCTCAAAATTGAATAAATTTGACCACTGAAGAGAGATTTATGAAGGTGACTATTGGACCAGGAGATGAAGGAAAAATTCAGGACTGAGGAATGCGATCCCACTTACCGATGCAAAAATGGTCTCGAAATACGATGATTCCATTCAAGAATGCAAGAGCAGTAAAGGACTTTTCAAATGACCAAAAATCGACCCAATCTGCATCAAATGAGGGAGTTATGAACTACTTTGTTGGATTGAGCGATTTGCAAAGATTAACAATCCAAATTGCAAAATGATGATCGAAGAGTTCCAACGTGCTTTTTGGATATCGAACGGTCCTAGAATTAGCCAGTTCTGGTCCCATTTGGAAG
This sequence comes from Magnolia changhungtana, assembly GCA_030180095.1. Lineage (NCBI taxonomy): Eukaryota > Viridiplantae > Streptophyta > Magnoliopsida > Magnoliales > Magnoliaceae > Magnolia > Magnolia changhungtana. The sequence goes on from JASAUF010000153.1 coordinate 26,190, forward strand.
CTTGTAAAGTTAACAGTGCAATGAGCTCATAATATTCTAAATTTGACCACTGAAGAGAGAGTTATGAAGGTTAATATTGGACCAGGAGATGAAGGAAAATTTCAGATGACGACGATTGCGATCCACTTACCGATGCCCAAATGGTTTCGAAATACGACGATTCCATTCAGGAATGGTAGAGCACTAAAGTACCTTTCAGATGACCAAAAATAAACCCAATCCGACATCAAACGAGGGAGTTATGAGCGTCTCCATTGGATCGCGCGATTTGGAAGATTAACAATCCAAATTGCAAAATGATGATCAAAGAGTTCCAACGTGCTTTTGGGATATCGAACGGTCCTACTTAGCCAATTCTGGTCCCATTTGGAAGCTTGACAATTAACAAAGTGCAATGAGCTCAAAATATTCTAAATTTGATCACTGAAGAGATAGTTATGAAGGGTTAACATTGGACCAAGAGATGAAGATAAAATTCAGGATCGACGACTCGATCATCACATATCGATGCCCAAATGGTCTCGAAATACGACGATTCCATTCTGGAATGGAAGAGCACTAAAGTACCTTTCAGATGACCAAAAATAGACCCAATCCGACATCAAACGAGAGGAGTTATGAGCGTCTCTTTGTTGGATCGCGCAATTTGGAAAGATTAACAATTCAAATTGCAAAATGATGATCGAAGAGTTCTAATTTGCTTTTGGGATATCGATCGGTCCTACAATTAGCCAATTTTGGTCCCATTTGGAAGTTTGTCAAGTTAATAGTTCAATGAGCTCGAAGTAGTCTAAATTTGAGCACTGAAGAGAGACTTATGAAGGTAAATATTGGACCAGGAGCTAAATGAAAAACTCAGGACAGAAGACTGCGATCCCACTTACCATGCCCAAATGGTCTCGAAATACGATGATTCCATTCAGGAATGGAAGAACACTAAACTAACATTCAGATGGCCAAAAATTGACCCAATCCGACATCAAACGAGGGAGTTATGAGCGTTTCTGTTGGATCACGCGATTTGGAAAGATTAACAATCCGAATTACAAAATGATGATCGAAGAGTTCCAATGTGCTTTTGTGATATCGAATGGTCCTAGAATTAGCAAACTCTAGTCCCATTTGGAAGCTTGTCAAGTTAACAGTGCAATGAGCTCATAATATTCTAAATTTGACCACCGAAGAGAGAGTTATAAAGGTTACTATTGGACCAGGAGATGAAGGAAAAATACAAGACTGACGACTGCGATCCCACTTACCGATGCCCAAATGGTCTCGAAATACGACGATTCCATTCAGGAATGGAAGATCACTAAAGTAACTTTCAGATGACGAAAAATTGACCCAATCCGACATCAAACGAGGGAGTTTTGAGCGTCTCCGTTGGATCGCGTGATTTGGAAAGATTAACAATCCAAATTGCAAAATGATGATCAAAGAGTTCCAAGGTGCTTTTGGGATATCGAACGGTCTTAGAATTAGGCAATTCTGGTCCCATTTGGAAGCTTGTCAACTCAAAGTGCAATGAGCTCATAATATTCTAAATTTGACCACTGAAGAGAGAGTTATGAAGGTTACTATTGGACCAGGAGATGAAGGAAAAATACAAGACTGACGACTGCGATCCCACTTACCGATGTCCAAATGGTCTCGAAATACGACGATTCCATTCAGGAATGGAAGAGCATTAAATTACCTTTCAGATGACCAAAAATTGACCCAATCCGACATCAAACGAGAGAGTTATGAGAGCATCTCCATTGATCGACGCGATTTGGAAAGATTAACAATCTGAATTGCAAAATGATGATTGAAGAGTTCCAACTACTTTTCTGATATCGAACGGTCCTAGAATTAGCCAATTTTGGTCCCATTTAGAAGCTTGTCAAGTTAATAGTGCAATGAGCTCATAATATTCTAAATTTGACCACTAAAGAGAGAGTTATGAAGGTTACTATTGGACCAGGAGATGAAGGAAAAATCATGGATCGAAGATTGCGATCCCACTTACCGATGCCTAAATGGTCTCGAAATACAACGAATCCATTAAGGAATGGAAGAACACTATAGTACCTTTCAGATGACCAAAAATTGACCCAATCCGACGTCAAAAGAGGGAGTTATGAGCGTCTCCGTTGCATCGCACGATTTGGAGAGATTAACAATCCGAATTGCAAAATGATGATCAAAGAGTTCCAACGTGCTTTTGTGATATCGAACGGGCCTAGAATTAGCCAATTCTGGTCCCATTTGGAAGCTTGTCAAGTTAACAATGCAATGAGCTCAAAATTGAATAAATTTGACCACGAAGAGAGAGTTATGAAGGTGACTATTGGACCAGGAGATAGGAAAAATTCAGATCGAGGAATGCGATCCCACTTACCGATGCCCAAATGGTCTCGAAATACGATGATTCCATTCAAGAATGGAAGAAATTAAAGGACTTTCGATGACAAAAATTGACCCAATTCGACATCAAAATGAGGGAGTTATGAACATCTCGATTGGATGAGCGATTTTGAAATATTAACAATCCAAATTGCAAAATGCTGATCGAAGAGTTCCAACATGCTTTTGGGATATCAAACGGTCCTATAATTAGCCAATTTTTATTCCCATTTGGAAGCTTGTAAAGTTAACAATGCAATGAGCTCATAATATTCTAAATTTGACCACTGAAGAGAGAGTTATGAAGGTTACTATTGGACCAGGAGATGAAGGAAAAATTCAGGACTGACGACTGCGATCCCACTTACCGATGCCCAAATGGTCTCGAAATACGACGATTCCATTCAGGAATGGAAGAACACTAAAGTAACTTTCAGATGACCAAAAATTGACCCAATCCGACATCAAACGAGGGAGTTATGAGTGTCTCCGTTGGATCGTGCGATTTGGAAAGATTAACAATCCAAATTGCAAAATGATGATCGAAGAGTTCCAACGTGCTTTTGGGATATCGAACGGTCCTAGAATTAGCCAATTCTGGTCCCATTTGGAAGCTTGTCAAGTTAACAGTGCAATGAGCTCAAAATATTCTAAATTTGACCACTGAAGAGAGAGTTATGAAGGTAACTATTGGACCAGGAGATGAAGAAAAATACAGGACTGACGACTGCGATCCCACTTACCGATGCCCGAATGGTCTCGAAATATGACGATTCCATTCAGGAATGGAAGAACACTAAAGTAACTTTCAGATGACCAAAAATAGACCCAATCTGACATCAAACGAGGGAGTTATGAGCGTCTCTGTTGGATCGCGATTTGGATAGATTAACAATCTGAATTACAAAATGATGATCAAAGAGTTCCAACGTTTGCTTTTGGGATATCGAACGGTCCCTAATTAGCCAATTTTGGTCCCATTTGGAAGCTTGTCAAGTTAATAGTTCAATGAGCTCAAAATATTCTAAATTTGACCACCGAAGAGAGAGTTATGAAGGTTACTATTGGACCAGAGATGAAGGAAAAATTCAGATCGAGATCGATGCGATCCCACTTACCGATGCCCAAATGGTCTGAAATACGACGATTCCATTCAAGAATGGAAGAACACTAAAGTAACTTTTCAGATGACCAAAAATTGACCCAATCCGACATCAAACGAGGGAGTTATGAGCATCTCATTGATGGATCGCGCATTTGGAAAGATTAACAATCCAAATTACAAAATGATGATCGAAGAGTTCCAATGTGCTTTTGTGATATCGAATGGTCCTAGAATTAGCAAAATTCTGGTCCCATTTGGAAGCTTGTCAAGTTAACAGTGCAATGAGCTCATAATATTCTAAATTTGACCACTGAAGAGAGAGTTATGAAGGTTACTATTGGACCAGGAGATGAAGGAAAAATACAAGACTGACGACTGCGATCCCACTTACCGATGTCCAAATGGTCTCGAAATACGACGATTCCATTCAGAATGGAAGATCACTAAAGTAACTTTCAGATGACCAAAAATTGACCCAATCCGACATCAAACGAGGGAGTTTTGAGCGTCTCCGTTGGATCGCGTGATTTGGAACGATTAACAATCCAAATTGCAAAATGATGATCAAAGAGTTCCAAGGTGCTTTTGGGATATCGAACGGTCTTAGAATTAGGCAATTTTGGTCCCATTTGGAAGCTTGTCAAGTCAACAGTGCAATGAGCTCAAAATAAAATAAATTTGACCACTAAAGAGAGAGTTATGAAGGTTAATATTGGACCAGGAGCTAAATGAAAAACTCAGGACAGAAGACTGCGACCCACTTACCGATGTCCAAATGGTCTCGAAATACGACGATTCCATTCAGGAACGGAAGAGCATTAAATTACCTTTCAGATGACCAAAAATTGACCCAATCCGACATCAAACGAGAGAGTTATGAGCGTCTCTCGTGGATCCCGCGATTTGGAAAGATTAACAATCAAATTGCAAAATGATGATTGAAGAGTTCCAATATGCTTTTGGGATATCAAACGGTCCCATAATTAGCCAATTTTGGTCCCATTTGGAAGCTTGTCAAGTTAATAGTATAATGAGCTCATAATTTCGAAATTTAACCACTGAAGAGAGAGTTATGAAGGTAACTATTGGACCAGGAGATGAAAGGAAAAATTCAGATCAAGACTGCGATCCCACTTACCGATGCCCAAATGGTCTCGAAATACGACGATTCCATTTCAGAATGGAAGAACACTAAAAAACTTAGATGACCAAAAATTGACAATATCCGACATCAAACGAGGGAGTTTTGAGCGTCTCCGTTGGATCGCGCGATTTGGAAAGATTAACAATCCGAATTACAAAATGATGATCGAAGAGTTCCAAAGTGCTTTTGTGATATCGAACGGTCCTAGAATTAGCCAGTTCTGGTCCCATTTGGAAGCTTGTAAAGTTAACAGTGCAATGAGCTCATAATATTCTAAATTTGACCACTGAAGAGAGAGTTATGAAGGTTACTATTGGACCAGGAGATGAAGGAAAAATACAGGACTGACGACTGCGATCCCACTTACCGATGCCCAAATGGTCTCGAAATATGACGATTCCATTCAGGAATGGAAGAACACTAAAGTAACTTTCAGATGACCAAAAATTGACCCAATCCGACATCAAACGAGGGAGTTATGAGCGTCTCTTTTGGATCACGCGATTTGGAAAGATTAACAATCAAATTACAAAATGATGATCAAAATGATGATCAAAGAGTTGCTTTTGGGATATCGAACGGTCCTATAATTAGCCAATTTGGTCCCATTTGGAAGCTTGTCAAGTTATGAGTGCAATGAGCTCAAAATATTCTAAATTTGACCACCGAAGAGAGAGTTATGAAGGTTAACTATTGGACCAGGAGATGAAGAAAAATTCAGATCGACGATCGCGATCCCACTTATCGATGCCCAAATGGTCTCGAATACGACGATTCCATTCAGAATGGAAGAACACTAAATTAACTTTCGATGACCAAAAATTGACCCAATCCGACATCAAACGAGGGAGTTATGAGTCTCTCATTGGATCGCGCGATTTGGAAAGATTAACAATCAAATTGCAAAATGATGATCGAAGAGTTCCAAAGTGCTTTTGTGATATCGAACGGTAGAATTAGCCAATTTTGGTCCCATTTGGAAGCTTGTCAAGTTAATAGTTGCAATGAGCTCATAATATTTAAATTTGACCACAAGAAGAGAGAGTTAGTTATGAAGGTTACTATTGGACCAGGAGATGAAATGAAAAATTCACAGATCGAGATCTGCGATCCCACTTACCGATGCCCAAATGGTCTCGAAATATGACGATTCCATTCAGAATGGAAGAACACTAAAGTAACTTTCGATGACCAAAAATTGACCCAATCCGACATCAAACGAGGGAGTTATGAGCGTCTCATTGATCACGCGATTTGGAAAGATTAACAATCCGAATTACAAAATGATGATCAAAGAGTTCCAACGTGCTTTTGTGATATCGAACGGTCCTATAATTAGCAAATTCTCGTCCCATTTGGAAGCTTGTCAAGTTAATACAGTTCAATGAGCTCAAAATTGAATAAATTTGACCACCGAAGAGAGTTATGAAGGTTACTATTGGACCAGGAGATGAAGGAAAAATTCAGATCGAGGAATGCGATCCCACTTACCGATGCCAAAAATGGTCTCGAAATACGATGATTCCATTCAAGAATGAAGAGCAGTAAAAAGGACTTTTCAAATGACCAAAAATCGACCCAATCCGACATCAAATGAGGGAGTTATATGAACTACTTCTGTTGATTGATCGCGCGATTTGCAAGATTAACAATCCAAATTGCAAAATGATGATCGAAGAGTTCCAACGTGCTTTTGGATATCGAACGGTCCCTAGAATTAGCCAATTCTGGTCCCATTTGGAAGCTTGTAAAGTTAATAAAGTGCAATGAGCTCATAATATTCTAAATTTGACCACTGAAGAGAGAGTTATGAAGGTAAATATTGGACCGAGAGGTGAAGGAAAATTTCAGGACAGACGACTGCGATCCTACTTACCGATGCCCAAATGGTTTCGAAATATTCCATTCAAGAATGGAGGAACACTAAAGTGACTTTCCGATGACCAAAAATTGACCCAATCCGACATCAAACGAGGGAGTTATGAGCGTCTCTGTTGGATCACGTGATTTGGATAGATTAACAATCTGAATTACAAAATGATGATCAAAGAGTTCCAACGTGCTTGAGGGATATCGAACGGTCCCAGAATTAGCCAATTCTGGTCCCATTTGGAAGCTTTACAATTAACAGTGCAATGAGCTCAAAATATTCTAAATTTGATCACTGAAGAGATAGTTATGAAGGTTAACATTAGACCAGGAGATGAAGATAAAATTCAAGACTGACGACTCCGATCTCACATATCGATGCCCAAATGGTCTTGAAATACGACGATTCCATTCAGGAATTGAAGAACACTAAATTAACATTCAGATGACCAAAAATTGACCCAATCCGACATCAAACGAGGGAGTTATGAGCATCTCCATTGGATCGCACCATTTGGAAAGATTAACAATCCGAATTACAAAATGATGATCGAAGAGTTCTAATATGCTTTTGGGATATCGATCGGTCCTACAATTAGCCAATTTTGGTCCCATTTGGAAGCTTTGAAGTTAATAGTTCAATGAGCTCAAAATAGTCTAAATTTGAGCACTGAAGAGATACTTATGAAGGTAACTATTGGACCAGGAGATGAATGAAAATTCAGATCGAAGATCTGCGATCCCACTTACCGATGCCCAAATGGTCTTGAAATACGACAATTCCATTCAGAATGGAAGAACACTAAATTAACTTTCAGATGACCAAAAATTGACCCAATCCGACATCAAACGAGGGAGTTATGAGCATCTCCATTGGATCGCGCCTTTTTGAAAGATTAACAATCCGAATTACAAAATGATGATCGAAGAGTTCCACTGTGCTTTTGTGATATCGAATGGTCCTAGAATTAGCAAATCAATTCTGGTCCCATTTGGAAGCTTGTCAAGTTAATAACGGTGCAATGAGCTCATAATATTCTAAATTTGACCACCGAAGAAGAGAGAGTTATGAAGGTTACTATTGGACCAGGAGATGAAGGAAAAATTACAGATCGACGATCGCGATCCCACTTACCGATGCCCAAATGGTCTCGAAATACGACGATTCCATTCAGAATGGAAGAGAACACTAAAGTAACTTTCGAGATGACCAAAATTGACCCAATCCGACATCAAACGAGGGAGTTATGAGCGTCTCTCCGTTGGATCGCGCGATTTGGAAAGATTAACAATCCAAATTGCAAAATGATGATCAAAGAGTTCCAACGTGCTTTTGGGATATCGAATCGGTCTTAGAATTAGCAATTCTGGTCCCATTTGGAAGCTTGTCAAGTCAACAGTTGCAATGAGCTCAAAATATTCTAAATTTGACCACCGAAGAGAGAGTTATGAAGGTTAACTATTGGACCAGAGATGAAGAAAAATTCAGATCGACGATCGCGATCCCACTTATCGATGCCCAAATGGTCTCGAAATACGACGATTCCATTCAGAATGGAAGAGCACTAAAGTACCTTTTCAGATGACCAAAAATTGACCCAATCCGACATCAAACGAGGAGTTATGAGCGTCTCTGTTGGATCGCGCGATTTGGAAAGATTAACAATCAAATTGCGAAATGATGATCGAAGAGTTCCAACGTGCTTTTGGGATATCGAACGGTCCTAGAATTAGCCAATTTTGGTCCCATTTGGAAGCTTTGTCAAGTTAACAATGAGTTCAATGAGCTTAAAATATTCTAAATTTGATCACTGAAGATAGACTTATGAAGGTAACTATTGGACCAGAGATGAATGAAAAATTCAGGACTGAAGACTGCGATCCCACTTACCGATGCCCAAATGGTCTTGAAATATGACGATTCCATTCAGGAATGGAAGAACACTAAAGTAACTTTTCGATGACCAAAAATTGACCCAATCTGACATCAAACGTGGGAGATATGAGCATCTCCATTGGATCGCACCATTTGGAAAGATTAACAATCCGAATTACAAAATGATGATCGAAGAGTTCCAATGTGCTTTTGTGATATCGAATGGTCCTAGAATTAGCAAACTCTAGTCCCATTTGGAAGCTTGTCAAGTTAACAGTGCAATGAGCTCATAATATTCTAAATTTGACCACCGAAGAGAGAGTTATAAAGGTTACTATTGGACCAGGAGATGAAGGAAAAATACAGGACTGACGACTGCGATCCCACTTACCGATGCCCAAATGGTCTCGAAATACGACGATTCCATTCAGGAATGGAAGATCACTAAAGTAATTTTAGATGACCAAAAATTGACAATATCCGACATCAAACGAGGGAGCTTTGAGCGTCTCCATTGAATCGCGCGATTTGGAAAGATTAACAATCCAAATTGCAAAATGATGATCGAAGAGTTCCAAGGTGCTTTTGGGATATCGAACGGCCTTAGAATTAGGCAATTCTAGTCCTATTTGGAAGCTTGTCAAGTCAACAGTGCAATGAGCTCAAAATAAAATAAATTTGACCACTAAAGAGAGAGTTATGAAGGTTAATATTGGACCAGGAGCTAAATGAAAAACTCAGGACAGAAGACTGCGATCCCACTTACCGATGCCCAAATGTTCTCGAAATACTACGATTCCATTCAGGAATGGAAGAGCATTAAATTACCTTTCAGATGACCAAAAATTGACCCAATCCGACATCAAACGAGGGAGTTATGAGCATCTCCATTGGATCGTGCGATTTGGAAAGATTAAATATCTAAATTGCAAAATGATGATCGAAGAGTTCCAATATGCTTTTGGGATAACGAACGGTCCATGAATTAGCCAATTTTGGTTCCATTTGGAAGCTTGTCAAGTTAATAGTTCAATGAGCTCAAAATAGTCTAAATTTGACCACCGAAGAGAGAGTTATGAAGGTAACTATTGGACCAGGAGATGAATGAAAAATTCAGATTAAGACTGCGAACCCACTTACCGATGCCCAAATGTCTCGAAATACAACGATTCCATTCAGAATGGAAGAGCATTAAATTACTTTTTAGATGACCAAAAAATTGACCCAATTCGACATCAAAAGAGGAGTTATGAGCATCTCGATTGATCCCGCGATTTGGAAAGATTAACAATCCGAATTGCAAAATGATGATCGAAGAGTTCCAAAGCGTGCTTTTGTGATATCAAACGGCCTAGAATTAGCCAATTCTGGTCCCATTTGGAAGCTTGTCAAGTTAAAGTCAAAGGCAATGAGCTCATAATTTCTAAATTTGACCACCGAAGAGAGAGTTATGAAGGTTACTATTGGACCAGGAGATAAAGGAAAAATTCAGATCGATCGCGATGCGATCCCACTTACCGATGCCCAAATGGTTTCGAAATATTCCATTCAAGAATGGAAGAACACTAAAGTAACTTTCAGATGACAAAAAATTGACCCAATCCGACATCAAACGAGGGAGTTATGAGTGTCTCTGTAGGATCACGCGATTTGCAAAGATTAACAATCCAAATTGTAAAATGATGATCGAAGAGTTCCAAGTGCTTTTGGGATATCGATCGGTCCTAGAATTAGCCAATTTTGGTCCCATTTGGAAGCTTGTCAAGTTAACAGTGCAATGAGCTCATAATATTCTAAATTTTACCATTGAAGAGAGTGTTATGAAGGTTACTATTGGACCAGGAGATGAAGGAAAAATTCAGACTGACGATTGCGATCCAACTTACCGAAGCCCAAATGGTCTCGAAATATGACGATTCCATTCAGAATGGAAGAACACTAAAGTAACTTTCAGATGACCAAAAATTGACCCAATCCGACATCAAACGAGGGAGTTATGAGCGTCTCTGTTGATCGCGCCATTTGGAAAGATTAACAATCCGAATTACAAAATGATGATCGAAGAGTTCCAACGTGCTTTTGTGATATCGAATGGTCCTAAAATTAGCCAATTCTGGTCCCATTTGGAAGCTTGTCAAGTTATCAGTACAATGAGCTCATAATATTCTAAATTTGACCACTGAAGAGAGTTATGAAGGTTACTATTGGACCAGGAGATGAAGAAAAATACGGAGACTGACGATTGCGATCCTACTTACCGATGCCCAAATGGTCTCGAAATACGACGATTCCATTCAGGAATGGAGGAACACTAAAGCAACTTTCCAATGACCAAAAATTGACCCAATCCGACATCAAACGAGGGAGTTATGAGCGTCTCCATTGGATCGCGCGATTTGGAAAGATTAACAATCCAAATTGCAAAATGATGATCGAAGAGTTCCAAGGTGCTTTTGGGATATCGAACGGCCTTAGAATTAGGCAATTCTAGTCCTATTTGGAAGCTTGTCAAGTCAACAGTGCAATGAGCTCAAAATAAAATAAATTTGACCACTAAAGAGAGAGTTATGAAGGTTAATATTGGACCAGGAGCTAAATGAAAAACTCAGGACAGAAGACTGCGATCCCACTTACCGATGCCCAAATGTTCTCGAAATACTACGAATCCATTCAGGAATGGAATAGCATTAAATTACCTTTCAGATGACCAAAAATTGACCCAATTCGACATCAAAAGATGAAGTTATGAGCATCTCGATTGCATCCGCGATTTGGAAAGATTAACAATCCGAATTGCAAAATGATGATCGAAGAGTTCCAACGTGCTTTTTTGGATATCGAACGGTCCTAGAATTAGCCAAAGCTCTGGTCCCATTTGGAAGCTTGTCAAGTTAAAAAGTGCAATGAGCTCATAATATTCTAAATTTGACCACGAAGAGAGAGTTATGAAGGTAAATATTGGACCAGGAGATGAAGGAAAATTTCAAGACGAAGATGCGATCCCACTTACCGATGCCCAAATGGTCTCGAAATACGACGATTCCATTCAGGAATGGAAGAGCACTAAAGTACCTTTCAGATGACCAAAATCGACCCAATCCGACATCAAACGAGGGAGTTATGAGCGTCTCCATTGGATCGCGCGATTTGGAAAGATTAACAATCCAAATTGCAAAATGATGATCAAAGAGTTCCAACGTGCTTTTGTGATATCGAACGGTCCTAGAATTAGCCAGTTCTGGTCCCATTTGGAAGCTTGTAAAGTTAACAGTGCAATGAGCTCATAATATTCTAAATTTGACCACTGAAGAGAGAGTTATGAAGGTTACTATTGGACCAGAGAGATGAAGAAAAATTCAGGACACGATCGATCGCGATCCCACTTACCGATGCCCAAATGGTCTCGAAATACGACGATTCCATTCAGGAATGGAAGAACACTAAAGTAACTTTCAGATGACCAAAAATTGACCCAATCCGACATCAAACGAGGGAGTTATGAGCGTCTCTGTTGGATCGCGCGATTTGGAAAGATTAACAATTCAAGTTGCAAAATGATGATCGAAGAGTTCCAACATGCTTTTGGGATATCGAACGGTCCTATAATTAGCCAATTTTTATTCCCATTTGGAAGCTTGTAAAGTTAACAATACAATGAGCTCATAATATTCTAAATTTGACCACTGAAGAGATAGTTATGAAGGTTACTATTGGACCAGGAGATGAATGAAAAAATTCAGGACTGACGACTGCGATCCCACTTACCGATGCCCAAATGGTCTCGAAATACGACGATTCCATTCAGGAATTGAAGAACACTAAATTAACATTCAGATGACCAAAAATTGACCCAATCCGACATCAAACGAGGGAGTTATGAGCATCTCCATTGGATCGCACCATTTGGAAAGATTAACAATCCGAATTACAAAATGATGATCGAAGAGTTCCAATGTGCTTTTGTGATATCGAATGGTCCTAGAATTAGCAAATTCTAGTCCCATTTGGAAGCTTGTCAAGTTAACAGTGCAATGAGCTCATAATATTCTAAATTTGACCACCGAAGAGAGAGTTATAAAGGTTACTATTGGACCAGGAGATGAAGGAAAAATACAGGACTGACGACTGCGATCCCACTTACCGATGCCCAAATGGTCTCGAAATACGACGATTCCATTCAGGAATGGAAGATCACTAAAGTAACTTTTAGATGACCAAAAATTGACAATATCCGACATCAAACGAGGGAGCTTTGAGCGTCTCCATTGAATCGCGCGATTTGGAAAGATTAACAATCCAAATTGCAAAATGATGATCGAAGAGTTCCAAGGTGCTTTTGGGATATCGAACGGCCTTAGAATTAGGCAATTCTGGTCCCATTTGGAAGCTTGTCAACTCAACAGTGCAATGAGCTCAAAATAAAATAAATTTGAGCACTGAAGAGAGAGTTATGAAGGTTAATATTGGACCAGGAGCTGAAGGAAAAATTCAGGACTGACGATTGCGATCTCACCTATCGATGCCCAAATGCTCTCGAAGTACGATGATTCCATTCAGGAATGGAAGAGCATTAAATTACCTTTCAGATGACCAAAAATTGACCCAATCCGACATCAAACGAGGGAGTTATGAGCTCTCTCTGGATCGCGCGATTTGGAAAGATTAACAATTCAAGTTGCAAAATGATGATCGAAGAGTTCCAATATGCTTTTGGGATATCGAACGGTCCCATAATTAGCCAATTTTGGTCCCATTTGGAAGCTTGTCAAGTTAATAGTTCAATGAGCTCAAAATAGTTTAAATTTGAGCACTGAAGAGAGAGTTATGAAGGTAACTATTGGACCAGGAGATGAATGAAAACTCAGGACAGAAGACTGCGATCCCACTTACCGATGCCCAAATGTTCTCGAAATACAACGATTCCATTCAGGAATGGAAGAGCATTAAATTACCTTTCAGATGACCAAAAATTGACCCAATTCGACATCAAAAGAGGAAGTTATGAGCATCTCGATTGCATCCCGCGATTTGGAAAGATTAACAATCCGAATTGCAAAATGATGATCGAAGAGTTCCAAAGTGCTTTTGTGATATCAAACGGGCCTAGAATTAGCCAAATCTGGTCCCATTTGGAAGCTTGTCAAGTTAACAGTGCAATGAGCTCATAATTTCTAAATTTAACCACTGAAGAGAGAGTTATGAAGGTTACAATTGGACCAGGAGATAAAAGAAAAATTCAGGACTGAAGACTGCGATCCCACTTACCGATGCCCAAATGGTCTCGAAATACGACGATTCCATTCAGGAATGGAGGAACACTAAAGTAACTTTCCGATGACCAAAAATTGACCCAATCCGACATCAAACGTGGGAGATATGAGTGTCTCTGTTGATCGCGCGATTTGGAAAGATTAACAATCCGAATTACAAAATGATGATCGAAGAGTTCCAAAGTGCTTTTGTGATATCGAACAGTCCTAGAATTAGCCAATTCTGGTCCCATTTGGAAGCTTGTCAAGTTAACAGTGCAATTATCTCATAATATTCTAAATTTGACCACTGAAGAGAGAGTTATGAAGGTTACTATTGGACCAGGAGATGAAGGAAAAATACAGATCGACGCGCGATCCAACTTACCGAAGCCCAAATGGTCTTGAAATTTGACAATTCCATTCAGAAATGGAAGAACACTAAAGTAACTTTCAGATGATCAAAAATTGACCCAATCCGACATCAAACGAGGGAGTTATGAGCGTCTCTGTTGGATTCACGTGATTTGGATAGATTAACAATCTGAATTACAAAATGATGATCAAAGAGTTCCAACGTGCTTGAGGGATATCGAACGGTCCCAGAATTAGCCAATTCTGGTCCCATTTGGAAGCTTTACAATTAACAGTGCAATGAGCTCAAAATATTCTAAATTTGATCACTGAAGAGATAGTTATGAAGGTTACTATTGGACCAGGAGATGAAGAAAAATTCAGATCGAGGAATGCGATCTCACTTATCGATGCCCAAATGGTCTCGAAATACGACGATTCCATTCAGAATGGAAGAACACTAAATTAACTTTCCGATGACCAAAAATTGACCCAATCCGACATCAAACGAGGGAGTTATGAGCTGTCTCCATTGGATCGCACCATTTGGAAAGATTAACAATCCAAATTACAAAATGATGATCGAAGAGTTCCAATGTGCTTTTTTTGGATATCGAACGGTCCTAGAATTAGCCAACACTGGTCCCATTTGGAAGCTTGTCAAGTTAACAAAGTGCAATGAGCTCATAATATTCTAAATTTGACCATGAAGAGAGAGTTATGAAGGTTAACTATTGGACCAGGAGATGAAGGAAAAATTCAGATCGACGATGCGATCCCACTTACCGATGCCCAAATGGTCTCGAAATATGACGATTCCATTCAGAATGGAAGAACACTAAAGTAACTTTTCAGATGACCAAAAAATTGACCCAATCCGACATCAAACGAGGGAGTTATGAGCGTCTCTGATTGATCGCGCGATTTGGAAAGATTAACAATCCAAATTGCAAAATGATGATCAAAGAGTTCCAACGTGCTTTTGTGATATCGAACGGTCCTAGAATTAAGTTCTAGTCCCATTTGGAAGCTTGTCAAGTCAACTGTGCAATGAGCTCAAAATAAAATAAATTTGACCACCGAAGAGAGAGTTATGAAGGTTACTATTGGACCAGGAGATGCAGGAAAAATACAGGACTGACGACTGCGATCCCACTTACCGATGCCCAAATGGTCTCGAAATACGATGATTCCATTCAAGAATGCAAGAGCAGTAAAGGACTTTTCAAATGACCAAAAATTGACCCAATCCGACATCAAATGAGGGAGTTATGAGCTTCTCAATTGCATCCCGTGATTTGGAAAGATTAACAATCCGAATTGCAAAATGATGATCGAAGAGTTCCAACATGCTTTTTGGATATCGAACGGTCCTAGAATTAGCCAATTCTGGTCCCATTTGGAAGCTTGTCAAGTTAATGTGCAATTATCTCATAATATTCTAAATTTGACCACTGAAGAGAGAGTTATGAAGGTTAATATTGGACCAGGAGATTGAAGGAAAAATTTCAGACGACGACGATCGCGATCCCACTTACCGATGCCCAAATGGTTTCGAAACGACGACGATTCCATTCAAGAATGGAAGAGCACTAAAGTACTTTCGATGACCAAAATCAACCCAATCCGACATCAAACGAGGGAGTTATGAGTGTCTCCATTAGCTCGCACGATTTAGAAAGATTAACATTGCAAATTGCAAAATGACGATCGAAGAGTTCCAACATGCTTTTGGGTTATTGAACGGTCTCGAAATTAGCCAATTCAGGTCCCATTTGGAAGCTTGTGACAATTAAAAGTGCAATGATCTCAATAATATTCTAAATTTGACCAGAGAAGAGAGAGTTATGAAGGTTAACTATTGGACCAGAGATGATGAAAATAAAATTCGATCGATCGACGCGATCACACTTACCGATGCCCAAATGGTCTCGAAATACAACGATTCCATTAAGGAATGGAAAGAACACTAAAGTACCTTTCAGATGACCAAAAATTGACCCAATCCGACATCAAAAGAGGGAGTTATGAGCTCTTGATGGATCGCGCAATTTGGAAAGATTAACAATTCAAATTGCAAAATGATGATCGAAGAGTTCTAACGTGCTTTTTTTGGGATATCGATCGGTCCTACAATTAGCCAATTTTGGTCCCATTTGGAAGCTTGTCAAGTTAATAGTTCAATGAGCTCAAAAAATAGTCTAAATTTGAGCACCGAAGAGATAGTTATGAAGGTTAACTATTGGACCAGGAGATGAATGAAAAATTCAGATCGAAGATCGCGATCCCACTTACCGATGCCCAAATGGTCTGAAATACGACGATTCCATTCAGAATGGAAGAACACTAAAGTAACATTTTCAGATGACCAAAAATGACCCAATCCGACATCAAACGAGGGAGTTATGAGCGTCTCTCGTTGGATCGCACCATTTGAAAAGATTAACAATCCTAATTACAAAATGATGATCGAAGAGTTCCAATGTGCTTTTGTGATATCGAATGGTCCTAGAATTAGCAAATTCTGGTCCCATTTGGAAGCTTGTCAAGTTAATAGTGCAATGAGCTCATAATATTCTAAATTTGACCACTGAAAAGAGAGTTATGAAGGTTACTATTGGACCAGGAGATGAAGGAAAAATACAAGACTGACGACTGCGATCCCACTTACCGATGTCCAAATGGTCTCGAAATACGACGATTCCATTCAGGAATGGAAGAGCATTAAATTACCTTTCAGATGACCAAAAATTGACCCAATCCGACATCAAACGAGGGAGTTATGAGCGTCTCTGTTGGATCGCGCGATTTGGAAAGATTAACAATCCAAATTGCAAAATGATGATCGAAGAGTTCCAAGGTGCTTTTGGGATATCGAACGGTCCCATAATTAGCCAATTTTGGTCCCATTTGGAAGCTTGTCAAGTTAATAGTTCAATGAGCTCAAAATAGTTTAAATTTGAGCACTGAAGAGAGAGTTATGAAGGTTAACTATTGGACCAGGAGATGAATGAAAAAAATTCGGAGATCGAAGACTGCGATCCCACTTACCGATGCCCAAATGTTCTCGAAATACAACGATTCCATTCAGGAATGGAAGAGCATTAAATTACCTTTCAGATGACCAAAAATTGACCCAATTCGACATCAAAAGAGGAAGTTATGAGCATCTCGATTGATCCGCGATTTGGAAAGATTAACAATCCGAATTGCAAAATGATGATCGAAGAGTTCCAACGTGCTTTTGTGATATCAAACGGCCTAGAATTAGCCAATCTGGTCCCATTTGGAAGCTTGTCAAGTTAACAAAGTGCAATGAGCTCATAATTTCTAAATTTAACCACCGAAGAGAGAGTTATGAAGGTTACTATTGGACCAGGAGATGAAGGAAAAATTCAGATCGAAGATGCGATCCCACTTACCGATGCCCAAATGGTCTCGAAAATACGACGATTCCATTCAGAATGGAAGAACACTAAAGTAACTTTCGATGACCAAAAATGACCAATTGACCCAATCCGACATCAAACGAGGGAGATATGAGTGTCTCTCTGTTGATCGCGATTTGGAAAGATTAACAATCTGAATTACAAAATGATGATCGAAAAGTTCCAAAGTGCTTTTGTGATATCGAACGGTACTAGAATTAGCCAATTCTGGTCCCATTTGGAAGCTTGTCAAGTTAACAGTGCAACTATCTCATAATATTCTAAATTTGACCACTGAAGAGAGACTTATGAAGGTTACTATTGGACCAGGAGATAAAGGAAAAATACAGATTGAAGACTGCGATCCCACTTACCGATGCCCAAATGGTCTCGAAATATGACGATTCCATTCAGGAATGGAAGAACACTAAAGTAACTTTCAGATGACCAAAAATTGACCCAATCCGACATCAAACGAGGGAGTTATGAGTGTCTCTGTTGGATCACGCAATTTGGAAAGATTAAAAATCTGAATTACAAAATGATGATCAAAGAGTTCCAACGTGCTTTTGTGATATCGAACGGTCCTATAATTAGCCAATTCTGGTCCCATTTGGAAGCTTGTCAAGTTAACAAAGGCAATGAGCTCATAATATTCTAAATTTGACCGAAGAGAGAGTTATGAAGGTGACTATTGGACCAGGAGATGAAGGAAAAATTCAAGACTGAGGAATGCGATCCCACTTACCGATGCAAAAAATGGTCTCGAAATACGATGATTCCATTCAGGAATGGAAGAACACTAAACTAACATTCAGATGGCCAAAAATTGACCCAATCCGACATCAAACGAGGGAGTTATGAGCGTCTCTGTTGGATCACGCAATTTGGAAAGATTAACAATCCAAATTACAAAATGATGATCAAAGAGTTCCACGTGTGCTTTTTGATATCGAACGGTCCTATAATTAGCCAATTTGGTCCCATTTGGAAGCTTGTCAAGTTAACAAAGTGCAATGAGCTCAAAATTGAATAAATTTGACCACCGAAGAGAGAGTTATGAAGGTTGACTATTGGACAGAGATGAAGGAAAAATTCAGATCGACGAATGCGATCCCACTTACCGATGCCAAAAATGGTCTCGAAATACGATGATTCCATTTCAAGAATGGAAGAGCACTAAAGTACTTTTCAGATGACCAAAAATTGACCCAATCCGACATCAAACGAGGGAGTTATGAACTTCTCTGATTGATCGCGATTTGGAAAGATTAACAATCCAAATTGCAAAATGATGATCGAAGAGTTCCAACGTGCTTTTGGATATCGAACGGCCTAGAATTATTAGCAATTCTGGTCCCATTTGGAAGCTTGTCAAGTTAAGTTAAAGTTGCAATGAGCTCATAATATTCTAAATTTGACCACCGAAGAGAGAGTTATGAAGGTTAATATTGGACCAGGAGATGAAGGAAAAATTCAGAGACGACGACTGCGATCCCACTTACCGATGCCCAAATGGTTTCGAAAATACGACGATTCCATTCAAGAATGGTAGAGCACTAAAGTACCTTTCAGATGACAAAAAAAAACCCAATCCGACATCAAACGAGGGAGTTATGAGTCTCCATTGGGTCGCGCGATTTGGATAGATTAACAATCCAAATTGCAAAATGATGATCAAAGAGTTCCAACGTGCTTTTGGGATATCGAACGGTCCTAGAATTAGCCAATTCTGGTCCCATTTGGAAGCTTGTCAAGTTAACAGTGCAATGAGCTCAAAATATTCTAAATTTGACCACTGAAGAGAGAGTTATGAAGGTTACTATTGGACCAGAGAGATGAAGATAAAATTCAGATCGACGACTCCGATCTCACATATCGATGCCCAAATGGTCTCGAAAATACGACGATTCCATTAAGGAATGGAAGAGCACTAAAGTACTTTCGATGACCAAAAATTGACCCAATCCGACATCAAACGAGGGAGTTATGAGCGTCTCTGTTGGATCGCGATTTGGAAAGATTAACAATTCAAATTGTAAAATGATGATCGAAGAGTTCCAATTTGCTGGGATATCGAACGGTCCTAGAATTAGCAATTTTGGTCCCATTTGGAAGCTTGTCAAGTTAATAGTTCAATGAGCTCATAATATTCTAAATTTGACCACTGAAGAGATACTTATGAAGGTTAACTATTGGACCAGAGATGAATGAAAAATTCAGACTGAAGCTGCGATCCCATTTACCGATGCCCAAATGGTCTTGAAATACGACGATTCCATTCAGGAATGGAAGAACACTAAAGTAACATTCAGATGACCAAAAACTGACCCAATCTGACATCAAACGAGGGAGTTATGAGCGTCTCCGTTGGATCGCACCATTTGAAAAGATTAACAGTCCGAATTACAAAATGATGATCGAAGAGTTCCAATGTGCTTTTGTGATATCGAATGGTCCTAGAATTAGCAAATTCTGGTCCCATTTGGAAGCTTGTCAAGTTAACAGTGCAATGAGCTCATAATATTCTAAATTTGACCACTGAAGAGAGAGTTATGAAGGTTACTATTGGACCAGGAGATGAAGGAAAAATACAAGACTGACGACTGCGATCCCACTTACCGATGCCCAAATGGTCTCGAAATACGACGATTCCATTCAGGAATGGAAGATCACTAAAGTAACTTTCAGATGACCAAAAATTGACCCAATCCGACATCAAACGAGGGAGTTTTGAGCGTCTCCGTTGGATCGCGTGATTTGGAACGATTAACAATCCAAATTGCAAAATGATGATCAAAGAGTTCCAAGGTGCTTTTGGGATATCGAACGGTCTTAGAATTAGGCAATTCTGGTCCCATTTGGAAGCTTGTCAACTCAACAGTGCAATGAGCTCAAAATAAAATAAATTTGAGCACTGAAGAGAGAGTTATGAAGGTTAATATTGGACCAGGAGCTGAAGGAAAAATTCAGATTGACGATTGCGATCTCACCTATCGATGCCCAAATGGTCTCGAAATACGACGATTCCATTCAGGAACGGAAGAGCATTAAATTACCTTTCTGATGACCAAAAATTGACCCAATCCGACATCAAACGAGGGAGTTATGAGCTCTCTTGGATCGCGCGATTTGGAAAGATTAACAATTCAAGTTGCAAAATGATGATCGAAGAGTTCCAATATGCTTTTGGGATATCGAACGGTCCCATAATTAGCCAATTTTGGTCCCATTTGGAAGCTTGTCAAGTTAATAGTTCAATGAACTCAAAATAGTTTAAATTTGAGCACTGAAGAGAGAGTTATGAAGGTAACTATTGGACCAGGAGATGAATGAAAAACTCAGATTAAGACGCGATCCCACTTACCGATGCCCAAATGTTCTCGAAAATACAACGATTCCATTCAGAATGGAAGAGCATTAAATTACCTTTCGATGACCAAAAATTGACCCAATCGACATCAAAAGAGGAAGTTATGAGCATCTCGATTGATCCCGCGATTTGGAAAGATTAACAATCCGAATTGCAAAATGATGATCGAAGAGTTCCAACGTGCTTTTGATGATATCAAACGGCCTAGAATTAGCCAATCTGGTCCCATTTGGAAGCTTGTCAAGTTAACAGTGCAATGAGCTCATAATTTCTAAATTTAACCACTGAAGAGAGAGTTATGAAGGTTACTATTGGACCAGGAGATGAAGGAAAAATTCAGGACTGAAGACTGCGATCCCACTTACCGATGCCCAAATGGTCTCGAAATACGACGATTCCATTCAGGAATGGAGGAACACTAAAGTAACTTTCCGATGACCAAAAATTGACCCAATCCGACATCAAACGTGGGAGATATGAGTGTCTCTGTTGGATCGCGCGATTTGGAAAGATTAACAATCCGAATTACAAAATGATGATCGAAGAGTTCCAAAGTACTTTTGTGATATCGAACGGTCCTAGAATTAGCCAATTCTGGTCCCATTTGGAAGCTTGTCAAGTTAACAGTGCAATTATCTCATAATATTCTAAATTTGACCACTGAAGAGAGAGTTATGAAGGTTACTATTGGACCAGATGATGTAGGAAAAATACAGGACTGACGATTGCGATCCCACTTACCGATGCCCAAATGGTCTCGAAATATGACGATTCCATTCAGGAATGGAAGAACACTAAAGTAACTTCAGATGACCAAAAATTGACCCAATCCGACATCAAACGAGGGAGTTATGAGCGCTCTCATTGGATCACACGATTTGGATAGATTAACAATCCAAATTACAAAATGATGATCAAAGAGTTCCAACGTGCTTTTGGGATATCGAAACGGTCCTATAATTAGCCAATTTGGTCCCATTTGGAAGCTTGTCAATTAATGAGTTCAATGAGCTCAAAATATTCTAAATTTGACCACCGAAGAGAGAGTTATGAAGGTTAACTATTGGACCAGGAGATGAAGAAAAAATTCAAGATCGACGATTGACTCCGATCCCACACATATCGATGCCCAAATGGTCTCGAAAATACGACGACGATTCCATTCAAATGGAAGAACACTAAATTAACTTTTTCATTCGATGACCAAAATTGACCCAATCCGACATCAAACGAGGGAGATATGAGCTCTCCATTGATCGCGATTTGGAAAGATTAACAATCCAAATTACAAAATGATGATCGAAGAGTTCCAATGTGCTTTTGGATATCGAACGGTCCTAGAATTAGCCAATTCTGGTCCCATTTGGAAGCTTGTCAAGTTAACAAAGTTGCAATGAGCTCATAATATTCTAAATTTGACCACTGAAGAGAGAGTTATGAAGGTTACTATTGGACCAGAGAGATGAAGGAAAAATCGGGATCGACGAATGCGATCCCACTTACCGATGCCCAAATGGTCTCGAAATATGACGATTCCATTTCAGAATGGAAGAACACTAAAGTAACTTTCGATGACCAAGATGACCAAAAATTGATCAAATCGACATCAAACGAGGGAGTTATGAGCTCTCGATTGATCACGCGATTTGGAAATTAACAATTCAAATTACAAAATGATGATCGAAGAGTTCCAACGTGCTTTTAGGATATCGAACGGTCCCAGAATTAGCCAATTCTGATCCCATTTGGAAGCTTGTAAAGTTAACAATGCAATGATCTCATAATATTCTAAATTTGACCACTGAAGAGAGAGTTATGAAGGTCACTATTGGACCAGGAGATGAAGGAAAAATTTAGGACTGAGGACTGCGATCCCACTTACCGATGCAAAAAATGGTGTCGAAATACGATGATTCCATTCAAGAATGAAGAGCAGTAAAGTACCTTTCAAATGACCAAAAATTGACCCAATCCGACATCAAATGAGGGAGTTATGAACTACTCGTTGGATTGAGCGATTTGCATAGATTAACAATCCAAATTGCAAAATGATGATCAAAGAGTTCCAACATGCTTTTTGGATATCGAACGGTCCTAGAATTAGCCAGTTCTGGTCCCATTTGGAAGCTTGTAAAATAGTGCAATGAGCTCATAATATTCTAAATTTGACCACTGAAGAGAGAGTTATGAAGGTTAATATTGGACCAGGGAGATGAAGGAAAATTTTAGGACAGACGACTGCGATCCTACTTACCGATGCCCAAATGGTTTCGAAATACGACGATTCCATTCAGGAATGGTAGAGCACTAAAGTACCTTTCAGATGACCAAAATCAACCCAATCCGACATCAAACGAGGGAGTTATGAGCGTCTCCGTTGGATCGCGCCATTTGGAAAGATTAACAATCCGAATTACAAAATGATGATCAAAGAGTTCCAAACGTGCTTTTGGGATATCGAACGGTCCCTAATTAGCCAATTTGGTCCCATTTGGAAGCTTGACAATTAACAGTGCAATGAGCTCAAAATATTCTAAATTTGATCACTGAAGAGATAGTTATGAAGGTTAACATTGGACCAAGAGATGAAGATAAAATTCAGGACTGACGACTCCGATCTCACATATCAATGCCCAAATGGTCTCGAAGTACGACGATTCCATTAAGGAATGGAAGAGCACTAAAGTACCTTTCAGATGACCAAAAATAGACTCAATCCGACATCAAACGAGTGAGTTATGAGCGTCTTTGTTGGATCGCGCAATTTGGAAAGGCTAACAATTCAAATTGCAAAATGATGATCGAAGAGTTCTAATTTGCTTTTGGGATATCGATCGGTCCTACAATTAGCCAATTTTGGTCCCATTTGGAAGTTTGTCAAGTTAATAGTTCAATGAGCTCGAAGTAGTCTAAATTTGAGCACTGAAGAGATACTTATATGAAGAGATGAAGAAAATTATTCAAGACCAGAGATGAATGAAAAATTCAGATCAAGATGAAGATCCCATTTGATGACCGATGCCAAGAATTGAATGATTTGGAAAGAATGACAAAATTCGAAGAGTTCCAAGGTGCTTTTGTGATATCGAACATTAGACCAGAATGGAAACGATTCATCCATAAATGATGATGAATGACTAAATTTAACATTCGATGAATGAAATTAAGGAGACCAGTAAATGAAGGAAAAATTCAATGACCAAATCGCGAATCGATGCCCAAATGGTCTCAAAATACGATAATTCCATTGAGAATGGAAGAACACTAAAGTAACTTTCAGATGACCAAAAATTGACCCAATTCGACATCAAACGAGGGAGTAATGAGCGTCTCCATTGGATCGCGCAATTTAGAAAGATTAATAATCCAAATTGCAAAATGATGATCGAAGAGTTACAATGTGCTTTTGGGATATCGAATGGTCCTAGAATTAGCAAATTTTGGTCCCATTTGGAAGCTTGTCAAGTTAACAGTGCAATGAGCTCATAATATTCTAAATTTGACCACTGAAGAGAGAGTTATGAAGGTTACTATTGGACCAGGAGATGAAGGAAAAAAATACAGATCGACGATCGCGATCCCACTTACCGATGCCCAAATGGTCTCGAAATACGACGATTCCATTCAGAATGGAAGAGCATCACTAAAGTAACTTTCAGATGACCAAAAATTGACCCAATCCGACAAACGAGGGAGTTATGAGCGTCTCGGTTCGATCGCGCGATTTGGAAAGATTAACAATCCAAATTGCAAAATGATGATCGAAGAGTTCCAACGTGCTTTTGGGATATCGAACGGTCCTAGAATTAGCCAATTCTGGTCCCATTTGGAAGCTTGTCAAGTTAACAGTGCAATGAGCTCATAATATTCTAAATTTGACCACTGAAGAGAGAGTTATGAAGGTTACTATTGGACCAGGAGATGAAGGAAAAATTCAGACGAAGACGATGCGATCCCACTTACCGATGCCCAAATGGTCTCGAAATACGACGATTCCATTCAGAATGGAAGAGCACTAAAGTAACTTTCGATGACCAAAAAATTGACCCAATCCGACATCAAACGAGGGAGTTATGAGCGTCTCTGTTGGATCGCGCGATTTGGAAAGATTAACAATCCAAATTGCAAAATGATGATCGAAGAGTTCCAACGTGCTTTTTGGATATCGAACGGTCCTAGAAATTCTGGTCCCATTTGGAAGCTTGTCAAGTTAACAGGTCCATTAAGTCCATAATATTCTAAATTTGACCACTGAAGAGAGAGTTATGAAGGTTACTATTGGACCAGGAGATGAAGGAAAAATACAGACTGACGACTGCGATCCCACTTACCGATGTCCAAATGGTCTCGAAATACGACGATTCCATTCAGGAACGGAAGAGCATTAAATTACCTTTCAGATGACCAAAAATTGACCCAATCCGACATCAAACGAGAGAGTTATGAGCGTCTCTGTTGGATCGCGCGATTTGGAAAGATTAACAATTCAAATTGCAAAATGATGATCGAAGAGTTCCAATATGCTTTTGGGATATCGAACGGTCCCCATAATTAGCCAATTTTGGTCCCATTTGGAAGCTTGTCAAGTTAATAGTTCAATGAGCTCAAAATAGTTTAAATTTGAGCACTGAAGAGAGAGTTATGAAGGTAACTATTGGACCGAGGAGATGAATGAAAACTCAGAGATTTAAGACTCGCGATCCCACTTACCGATGCCCAAATGTTCTCGAAATACAACGATTCCATTCAGAATGGAAGAGCATTAAATTACCTTTCGATGACCAAAAATTGACCCAATTCGACATCAAAAGAGGAAGTTATGAGCATCTCGATTGATCCCGCGATTTGGAAAGATTAACAATCCGAATTGCAAAATGATGATCGAAGAGTTCCAACGTGCTTTTGTGATATCAAACGGGCCTAGAATTAGCCAAATCTGGTCCCATTTGGAAGCTTGTCAAGTTAACAGTGCAATGAGCTCATAATTTCTAAATTTAACCACTGAAGAGAGAGTTATGAAGGTTAATATTGGACCAGGAGATGAATGAAAAACTCAGGACAGAAGACTGCGATCCCACTTACCGATGCCCAAATGGTCTCGAAATACGACGATTCCATTCAGAATGGAGGAACACTAAAGTAACTTTCCGATGACCAAAAAAATTGACCCAATCCGACATCAAACGGGGGAGATATGAGTGTCTCTGTTGGATCGCGCGATTTGGAAAGATTAACAATCCGAATTACAAAATGATGATCGAAGAGTTCCAAAGTACTTTTGTGATATCGAACGGTCCTAGAATTAGCCAATTCTGGTCCCATTTGGAAGCTTGTCAAGTTAAGTTACAGTGCAATTATCTCATAATATTCTAAATTTGACCTGAAGAGAGAGTTATGAAGGTTACTATTGGACCAGGAGATGCAGGAAAAATACAGGACTGACGACTGCGATCCCACTTACCGATGCCCAAATGGTCTCGAAATATGACGATTCCGGAATGGAAGAACACTAAAGTAACTTTCAGATGACCAAAAATTGACCCAATCCGACATCAAACGAGGGAGTTATGAGCGTCTCTGTTGGATCACGCGATTTGGAAAGATTAACAATCCGAATTACAAAATGATGATCAAAGAGTTCCAACGTGCTTTTGTGATATCGAACGGTCCTATAATTAGCCAATTCTGGTCCCATTTGGAAGCTTGTCAAGTTAACAGTTCAATGAGCTCAAAATTGAATAAATTTGACCACTGAAGAGAGAGTTATGAAGGTGACTATTGGACCAGGAGATGAAGGAAAAATTCAGGACTGAGGAATGCGATCCCACTTACCGATGCAAAAAATGGTCTCGAAATACGATGATTCCATTCAAGAATGCAAGAGCAGTAAAGGACTTTTCAAATGATCAAAAATCGACCCAATTCGACATCAAATGAGGGAGTTATGAACTACTTCGTTGGATTGAGCGATTTGCATAGATTAACAATCGAAATTGCAAAATGATGATCGAAGAGTTCCAACGTGCTTTTTGGATATCGAACGGTCCTAGAATTAGCCAGTTCTGGTCCCATTTGGAAGCTTGTAAAGTTAACAGTGCAATTATCTCATAATATTCTAAATTTGACCACTGAAGAGAGAGTTATGAAGGTTACTATTGGACCAGGAGATGCAGGAAAAATACAGGACTGACGACTGCGATCCTACTTACCGATGCCCAAATGGTTTCGAAATACGACGATTCCATTCAAGAATGGTAGAGCACTAAAGTACCTTTCAGATGACCAAAATCAACCCAATCCGACATCAAACGAGGGAGTTATGAGCGTCTCCATTGGGTCGCGCGATTTGGATAGATTAACAATCCAAATTGCAAAATGATGATCAAAGAGTTCCAACGTGCTTTTGGGATATCGAACGGTCCCAGAATTAGCCAATTCTGGTCCCATTTGGAAGCTTGACAATTAACAGTGCAATGAGCTCAAAATATTCTAAATTTGATCACTGAAGAGATAGTTATGAAGGTTAACATTGGACCAAGAGATGAAGATAAAATTCAGGACTGACGACTCCGATCTCACATATCAATGCCCAAATGGTCTCGAAGTACGACGATTCCATTAAGGAATGGAAGAGCACTAAAGTACCTTTCAGATGACCAAAAATAGACTCAATCCGACATAAACGAGTGAGTTATGAGCGTCTTTGTTGGATCGCGCAATTTGGAAAGGCTAACAATTCAAATTGCAAAATGATGATCGAAGAGTTCTAATTTGCTTTTGGGATATCGATCGGTCCTACAATTAGCCAATTTTGGTCCCATTTGGAAGTTTGTCAAGTTAATAGTTCAATGAGCTCGAAGTAGTCTAAATTTGAGCACTGAAGAGATACTTATGAAGGTAACTATTGGACCAGGAGATGAATGAAAAATTCAGGACTGAAGACTGCGATCCCACTTACCGATGCCCAAATGGTCTTGAAATACGACGATTCCATTCAGGAATGGAAGAACACTAAAGTAACATTCAGATGACCAAAAATTGACCCAATTCGACATCAAACGAGGGAGTTATGAGCATCTCGTTGATCGCACCATTTGAAAAGATTAACAGTCCGAATTACAAAATGATGATCGAAGAGTTCCAATGTGCTTTTGTGATATCGAATGGTCCTAGAATTAGCCATTGGTCCCATTTGGAAGCTTGTCAAGTTAACAGTGCAATGAGCTCATAATATTCTAAATTTGACCATTGAAGAGAGAGTTATGAAGTTTACAATTGGACCAGGAGATGAAGGAAAAATACAGGACTGACGACCGCGATCCCACTTACCGATGCCCAAATGGTCTCGAAATACGACGATTCCATTCAAGAATGGAAGATGATTAAAGTAACTTTCAGATGCCCAAAAATTGACAATACCCGACATCAAACGAGGGAGTTTTGAGCGTCTCCGTTGGATCGCGCGATTTGGAAAGATTAACAATCCAAATTGCAAAATGATGATCGAAGAGTTCCAAGGTGCTTTTGGGATATCGAACGGTCTTAGAATTAGGCAATTCTGGTCCCATTTGGAAGCTTGTCAACTCAACAGTGCAATGAGCTCAAAATAAAATAAATTTGAGCACTGAAGAGAGAGTTATGAAGGTTAATATTGGACCAGGAGCTGAAGGAAAAATTCAGGACTGACATTGCGATCTCACCTATCGATGCCCAAATGCTCTCGAAGTACGATGATTCCATTCAGGAATGGAAGAGCATTAAATTACCTTTCAGATGACCAAAAATTGACCCAATCCGACATCAAACGAGAGAGTTATGAGCGTCTCTGTTGGATCGCGCGATTTGGAAAGATTAACAATTCAAGTTGCAAAATGATGATCGAAGAGTTCCAATATGCTTTTGGGATATCGAACGGTCCCATAATTAGCCAATTTTGGTCCCATTTGGAAGCTTGTCAAGTTAATAGTTCAATGAGCTCAAAATAGTTTAAATTTGAGCACTGAAGAGAGAGTTATGAAGGTAACTATTGGACCAGGAGATGAATGAAAAACTCAGGACAGAAGACTGCGATCCCACTTACCGATGCCCAAATGTTCTCGAAATACAACGATTCCATTCAGGAATGGAAGAGCATTAAATTACCTTTCAGATGACCAAAAATTGACCCAATTCGACATCAAAAGAGGAAGTTATGAGCATCTCGATTGCATCCCGCGATTTGGAAAGATTAACAATCCGAATTGCAAAATGATGATCGAAGAGTTCCAAAGTGCTTTTGTGATATCGAACGGGCCTAGAATTAGCCAAATCTGGTCCCATTTGGAAGCTTGTCAAGTTAACAGTGCAATGAGCTCATAATTTCTAAATTTAACCACTGAACAGAGAGTTATGAAGGTTACAATTGGACCAGGAGATAAAAGAAAAATTCAGGACTGAAGACTGCGATCCCACTTACCGATGCCCAAATGGTCTCGAAATACGACGATTCCATTCAGGAATGGAGGAACACTAAAGTAACTTTCCGATGACCAAAAAATTGACCCAATCCGACATCAAACGTGGGAGATATGAGTGTCTCTGTTGGATCGCGATTTGGAAAGATTAACAATCCGAATTACAAAATGATGATCGAAGAGTTCCAAAGTGCTTTTGTGATATCGAACGGTCCTAGAATTAGCAATTCTCGGTCCCATTTGGAAGCTTGTCAAGTTAAATAAAGGCAATTATCTCATAATATTCTAAATTTGACCACCGAAGAGAGAGTTATGAAGGTTACTATTGGACCAGAGATGAAAAAAAACAGGATCGACGATCGACGATCCTGCGATCCCACTTACCGATGCCCAAATGGTCTCGAAATATGACGATTTCATTCAGAATGGAAGAACACTAAAGTAACTTTCAGATGACCAAAAATTGACCCAATCCGACATCAAACGAGGGAGTTATGAGCGTCTCTGTTGATCACGCGATTTGGAAAGATTAACAATTCGAATTACAAAATGATGATCAAAGAGTTCCAACGTGCTTTTGTGATATCGAACGGTCCTATAATTAGCCAATTCTGGTCCCATTTAGAAGCTTGTCAAGTTAACAGTTCAATGAGCTCAAAATTGAATAAATTTGACCACTAAAGAGAGATTTATGAAGGTGACTATTGGACCAGGAGATGAAGGAAAAATTCAGGACTGAGGAATGCGATCCCACTTACCGATGCAAAAAATGGTCTCGAAATACGATGATTCCATTCAAGAATGCAAGAGCTAAAGGACTTTTCAAATGACCAAAAATCGACCCAATCCGACATCAAATGAGGGAGTTATGAACTACTTCGTTGGATTGAGCGATTTGCATAGATTAACAATCCAAATTGCAAAATGATGATCGAAGAGTTCCAACGTGCTTTTTGGATATCGAACGGTCCTAGAATTAGCCAGTTCTGGTCCCATTTGGAAGCTTGTAAAGTTAACAGTGCAATGAGCTCATAATATTCTAAATTTGACCACTGAAGAGAGAGTTATGAAGGTTAATATTGGACCGGGAGATGAAGGAAAATTTCAGGACAGACGACTGCGATCCTACTTACCGATGCCCAAATGGTTTCGAAATACGACGATTCCATTCAAGAATGGTAGAGTACTAAAGTACCTTTAAGATGACCAAAATCAACCCAATCCGACATCAAACGAGGGAGTTATGAGCGTCTCCATTGGGTCGCGCGATTTGGATAGATTAACAATCCAAATTGAAAAATGATGATCAAAGAGTTCCAACGTGCTTTTGGGATATCGAACGGTCCCAGAATTAGCCAATTCTGGTCCCATTTGGAAGCTTGACAATTAAAGTGCAATGAGCTCAAAATATTCTAAATTTGATCACAAGAAGAGATAGATGAAGGTTAACATTGGACCAAGAGATGAAGATAAAATTCAGGACTGACGACTCCGATCTCACATATCAATGCCCAAATGGTCTCGAAGTACGACGATTCCATTAAGGAATGGAAGAGCACTAAAGTACCTTTCAGATGACCAAAAATAGACTCAATCCGACATCAAACGAGTGAGTTATGAGCGTCTTTGTTGGATCGCGCAATTTGGAAAGGCTAACAATTCAAATTGCAAAATGATGATCGAAGAGTTCTAATTTGCTTTTGGGATATCGATCGGTCCTACAATTAGCCAATTTTGGTCCCATTGGAAGCTTGTCAAGTTAATAGTTCAATGAGCTCAAGTAGTCTAAATTTGAGCTAAAAGAAGAGATAGTTATGAAGGTAACTATTGGACCAGGAGATGAATGAAAAATTCAGATGAAAGATGATCCCACTTACCGATGCCCAAATGGTCTTGAAAAATGACGAGATCCATTCAGAATGGAAGAACACTAAAAAGATGACCAAAAATTGACCCAATCCGACATCAAACGAGGGAGTTATGAGAAACGATTTGGAAAGATTAACAATCCAAATTACAAAATGATGAAGAGTTCAAGTATGTGCTTTTGTGATATGAAACGGTCCTAGAAAAGCAATTCTGGTCCCATTTGAAATCAAGTTCAAACAAATGAGCTCATAATAAATGTGAAATGAGTTATGAAGGTTCTAGCAGGAGATGAAGGAAAAGACGAGCATTGCGATCCACTTACCGATGCCCAAATGGTCTCGAAATATGAAGAAGATTGAAATGACAACTTTCAACAGGATTATGAAAGATTTGAAGAATGAATTTAAAAAATGAACGGAAATTCGCGAAGAGCATGAAAAAATGAACCAAAAATGATGCGTTGTTCGTAAAGTTTGCCGAGATGACAAATCCAAAGGAAATAAATATAATGATGCGATGTCAAAATGGATGATGATATTTTGTCCCATCATGATTGTCCCACATCGGATTGATTTTTTGGTGAAAATGTCTATAAATACCCCATTTCTTCTCTAAAAAAAGGGGTTGAAGATTTTGAAGTGAAGCAAAGACGAAAGAGAAGAGAAGGTGCGAGAGTATTGACTCGCACACTGCGCGACCACGCGCAAAGAGTATTGGACTCTGAAGTTTGCTTGACTCGGCAAGTAAAAGCAAAGAAGTGCATTTATTTGCGTGACCATGCCAGAGATTTGCGAGCTTTGCGCAAGGACCAGCAAGCAATATCGTTTTGCGCAAAAGGACCGACCGCGCAAACCTAAAGCTTAGCGCTTTTTAACTGACAATGGGTTGAAATCTTTTCGGAATGATTGGAGTCTCAAAGCTTCAAGTTCTTCTTGATCAAGAGAAAGGAAGAATCATCGACGAAGAGACGTATTCCTCCTAAGTTTTTCAGGAGATGACCAAAATAGTACCGAAATGTCTTTGGAATCTTCGTTCTCTTGAAGATGTTGATCGACTTGTCTATTCCTCCTAAGTCATTGGAGATGATTGAGATCATTGCCGTTATTCGCCGAAATATTTAGCTATAATAATTGACATTTGTAATGAGTTCTTTGTAAACTATCTTAGAATCAAGGGATACCGAGAGGATGTAAATGAATGAGAATCAATAAAGTGTGATGATTGTCTTTATAATTATTTCATTGTTATGTTTGAATAAGATTATTCTCCCAAATCAAATACTTTTGTTTCCTTGTCGAAACAAAATGGCGACTCTAATTGGGGAATTATCTTATTTAACATTAACATTGGGAAAGTTGTAAGACTCTCGTCACTTTTTTTAGCGTCTATTAGACGCCAAAATGGCGACTCTCAAGGGGGAACATCCTCCCTTCATCTCCAAGATAGTTTACTTAGTCTTTCACGTACTAATTTCAAGATATGTTTTATTATTGAAGGTACCAAATTCAATCACACAACACTACTAATGGCTAATATGTGAGAAAAGTGAACTTCCGATTCATCGCCACCTGGGTTTGTAATTGAATATGCAAACCAAATTCCCGAGACAAAGCAAGCACTACAAGCGGTGCAAAGTGATTCAAGAATGAGTGGGGAGTCATTTCCGTTTCACCTCAACCACAAGAGAGTGATGAAAATGGACTTTGGTCTTGTCCAAAAAGACAAAAGCAAAACCTTAAAAGTCGCAAAAGCAAAATTGTTTGCACCAAGAGTCGAGGGACCAATCACACGGAGCATAGCAAGAAGAAAACCCGAGCTCGCTCCTCCAAGCGATTTATCTGAACAAGTTGCTCTTCATGCAATTCGTCGTCACAAGATTTTCCAAACTTTGTCGTCCCCAAGAAGACAAAAATGGAATGAAGCAAAAAAGGCAAAGCACCGATGATAGGATCCCCGATGCCCAGTATCACCTCAAACAAGCTCGCTCTATAATCTGTATCACCTCAATCGGTTAAAAAGCACGGGAAGTACACAAGAATCAAATGAGACTCCAATTTCTCCCCTCTTTACAAGTCCCCCGTTACGTCAACATACTCTCGTTTTTAACAAAAACGGACTTCGACAAAATGTCAAGAGCCGCGGTATATATGGCGAAGACAAAGTCAAGGAAATAGACCAACTCCGAAGAACGTGTTGATCAAATGGCGGAGGCACAAAGAGTGCTAATGGATGAATGCCGGAACCTCAGAGAAGAAGCTTGACAAACGGCACATAATGTAGCCCAAATAGTGGCTCCACCCATGATGGGAGCAACAAATGGACAAGAGAACCAACACTGAAGGTTCCCGTCCATGAGGGGATAGGATCCGAGGGTCCGTTCAGGTGACAAGAGCTATAACACAAGATGACGTAAGACAAGTCGAAGAAGCGAGAAGAATAGAAAGAGCGAATAGAAAGAGAGCGAAAACAAATCGTTTCAGATACCGAACACCCTACCCAAGAGAGGTAGAGGATGTTCCATTCCACCAATTTTAAGCATCCAGATTTTCGAAATTTAATGGGGAAGGATCACCTGGAAGAACACGATGCATTTCATCACCAAAGATGGGGAATTTTTCCACGATACCTCAATATTGCTTACGCTTATTTGGGTCATCGTTGACAAGCAAAGCTTTGTGTGGTATTCAAATTTGGCACGGGGTCCATACGAACATGGGAAGAAATGCAAGATGCTTTCATGTCAAACTTCTTTCGTCGAACGTGATGTTAGCATCAAGTACTAGCTTCGATGACGATCACGAGAAGGAGAACCCGTTGAAAAATTCATAGACGGATGGAAGACACTGGGGCATCATGCGGAAGTTGGGAAGAAAAGGAACAAGTCAAAATGTGTCTCGAACTCTATGGAGACAGAATCGCGTTTGGACTTGGACTCACTAGCCGATATCGGAACTTTTCGTGATTTGGCTACCAAAGCCCATGCATTGGGCCGAGCTAATGACTCGTGAAGATGCCCGCATTTCATCATCATGAAACTGTCGAAGAAAACAGCGGGACAAGACAATCACAAACCATCGATCGGGATAAGAAGATCAAGATGAGGAGGTTCAAGAGATAAAAGGCAGGAAGGAAAAGAAGGAATGGAATCAATCAAGAGATAGATACTGATTGGAAAAAAGCTCAATGCTTCGATTCTCATGAAGGATTTGAGTTTGATAAAGAAGACGTGGTGCCTATGATGCAACAATTGTACCTTGGAATTACCATGACAAAACGTCCGAAGATGCGACGAGGACTCGAGAAAGAAACTTTTGCCAATATCATCGCCTAGTGGGGCATCCGACGGAAAATTGTTATACGTTAAAATGCATCATACAAATGGATGATAAAGAGGTGACATAATAACCGGAATGGAAGCAAAGAAAAGAATGCAAGGGCAACCATGATAAATGTATTGTCAATATACAAGAAAATGGGAATGAAAAAGGAAAGGTCAACAAGAAATGCACAATGATTACGTATGCGATCGGGAAGCAAATAACAAGTCAGAAAGCAAAAAAAAGGAATCATAAGGAAAGAAGTGATGAAAGAAAAAGCAATATGAAGACAAGAATAGAAATGGAGATCATGTGACAAAAGTGGCTTATGATGTAGTCACCACTTGAAGGGTATAAGACTCGATTAAGTATTTATGATGCGCTCAAATCGTCGAAGAATTTGACAGTTTGATTCAAGCATGTCTGATCACAATGTGAGAGAAATTGCGAAATGAAGAATGAAAAATAAAAAGATGAATTGTCTACCAGATAATATCTTTCTCGATGATGATTTAATTGGTGAAAAGGAACATAAGAGGCCATTGATGATAGAAGGATATATTTGAGAGAAGAAGATAAAAGAGGATTATGATAGATAATGGGTCCGCAGATAAATCTTTTGCCACTCTCAATGATTACTAAATTGGGTTTCCGTTCGGACTTTTACTAGCGGGATGATGATACAAGGATTTAATCAAGATGGACAACGCGCGCACTCGGAAAAATTACGAGAATGGAAGTGGGAGAATTAATACTCTTGTTGTATGTCACGTTATAAATCTTGTGACGACATATAACCTTCTCTTGGGAAGGCCATGGATACATCAAGTACAATATACCTTCTACTCTACACCATGCTTCAACATCTTTTGTAGATGGGATGATGTAAAAGTAAATGGTCGATGCAAAACCCTATACTGTAAGCCGAGTCTTTCTTTTGCAGATGCTAAATTATTATAAATGTTTCTCGAAGAAATGAGAAATGATGATGGGAAGAGAATCGTAAAAGATGCCGGGATAAATAAAGTTAAAGAAGAAAGAGAATCTTGGGTCTGCAAAGCAAGAAAGAAATTCTATTTTGTACCAAAGCGCTGAGACAACCGGGACAAATGCAGTTGACACTATTGTCGCATGTAACAAGTGAAAGTCTTACAAATCCAATTACAGTGCCATTACCCAATATCGAAAGATGTAAGCCATTTGCAACCGCTTCCAAGAACATTTCAAGTCAAAGCCGATGATAAATATCCGAACCAATAGAGTTTCCATGTCGCATCGAAGAGAAGATGAAAATGCAAGCAATATATCATGGAGAGTTAGCACCGCAAAATTTGAAGAAATAATACAAAGTGCAAGCAAGCAAAAATCATGAGAAATATGGGTTTCGATTGTGACAAACCCACCGGCTTGAATCATGGGAAAGGAATTCAAATCCCTCTCGGGGTTAATCAGGAAAAGCGAAGAAAATTCCAAGGATTGGGAGTAGAATCAAGCAATAAATATGATATCGATTAACATGACTTCACTACACAAGATACTAAGTAATTGAATATCCCGAAACCGCTCCAAGGCAAATAGAAGAAGACGGGGGCAACCGACGATAGATGGCTCTGCGAGAAATAAATTTGGGAACAAAGAAGAGCCAAGGAACACATTCATCGGCGATTAGCCTTTTCAGATCAAAATTTGAGAAATATGGCCAACTTCTCAAAGAAAATAAAGATGTTCTTCGCTTGGACATATGAAGAAATGCCGGAATTTGGAACCCTCCGTAGCAATGCATCGATTAAATATTTCAAAGAAAAGAAACCAAGTCAAAAGCAAGCACAAAGGCGATTTCACCTGACTAATTCCATTAATCGAAAAAGAAGTAAATAAGCTAATAAAGGTTGGGTTCATCGGAGAAGTTAAATATCCCAAATGGATATCAAACATTGTTCGGTGAAAAAAAGAAGAATGGGACAGATTAGAGTATGTATTGATTTCAGAGATCTGAATGAAGCATGTCCAAAAGACGATTTCCCCTCCCGATAATGAATTACTAATTGATAGCACTACTCAGTATGCTATCATGTCCTTTATGGACGGGTATGCAGGCTATAATCAAATCAGATGGCACCGAAGATGAAGAGGCGACGGCCTTTTAACGCCGCTTGGAATTTTGTTATAAAGTTATGCCTTTCGGTCTCAAAAATCTTTGGGGCAACATATCAAAGGGCAATGAAAAATATCTTTCAAGATATGATGCATAAACATGTCGAATGCTATGTTGATGACTTGGTAGTCAGATCAGGAGATCATCAAGAGCACCGCGAACATTTAGCATCAGTCTTCCGACGACTCAGAAAGAAGCAATTAAAGATGAATCCGGCTAAATGTGCATTTGGAGTGTCTTCTGGCAAATTCCTCGGCTTTGTGGTACGGCACAGAGGAATCGAAATTGATCCAGAAAAAGTTAAAGCTATTCAAAATATGCCGCCACCAACGACGTTGAAGGAATTAAAAAGCTTACAAGGAAAATTGGCATACATTCGCCGTTTCATTTCGAACCTCGCAGAAGGTGTCACCATTTTCTCGGTTAATGAAGAAAGATAGAATTTGTATGGGATCAGGCTTGCCAGAATGCCTTTGATTCAATTAAAGAATTATTAAAAACAAACCACCGGTGTTAACAGCCCAAGAAAAGGTAAGCCACTTATTTATATACATCCGCCGCTACAAATTCTTTGGGTGCTTTGTTGGCACAGTAAAATGTAAAGGAAAAGAGCGCTCTTTATTATCTAAGCCGAACACCGATGGGGGGTGAATCCAATTATTCTCGATTGAAAAAGAATGTTTGGCATTGGTATTATTTGTGCAAAAGTTGAGGCATTATTGTCTCCCATGATATAACTCGATCTCAAGAGCAGATCCGATAAAATTCTTGATGACCAGGCCAATGTTATCGGGAAGACTAGCCAAGTGGATGTTATTGTTATCGAATATACTATTTCATATAAGCCTGCGAAAAATGAAAGGACAAGCTATGGCGGATTTTCTCGCAAAGACATCCTATAGAGAAAATGAAGAAATCAATGATGAATTCCCAGATGAAGAAAAGTTATGTTGGCTGAATCTCAGAATCTTTGGCAGATGTATTTTGATGGTGCTGCTCGAGTATCGGGAGCGGGGGCAGGAGTGATATTCATTACACCTCAGGGCGATTTATTACCATACTCTTTCACATTGGGTATCGCATGCACAAACAATGAAGTCGAATATGAGCTCTTATCATCGGAATGGAAATAGCACAGCAAATGGAAATAAAATCATTGCATATCTTCGGAGATTCTAAATTGATTGTAAATCAATTAACAACAGAATTTGAAGTAAGGAAAGAAGAACTTTTGCCTTATTATCGGAAGGCACAACAGTTGCTTGAACAGTTCTATTATGTGGAAATTAAAACACATACCGCGGTCGGAGAATGCAAAAGCAGATGCTTTAGCCGGTTTTAGCGGCTTTATCTCGCACAAACCGAAGTCCTCTTCGGTAACTATAGAAGAAAGAAGATTCGCCATCTGAGAGGTTATTGAAGAAACCGTTGAAATGTTGCCTATATCTGTTTGGAGTAACAATGGATGATTGGCGTCACTTTTTGTTGATATCTCAAATATAATATCTTGCCGAAGATAATGCACAAAGACAATGATTAAGCGCAACGATCAGAAAATTTGTCATATATGCATAAGTATTATATAGAAAATCTTATAATGGAATGTTGTTAAGGTGCTTGGACAAGCAAGAAGCAAACCAAATCTTTGAGGAGGCACATTCGGGTGAATGTGGAGCACATCAAGTAGGAATTTCTGCCATAGAGTGCATCGAATGGGTTATTATTGGCCTACTATGTTTAAAGATGCGATAGAATATGCAAAGCGATGTCATGAATGTCAAATACATAGAGATATAATACATATTCCTCCGGAAGAATTACATCAGTCTGTTGCTTCTTGGCCTTTTCTCACTGGGGACTCGACGTTATTGGTCCCATAAATCCTCCTTCATCTAAAGGAAAACAATATATTCGCGGCAAAGAATGATTATTTCTCCAAATGGACCGAAAGGATCGCCTTGCGTAATGTTAAAGAGAAAGACGTGGTCAATTTCATCCGTCATGCTATAATATACCGTCATGGTATTCGAAGAAGAAGATCATCACTGATAATGGCACCCCTTTTAAAAATAGAGGCATGGAAAAGTTATGTCGAAGTTTCGGCATCCAACATTCTTTTTCAACACCTTATTATCCTCCGGCCAATGGATTAGCAGAGGCGTTTAACAAAACAATTGTCAAGATAATGAAAACAAATGATGTGAAGCAATAAGCGCGATTGGGATGAAAAGTTACAAGAAGCATTATGGGCCTACAGAACCACCCATCGTACAACAACAGGGGCGACACCATATTCATTAATCTATGGTATGGAGGCAGTTATCCCAATTGAAATACAAGTGGCATCACTCAGGAATAGCAGTGCATCATCTATAATGATGATGAAAATGCAAAAATAAGGTGAAAGAATTAGACTTACTCGATGAGAAACGTCTTGCGGCTATTTCAAGAAGCGGTTGCAATCATATCGGCCGAATATCGGTGCCATTTGATAAATAAAAGTTAAATATCGTTCTTTCAAAAAAGGGGATATGGTGTTAATGTTGAAAAGACCTATAATGGTCACTCGTCACGGAAGGGGGCAAGTTTGAGCCTAAATGGGACGGCCCATATGTGGTGAAAGAAGTATACTCCAATGGGGCATATAGAATCATAAATCAAGAAGGACAGGGTATCGGTGTACTTGTCAACGCCCGTTTCATCAAAAAATACTATCCCTAAAGATAGAGATGTGGATTTTGACCCAGAATATTATCAGCATAATGATTCTCAGATCAAAATCAAAAGAATAAAAGATGAATAAGATCATGTCTATATGCCAACAAAAGAAGCTAAAGAAGAAATTCACAAGCATATCAATTATCAAAGCAAAAATGAAAAATATATATAAATCATCATCAAATCATCATCATGAATCATCTTGAAAGATTGAATAATATAAATAATATTCTTCAAGATTCATCAAAGATTGACAAAGTTATATTGACAAGGCACTTGAAAATTCTTGAAGATTCTCTTACAAGACAAATATATTGCAAAGTTATATTGCCTTACAAGGCACAAATTCTTGAAGATTCTCTTGAAGATATTATCTAAGCCGAGAATTATATTGCCTTACAAGGCATGGATCTTCTTGAAGATATTTGGAAAATATCTACTATATTTGCAAATGATGATGATCATATATATATTTTGCCTTACAAGGCATGGATCTTATTATCAAGATATTATCAAAAGCAAGGATATATCAATATCAATCAAAGAGGCAAAGATAGCCAAGCCAAAATCCTAAAAGAGCCAAAATTGAGCAAAATCAAAAAGATCAAAAAAAAAAAAAAAAAAAAAAAAAAAAAAATGCTCTCAAAGGATCAAGCTCTAAAAGAGCCGGCCAACTATACGTAAGACCCATGAAGATCGCCATTCGGGCAATGGCGAGGAGTCGTGGCCCTAAAAGCCCGCGAAGACCATCGTGCGCACCCATGCGGTAGTCGACGAAGTCAAAGGTTCAAAGCCTAAAAGGCCATAAATCCGCGAAGACTAGTCACCGTAATTCCCATGCCGTCTCGTATAGCTTCTCTAAGCTAGCGCCACGGGAACGGATGAAAATGCCCTCCGTGAATGGGCTCGACCTTGCGACGAAGAAAACAGGGGCCGCAGTGCGAGCTTTATGCCAACCGTGCGTAAGACCCTCCAGTCTAGGGTTTGATTTCGTAGTAACTCGTGAGGAAGGGCTTAAACCTACTCATTGATGGGTGGCGACCCTAGATTTGGTGCCCAAAGGTAGCCTTGCGAGCCCCGCGAACTCTAGAGAGTTACCGTGGCCAACCCCGCGCGTAAATCCAACAGTTCACCGTCCCAGTAGCGTCAATGGGCCCCTCGATGGACCGTGACCGTGAGCTCAAGGGTGAGAAGCCCAAAAGCGAACTCTAGAGAGTTACAAATGGCCATCACATAAGACCCATAAATGCTCCACTACTCATGAGCTTAAAGCGTGTGTGTGCGCGCACGCTCCACTACTCATGAGCATAAGCTGCGTGTGGCTAATTGAATTGAAACTTAGTACCGCCAATTTAAATACTCACCTAGAGAATCCCGTACTAACAAAGCATAAAAGGTTTAGAAATTAAAAAAATGTGTAATGAAATTATTATATAAAGAATAAATATAACTTGATAATATTAATAAAAAAAATATAAAAAAATAAAAAAATATAAATAATAAAAATAAATATAATATATAAATATAATATGATAATATTAGTATAAATATCATCAATATGCAAGATAGAAAATACCATCATAAAACATCCCAAAATACTATCATGAGATATATGATAAATTACATCCAAGAAACATGAAAGCAAATATCACATGTTTAAAATTACATGATTCAAAGATCTCTGTAATCCCATTGCTTCTGAATATCGAGCAAATCTTCTTTCAATTGTACCGAGTTGCATCATGTCTAGATTTTTCTTTCAAAATAAGTCTCGCATGATCAGGAACGCCAAGATTATTCTCCAAAGAAGCAATCATTTCTTTACCTTGAAGTTGTGCAGATTTTTCGACATCAATAGATTGAGCATTCATCCGTATCTTCTCTTCAACATCCTGAATGATTAAAACTGTTCATGATTCTTCCTCTCCAGCTGCAAGATTTCTTCCTTTAAAATTGCAATGCGATCTTGAATAGTCTTGCTTTCATCAACATGAATCTTTAATTGATCTTGAAGAATTATATGTTCTTGTTCAAGTTTAGAAATTGATGAAGCTGTCAGAAGAGCTTGTTCTTGATGATGAAGCCAAGCAATCGCTTTCTACACTCTAAAATCTCAGGGGCAATTGTAATACTCTCTACCGACGCCAAAGAAATTACGGAATCACGAAATTTAAGGAGTGAATCCCGCAAAGGAGATATGTTAATTCTGGCCATCTTAGCAGAGCTTTCCAAAATTTCTATAGCAACATCCAAGTCCAACCATTGATCAGGATTTCTGAAGATATGGATTATTGCTAACAGAGAATGTTTCACCATAAGCATTTTGTGAGCAGGAATATTTGCAAAGGATGATAGTTCAGAAGTAGTGGTTACAGAATCAGAACTAGCCGCACCGCTGCAGGGATAAGTTCCTATAGTAAAAGAAGAAGGATATTCAATATATTATTATGAAATATATATAGTCTTGAATGAAGATAAGCAGCGCATATATATATATATACCTGTCACTGGAACACGACTAACAGAAGGAGAAGCTCTTTGAGCTATGGAAGGACCAAGTCCCACCATATCAGCGAAAGATGGTGCTCTAGCTTCCGTACTAGAATCTCTGGTAGCCGGAGTTGGCAAGTCAGTAGTTTCTGTAGAAAATATGATTTCACGAGCCACTACTCTCTGTACTACCAACGGAACTACAGGTGCTCTTGGGTGAAGATATTACAGAGAGGGCTCACGAAGAGATAGCACCTATTTTTGCAACTTGGGCACCTAAAAAAAAAAAAGGGAGATGCAATGATTTTAAGATAAATAATAGTTGTAAAAAAAAATATAAATAAAAATATGTATATGAAAAAATTTTCCTTTACCTGGTGAATACCCATATTCTCCATAATCTAAAGGCTCCTCTTCATCTTCCTCACCATTGCAGGAGATTTAGCAGAACATTAATGCTAGAAGGAGTCTTACAGTTGCAAGGGAAGATTCTATCTCAACTTCGCAGTTGTTTCCTCTTCTTCGCCAATATCAACTTCACCTTCTTCAAAGTCATCATCTTTATCTTCACCATTATCACTATCTCCGCTATCTTCATCTTGCGAAGATTCAGTTGTACTTGATGATGAAGTTGAACTTTCATCTCCCAAAATTTCTTCATCAACTTCTTCAACGATAACTTGCTTCCCTTTATAAGAAACGGGTTGGCTGCTCTCCGGTGCAAGCTCTTGGACTATAGGAGAAGCAGAGGCTGGTCGAGTTCCTTCTGGAGGGATAGGGGATGATGATTGCAAACGCGTTCTTGATCTAGTCATCGGAGAAGATGGACTAGGACCAAGGGGCTGTGGAGGAGATGTGGAAGTACCAATAGCCGGTCCTTCTTGAACCACTGCAGTCTCTGCAGGAATTGGAGAAGATGTACCTTCAAAGATCATCGCACTGGTTTGAAGAATCCCGACGAGATTTCTCAAATTCTCTCAAATCTCCGTGGGCAAACCACCATCCAAAGTGTTGATGGGCTTGATTTCACGGATGGGATCTTCAATGATATTTTTTTCGCAAATCTCTCCTGGATGAGATGCATGGCTCTTCTCGGAATATAGCCAATTCCGCTCTCTAAATTTCTCGCCCTTCACTGGGTGGATGAAGAAAGATAGAAGAATCTCATCGGCAAGCATTTATTGACCAGGTATGATTGGTGATCCCACCATCGCATCCACTATATGATGTACGGACTATGCGATCATCACTGGAATTATGAAGAGGAGCCAACACATGACCATTCAACAATTGTTTCCATATCATGGCCCAGTTAAGAGGACCAGTTCCATAACAGCGCATTTTTCTGGTAACCAACCCGCAGTCTTGTGGCACAGTTTGATCATAACCAAATTGACGAGCAAAACGACTGGGGTAGTAAGGTTCTCTCCAGAATTCTGTCCCTTCCCGCAGAGGTAAACTGCATGAGCGAATAGAAAAGAAGAAAGCTCTCTCTCTGTAAAGAAGAGTTTCGTTGTCCACCATGTCTCGTGTCTGCGGGATAGCGATAAAGGGAACTGAAAGAAGTTTATCGATCATCATCCCAATCTTATTTGCAACCCACTCATATGCTCTTCTAGCCATTGCTCTTTGCTGAAAGAACCAGAGTGGAAGATGAGAAGGATGTGAATATGCTTGCTCCGAAACTTCAAAAGTCCAAGGGAAATAAACTCCAAGCCACCCCGTAAAATAATGCCAAGAAGTATGTGCAGATGAAGCCCCAGAGAATGGGTCTTTTACATGAGTAGCTATTTCTCCAAGGGCCCTGTAGATAGAACATAATACTTGGGAGCAAGAGAATATTTATGTCCCCGCCGCTAAAGCACCGGCCACAACAAAGACAGTGGGACGATAGCATCCGCCCACTTGGAGTGGGCAATACGACCAAGCTTAGCCAATAAGCCAAGAATGCTTTGCAAGTTCTCCGAAAGAGCTATATTCGGTTTTTTCCTCTTATTGCATCTCGAAGCTTAGTTAATTCTTTCGAATGGCG
Source organism: Magnolia changhungtana (assembly GCA_030180095.1). NCBI lineage: Eukaryota > Viridiplantae > Streptophyta > Magnoliopsida > Magnoliales > Magnoliaceae > Magnolia > Magnolia changhungtana. The sequence goes on from JASAUF010000153.1 coordinate 70,010, forward strand.
ATCACGAAACCTTCAAAGAAATAAAAATGAAGGAGGTTAATATGTGGAAATGGCTAAGTAGCAAGAATATGAAGATAAAGATCAATTATCGATTGATAAATACCCGAGACCTCTAGAGAAATGTGCTAGCCATTGAAGAGGGGGAATTTTGTGGAGTTGGGAAATTTGCCCATCTCTTTGAATAGCTCTATGGTAGTCTCGGAGATGGAAGGTTTGCGGTCCGGAGAAGATACAAAGGCCAATTCTCTGTTTGTAGGAATGAATTCATCATAGAATTTGCCCGTTATTGTGAGACCCTATACGATGAAGGTCCCAAAGAGATATGCTCATTTCGCCATAAGGAAGATGGAAGGAGTTGGTTGTAGGCGACCAATATTCAAGGAAGCCTTTTAGAACATTGGGTTCCCGATAGAAGTATTTTGAGGTTACTTCTATTGCATCGTAAAGGCCTATCTTTGCAAGAGTGCTCGTATGTGTTTCAAAGAAGATAGCTTCCGCCCATTCAGAATAATAGCGACGAGCATTAACAAGCCCCTCGATGCGAATTTGCTGGCCCCGAGTTGCTCTCGATCTCTACGAAGCTTGCGTTGTCTCACCTTGTCTCATAGAAATGAGAAGGAAAGAGATCATGAGGACTGTGGAAAGGAGTCAAGAAGATCATGGGACGAGCTTCTCTACATCTCTCGTCGCGGCTTTCGAGCTTGAATAGTGCCTTCTAAGATTCGGGGCTCTCTTGAGGCCCATGATTCGATATATACATAAGCCTTTCGCCATGAACACAATCTCTGGATTCACAGTCCTAGCATATAGACCGATGGCGATATACCTTGATGGGAATGATTGTCATGCCCTCTCGCATGAGGGTTGTCAAACTTCATGACTCCTTCAACGACTCGCACCGAGTCCCACGAGTTTGAAGCCGTTTCTTCTTATGTTCTTTGATTTTTCTTCGCAAACTCTTTCGCCTTATTGCGGCGAGTTTCTTCGGAGCGAGAAGCGGGAGGAGTATCTTCTCGGAGAGGTGGTCTCTCACTATCGCACGAATATGTGGGTCGTGGTTTTGAGCCATTCATCCCAGTCATATTCTCTACCATGTTTAGGAGGACATTTAATATCTCCCAATGATATGGATCTGTGAATGGGAGAGGGTAAAGACTTAATGCGATCGGAAAAATCAAAGGTGGGAGAACGGGTTCTTTAAAATAAGCGGGATTTCGGAAGTTGTCTTTATTCTTTTAGCGGGAGGTTGATCGAAGAAGGTGAACTGAAGGAGACACAAGACGAGACGGCGTTTGTTTATAATACGAGCCATGGAAAAAGGAAAGAAGAAGAAAGAAAGGTGAAGAGTAAGAAAAGAAGAAAGAAGAAAAAGTGAAAGTGTGGAAAAGTTTTGAAAAATTTTCTAAGTACAGTAGTGAGTACTTTTGCGCGAGGTCGCGCAAAGTATATGGTTTTTGCGGAAAATCTCAAGTTCAGAGGAAGTCGCGCAAAGTGAGACGCTTTGCGCGAGGTCGCGCAAAGTCAGAAGTTTGCGCGGAATAAAATCGCCAGAGCAGAGTTCTAGCAGCAGGAAGTTCGTGAAAATGACTAAGTCGTTGGACTATTTATAGCCGTTATGGCCGAGTATGGTACTCGAGTAGAGCTTTTTGTAGCGAGGTCGCGCAAACCTGGAAGAAAAAGAATGGTTTGATCCTTTTCTTTGATTTTCGAACAAACAAAGAACGGATCAAGGGGGCATCTGTTGAGGCATAAAATAAGCAAGGAAGTGAAGAAAAAGAAAAAGATCAAGAAATCACTTTGAGAGAAAAAAAAATTTTTAAGACCAGACCACTTTTTGCGTGGGTCGCGCAAAGTGAAATAGTTACACAGAGACCGCGCAAAGTGAAATGATTTATGCGTGGATGAACATGAGAGAAGTTTGCGATTGAGATGAGGGTTTGCGCGACCAGCAGCAAATATATTGTTTGCGCGTGTCCGCATAAAGTCTATGATGATGATAAAAATGGTTGGATGATATTTTTGTCCCACATCGACCAGATCGAGATTTTTTGGTGAAAATGTCTATAAATACCCCATTTCTTCTCTAAAAAGGGGTTCGAAGATTTTTGAAGTGAAGCAAAGACGAAAGAGAAGAGAGAAGGTGCAAGAGGAGTATGGACTCCTCGCACTTTGCGCTTTGCGCGACCACGCGCAAAGGAGTATTGGACTCTGGAAGTTTTGCGCACGGCGCAAAGTAAAGCAAAGAAGGCTTTATAGTTTTGCGCGGACCACGCAAAGCATATATGTTTGCGTGGACCGCGCAAACCTATTGCTGCGATTTTTAAAAGAATCAAAATCATTGAAATGTTGTCGGAATGATTGAGTCCTCAAAGCTTCAAGTTCTTCTTGATCAAGAGAAAGGAAGAATCATCGACGAAGAGACGTATTCCTCCTAAGTTTCAGGAGATGACCAAAATAGTACCTTGAAATCTTTTGGAATCTTCGTTCTCTTGAAAGATTGTTGATCGACTTGTCTATTCCTCCTAAGTCATTGGAGATGATTGATTGATCATTCGTTATCTTTCAAAATGAAAATTATATTTAGCTATAATAATTGACATTTGTAATGAGTTCTTTGTAAACTATCTTAGAATCAAGGGATACCAGAGGATGTAAATGAATTAGAATCAATAAATGTGATGATTGTCTTTATAATTATTTCATTGTTATGTTTGAATAAGATAGAGGATGTCCCAAATCAAATAATTTGTTTCCGAATCAATAAAGTTGATGATTTGGAAAGTCTTTCAAATTGCAAATAATTCGAAGAGTTCATTGTTATGTTTGAATAAGATTATTTTCCCATTTGGAATCAATACTTTTGTTCAATGAGCTCATAATATTCTAAATTTGACCACTGAAGAGAGAGTTAGGAAGGTGACTATTGGACCAGGAGATGAAGGAAAAATTCAGGACTGAGGAATGCGATCCCACTTACCGATGCAAAAAATGGTCTCGAAATACGATGATTCCATTCAGGAATGGAAGAACACTAAACTAACATTCAGATGACCAAAAATTGACCCAATCCGACATCAAACGAGGGAGTTATGAGCATCTCCATTGGATCGCGCCATTTGGAAAGATTAACAATCCGAATTACAAAATGATGATCGAAGAGTTCCAATGTGCTTTTGTGATATCGAATGGTCCTAGAATTAGCAAACTCTAGTCCCATTTGGAAGCTTGTCAAGTTAACAGTGCAATGAGCTCATAATATTCTAAATTTGACCACCGAAGAGAGAGTTATAAAGGTTACTATTGGACCAGGAGATGAAGGAAAAATACAGGACTGACGACTGCGATCCCACTTACCGATGCCCAAATGGTCTCGAAATACGACGATTCCATTCAGGAATGGAAGATCACTAAAGTAACTTTCAGATGACCAAAAATTGACAATATCCGACATCAAACGAGGGAGTTATGAGCGTCTCCATTGGATCGCGCGATTTGGAAAGATTAACAATCCAAATTGCAAAATGATGATCGAAGAGTTCCAAGGTGCTTTTGGGATATCGAACGGTCTTAGAATTAGGCAATTCTGGTCCCATTTGGAAGCTTGTCAAGTCAACAGTGCAATGAGCTCAAAATAAAATAAATTTGACCACTGAAGAGAGAGTTATGAAGGTTAATATTGGACCAGGAGCTGAAGGAAAAATTCAGGACTGACGACTAGGATCTCACCTATCGATGCCCAAATGCTCTCGAAGTACGATGATTCCATTCAGGAATGGAAGAGCATTAAATTACCTTTCAGATGACCAAAAATTGACCCAATCCGACATCAAACGAGGGAGTTATGAGCTCTCTCTGTTGCACGCGGTTTGGAAAGATTAACAATTCAAGTTGCAAAATGATGATCGAAGAGTTCCAATATGCTTTTGGGATATCGAACGGTCCCATAATTAGCCAATTTTGGTCCCATTTGGAAGCTTGTCAAGTTAATAGTTCAATGAGCTCAAAATAGTTTAAATTTGAGCACTGAAGAGAGAGTTATGAAGGTAACTATTGGACCAGGAGATGAATGAAAATTTTCAGATCAAGATCTATGCGATCCCACTTACCGATGCCCAAATGTTCTCGAAATACAACGATTCCATTCAGGAATGGAAAGCATTAAATTACCTTCAGATGACCAAAAATTGACCCAATTCGACATCAAAAGATGAAGTTATGAGCATCTCGATTGCATCCCGCGATTTGGAAAGATTAACAATCCGAATTGCAAAATGATGATCGAAGAGTTCCAACGTGCTTTTGTGATATCAAACGGGCCTAGAATTAGCCAAATCTGGTCCCATTTGGAAGCTTGTCAAGTTAACAGTGCAATGAGCTCATAATTTCTAAATTTAACCACTGAAGAGAGAGTTATGAAGGTTACTATTGGACCAGGAGATGAAGGAAAAATTCAGGACTGAAGACTGCGATCCCACTTACCGATGCCCAAATGGTCTCGAAATACGACGATTCCATTCAGGAATGGAGGAACACTAAAGTAACTTTCCGATGACCAAAAATTGACCCAATCCGACATCAAACGTGGGAGATATGAGTGTCTTTGTTGGATAGCTTCCCAATGGGACCAAAATTGCTTAATTCAGAGACCGTTCGATATCCCAAAAGCACGTTGGAAGTCTTTAATCGTTATTTTTCAATATGGATAGTTAATCTTTCAAAATTACGTGATCTAACGGAGATGCCTACAACTCCATCCTTCGATGTTGGATTGGGTTGATTTTAGGTCATCTGAATGGTACTTTAGTGCTCTTTCATTCCTGACTAGAATCGCCGTATTTGAGACCGTTTGCGCGTCCGTAAGAGGGATCGTAGTCGTCGGTCCTGAATGTTTCGTTCATCTCCTTGTCCAATAGTAACCCTCATAACTCACTCTTCAGAGTTCTAATTTAGACTGCTTCAGGTCATTGGAATGGTAACTTGTCAAGCTTCCAAATGGGATTAAAATCTCCTAATTCAGAGACCGTTCGATATCCCAAAAGCATGGTGGAACTCTTTAATCGTCATTTGTCAATATGAATTGTTAATCCTTCCAAATTACACAATCCAACAGAGACGCCTATAACTCCATCATTTGATGTCAGATTGGGTCAATTTTTGGTCATCTGAATGGTACTTTAGTGCTTTTCATTCCTGACTAGAATCGAGGTATTCCTAGACAATTTAGGCATCCGTAAGTGGGATCGCAGTTGTCGGTCCAAAATGTTTCCTTCATCTCCTTGTCCAATAGTAACCCACATAACTCTCTTTTCAAGGGTTGAATTTAGAGTATTTCTGATCATTGGAATGGTAACTTGTCATGCTTCCAAATGGGACCAAAATTGCATAATTCAGAGACCGTTCGTTATCCCAAAAGCAAGTTGGAACTCTTCGATCGTCATTTTTCAATATGGATTGTTAATCTTTCAAAATTGCGTGATCTAATGGAGACGCCTGCAACTCCAACCTTTGATGTTGGATTGGGTCAATTTTTGGTCTTCTGAATGGTACTTTAGTGCTCTTTCATTCTTGATCTGGAATCAACGTATTTCGAGACCATTTGGCATCCATAAGTGGGATCGTAGTCGTCGATCGATCGAATGTTTGCCTTCATCTCCTTGACCAATAGTAACCCTCATAACTCTCTCTTCAGAGGTCAAATTTAGACTATTTCACATCATTGGAATGGTAACTTGTCAAGCTTCCAAATGGGACCAAAATTGCCTAATTTAGAGACCGTTCGATATCCCAAAAGCACGTTGGAACTCTTCGATCATCATTTTTCAATATGGATTGTTAATCTTTTAAATTGTGCAATCTAACAGAGATTCCTATAACTCCATCCATTGATGGCGGATTGGGTCGATTTTTGGTCATCTGAATGTTACTTTAGTGCTCTTTCATTCCTAACTGAAATCGGCGTATTCAGAGATCATTTGCACATCCGTAAGTGGGATGGTAGTAGTGGGTCCTGAATGTTTCCTTTATCTCCTTGTCAATAGTAACCCTCATAAATCTCTCTTTGGAGGTTGAATTTAGACTATTTCAGGTCATTGGAATGATAACTTATCAAGCTTCCAAATGGGACCAAAATTGCCTAATTTAGAGACCGTTCGATGTACCAAAAGAACGTTGGAACTGTTCAATTGTCATTGTTTAATATGGATTGTAAATCTTTCCAAATTGTGCGATCTAACGGAGACGCCTATAACTCCATCCTTTGATGTCAGATTTGGTCGATTTTTAGTCATCTGAATGGTACTTTAGTGTTCTTTCATTCCTGACTGGAATCAGCGTATTCTGAGACCATTTGTGCTTCCATAACTGGGATCATAGTTGTCGGTCCTGAATGTTTCCTTCATCACCTTGTTTAATAGTAACCCTCATAACTCTCTCTTCAGTGGTTGAATTTAGACTATTTTAGGTCATTGGAATGGTAACTTGTCAAGCTTCCAAATGGGACCAAAATAGCCTAATTCAGAGACCGTTCGATATCCCAAAAGCACATTGGAACTCTTCAATCGTCATTTTTCAATATGAATTGTTAATCTTTCCAATTTGCGCGATCCAACGGAGACGCCTATAACTCCATCATTTGATGTCGGATTGGGTTGATTATTGGTCATTTGAATGGTACTTTAGTGCTCTTTCATTCCTGACTGGAATGGCGTCTTCCCAGACAATTTAGGCATCTGTAAGTGAGATTGCAGTCGTCGGTCTAAAATGTTTCCTTCATCTCCTTATCCAATAGTAACCCTCATAACTCTCTCTTCAAAGGTTGAATTTAGACTATTTCAGGTCATTGGAATGGTAACTTGTCAAGCTTCCAAATGGAACCACAATTTCCTAATTCAGAGATTGTTCGATATCCCAAAAGCACGTTGGAACTCTTCGATCGTCATTTTTCAATATGGATTGTTAATCTTTCCAAATTGCGCGATCTAACAGAGATGCATATAACTCCAACCTTTGATGTTGGATTGGGTCAATTTTTGGTCATCTGAATAGAACTTTAATGTTCTTTCATTCTTGACTGGAATCATCGTATCTCGAGACCATTTGGGCATCCGTAAGTGGGATCGTAGTCGTTGGTCATGAATGTTTCGGTCATCTCCTTGTCCAATAGTAACCCTCATAACTCTCTCTTCTGAGGTCGAATTTAGACTATTTCACTTCATTGGAATGGTAACTTGTCAAGCTTCCAAATGGGACCAAAATTGCCTAATTCAGAGACCGTTCGATATCCCAAAAGCACGTTGGAACTCTTCGATCGTCATTTTTCAATATGGATTGTTAATCTTTCCAAATTGTGCGATCTAATGGAGACGCCTATAACTCCATCCTTTGATGTCAGATTGGGTCAATTTTTGGTCATCTGAATGGTACTTTAGTGCTCTTTCATTCCTGACTGGAATCGGCATATTTCGAGACCGTTTGGGCATCCATAAGTGGGATCGTAGTCGTCTGTCTTGATTGTTGCCTTCATCTTCTTGTCCAATAGTAACCCTCATAACTCTCTCTTCAGAGGTCGAATTTAGACTATATCAGGTCATTGGAATGGTAACTTATCAAGCTTCCAAAAGGAACCAAAATTACCTAATTCAGAGACCGTTCGATATCCCAAAAGCACGTTGGAACTTTTCGATCGTCATTTTTTAATATGGATTGTTAATCTTTCTAAATTATGCCATCTAACGGAGATGTTTATAACTCCATCCATTGATCTTGGATCGGGTTGATTTTTGGTCTTCTGAATGTTACTTTAGTGCTCTTTCATTCTTGACTGGAATCGACGTATTCTGAGATCGTTTCCGCATCCATAAGTGGGATCGTAGTTGTGGGTCTTGAATGTTTCCTTCATCTCCTTGTCTCATAGTAACCCTCATAACTCTCTCTTCGGAGGTCGATTTTAGACTATTTCAGGTCATAGGAATGGTTACTTGTCAAGCTTCCAAATGGGACTAAAATTGCCTAATTCAGAGACCATTCGATGTCCCAAAAACACGTTGGAACTCTTCGATCTTCATTTTTCAATATGGATTGTTAATCTTTCTAAATTGTGCCATCTAACAGAGATGCCTATAACTCCATCCATTGATGTCGGATTGGGTCAATTTTTGGTCTTCTGAATGTTACTTTAGTGTTCTTTCATTTGTGAGTGGACTTGGCATATTTCGAGATCATTTGTGCATCCATAAGTGGGATCATAGTCATCGGTCCTGAATGTTTCCTTCATCTCCTTGTCCAATTGTAACCCACATAACTCTCTCTTCAGAGGTCGAATTTAGACTATTTCAGGTCATTGGAAGGGTAACTTGTCAAGCTTCCAGATGGGACCAAATTTGCCTAATTCAGAGACTGTTCGATATCCCAAAAGCACGTTGGAACTCTTCGATCGTCAATTTTCAATATGGATTGTCAATCTTTCAAAATTGCGCGATCTAACGGAGACGCCTACAACTCCATCCTTCGAGGTTGGATTGGGTCGATTTTAGGTCATCAGAATGGTACTTTAGTGCTCTTTCATTCCTGACTGGAATCAGCGTATTCGAGACCGTTTGTGCATTCGTACGTGGAATCGTATTCGTTGGTCCTAAATGTTTCCTTCATCTCCTTGTCTAATAGTAACCCATATAACTCTCTCTTCAGAGGTCGAATTTAGACTTTTTCAGGTCATTGGAATGGTAACTTTTCAAGCTTCCAAATGGGATGAAAATTGCTTATCAGAGACCATTCGATATCCCAAAAGCACGTTGGAACTCTTCAATCGTCATTTTTCAATATGAATTGTTAATCTTTTGAAATTGGGCGACCCAATGGAGACACTAATAACTCCATCATTTGATGTCGGATTGGGTCGATTTTTGGTCATCTGAATAGTACTTTAGGGCTCTTTCATTCCTGACTGGAATTAGCATCTTCCCAGACAATTTAGGCATCCGTAAGTGGGATCGTAGTCGTCGGTCCAAAATGTTTCTTTCATCTCCTTGTCCAATAGTAACCCACATAACTCTCTCTTCAAAGATTGAATTTAGAATATTTTAGGTCATTGGAATGGTAATTGTCAAGCTTCCAAATTGGTCCACAATTTCCTAATTTAGAGACCGTTCGATATCCCAAAAGCACGTTCAAACACTTCGATCGTCATTTTTCAATATGGATTGTTAATCTTACCAAATTGCGCGATCTAACGGAGAGGCCTATAACTCCAACCTTTGATGTTAGATTGGGTCGATTTTTGGTCATCTGAATGGTACTTTAGTGCTCTTTCATTCCTGACTAGAATCGGCGTCTTCCCAGACAATTTAGGCATCCGTAAGTGGGATCGCAGTCGTCGGTCCAAAATGTTTCCTTCATCTCCTTGCCAAATAGTAACCCTCATAACTCTCTCTTCAAAGGCTAAATTTGGACTATTTCAGGTCATTGGAATGGTAACTTGTCAAGCTTCAAAATGGGACCACAATTTCCTAATTCAGAGACCGTTCGATATCCGAAAAGCACATTGGAACTCTTCGATTGTCATTTTTCAATATGGATTGATAATCTTTCCAAATTGTGCAATCTAACGGAGATGCCTATAACTCCAACCTTTGATGTTGGATTGGGTCAATTTTTGGTCATCTGAATGGTACTTTAGAGCTCTTTTATTCTTAACTAGAATCATCGTATTTTGGGACCATTTGCTCAACCGTAAGTGGGATCGTAGTCGTCAGTCCTGAATGTTTCCTTCATCTCCTTAACCAATATTAACCCTCATAACTCTCTCTTCAGAGGTCAAATTTAGACTGTTTGATGTCATTGGAATGGTAACTGGTCAAGCTTCCAAATGGGACCAAATTTGCCTAATTCAGAGACCGTTCAATATCCCAAAAGCACGTTGGAACTCTTCGATCGTGATTTTTCAATATGGATTGTTAATCTTTCTAAATTGTGCCATCTAACAGAGATGCCTATAACTCCATCCACTGATGTCGTATTGGGTCAATTTTTAGTCATGTGAATGCTACTTTAGTGCTCTTTCATTCCTAACTGGAATCGACGTATTCCAAGACCGTTTGAGCATCCATAAGTGGGATCGTAGTAGTGGGTCCCAAATTTTTCCTTCATCTCCTTGTCCAATAGTAACCCTCATAAATCTCTCTTTGGAGGTTGAATTTAGACTATTTCAGGTCATAGGAACTTGTTGAGCTTCCAAATGGGACTAGAATTACCTAATTTAGAAACCGTTTGATGTCCCAAAAGACGTTGGAACTCTTCGATCGTCATTTTTCAATATAGATTGTTAATCTTTCGAAATTGCGCCATCTAACGGAGACACCTATAACTCCATCCTTCGATGTCAGATTGGGTCGATTTTTGGTCATCTGAATGGTACTTTAGTGCTCTTTCATTCTTGACACGAATCATCGTATTTCGAGATAATTCGCGCATCCGTAAGTGGGATCATAGTCGTCGGTCCTAAATGTTTCCTTCATCTCCTTGACCAATATTAACCCTCATAACTCTCTCTTCAGATGTCGAATTTAGACTATTTCACTTCATTGGAATGGTAACTGGTCAAGCTTCCAAATGGGACCAAAATTGCCTAATTCATAGACTGTTCGATATCCCAAAAGCACGTTGGAACTCTTCGATCGTCATTTTTCAATATGGATTGTTAATCTTTCTAAATTGTGCCATCTAACGGAGATGCTTCTAACTCCATCAACTGATGTTGTATTGGGTCAATTTTTAGTCATTTGAATGGTACTTTAGTGCTGTTTCATTCCTGATTGGAATCGGCGTATTCGAGACCGTTTGCGCATCCATAAGTGGGATCGTAGTCATCAGTCCTGAATGTTTCCTTCATCTCCTTTTCTAATAGTAACCCTCATAACTCTCTCTTCAATGGTCGAATTTAGACTATTTCAGGTCATTGGAATGGTAACTTGTCAGGCTTCCAAATGGGACCAAAATTGCCTAATTCAAAGACCGTTCGATATCCTAAAAGCACGTTGGAACTCTTCAATCATCATTTTTCAATATGAATTGTTAATCTTTCCAAATTGCACTATCCATCGGAGACGCCTATAACTCCATCATTTGATGTCGGATTGGGTCGATTTTTGGTCATCTGAATGGTACTTTAGTGCTCTTTTATTTTTGACTGGAATCGGCGTCTTCCCAGACATTTTAGGCATCCATAAGTGGGATCGTAGTCATCGGTCCAAAATGTTTCCTTCATCTCCTTGTCTAATAGTAACCCTCATAACTCTCTCTTCAAAGGTTGAATTTAGACTATTTCAGGTCATCGGAATGGTAACTTGTCAAGCTTCCAAATGGGACCACAATTTCCTAATTCAAAGACCGTTCGATGTCCCAAAAGCACGTTGGAACTCTTCGATCGTCATTTTTCAATATAGATTGTTAATCTTTCCAAATTGTGGGATCTAACACAGATGCCTATAACTCCATCCTTTGATGTCAGATTAGGTCAATTTTTGGTCATCTGAACGGTTCTTTAGGGGTCTTTCATTCCTGACTGGAATCGGGGCATTCTGAGACCATTTGTGAATCCATAAGTGAGATCATAGTCGTCGGTCCTGAATGTTTCCTTCACCTACTTGTCCAATAGTAACCCTCATAACTCTCTCTTCAGAGGTCGAATTTAAACTATATCAGGTCATTGGAATGGTAACTTGTCAAGCTTCAAAAAGGGACCAAAATTGCCTAATTCAGAGACCATTCGATATCCCGAAAGTACGTTGGAACTCTTCGACCGTCATTTTTCAATATGGATTGTTAATCTTTCTAAATTGTGCCATTTAACGGAGATGCCTATAACTCCATCCACTGAAGTCGTATTGGGTCGATTTTTAGTCATCTGAATGGTACTTTAGTGCTCTTTCATTCCTGACTGGAATTGACAAAATCTGAGATCGTTTGCGCATCCGTAAGTGGGATCGTGGTCGCGGGTCCCGAATGTTTCCTTCATCTCCTTGTCCAATAGTAACCCTCATAAATCTCTCTTTGGAGGTTGAATTTGGACTATTTCATGTCATAGGAACATGTTGAGCTTCCAAATGGGACCAAAATTGCCTAATTTAGAGACCGTTTGATGTCCCAAAAGAACGTTGGAACTCTTCGATCGTCATTTTTCAGTATGGATTGTTAATCTTTCGAAATTGCGCCATCTAACGGAGACACCTATAACTCCATCCTTCGATGTTGGATTGGGTTGATTTTTGGTCATCTGAATGGTACTTTAGTGCTCTTTCATTCCTGACAGGAATCGCCGTATTCTGAAACCGTTTTTGCATCCATAAGTGGGATCATAGTCGTCGGTCCTGAATGTTGCCTTCATCGTCTTGTCTAATAGTAACCCGCATAACTCTCTCTTCAGAGGTCGAATTTAGACTATATCAGGTCATTGGAATGGCAACTTGTCAAGCTTCCAAAAGGGACCAAAATTACCTAATTTAGAGGCCGTTCGATATCCCAAAATCACGTTGGAACTCTTCGATCGTCATTTTTCAATATGTACTGTTAATCTTTCTAAATTGTACCATCTAACGGAGATGCCTATAACTCCATCCATTGATGTCGGATTCGGTCGATTTTTGGACTTCTGAATGTTACTTTAGTGCTCTTTCATTCATAACAGAAATCGGCATATTTCGAGAATGTTTCCTTTATCTCCTTGTCCAATTGTAACCCACATAACTCTCTCTTCAGAGGACGAATTTAGACTATTTCAGGTCATTGGAATGGTAACTTGTCAAGCTTCCCAATTGGACCAAAATTGCCTAATTCAGAGCCCGTTCGATATCCCAAAAGCACGTTGGAACTCTTTGTTCACTCCCCAAGTATAGGGTTGTGATGTAGTAATAAACTCGGTAAGATCGAGGTCAAATCCCACGAGGACTGATCGTCACAATTCAAATCTGTGATTCTCCTTAACTAATTCAACAAACAATGGAGCAAATTTACTAACACAAATCTATGAAAAAAACAATTGAGAATAAGGAAGAAAATCCAATCAGAGAGAGCACTAGGACTTTCGAATCCACCCCTAATTATCCTAACCATTGTTTTGTCTGTTAATTCACCTTAATTTAGATTGATCTAACTTATCTAGAGAAAGCACAATCTGTGTCCTTAATCGGGCATACAGATTGTCTAATTCCTTTAAGCAATGCCATGAAGAACATATCCCATGTCCAAATTCGGGCATATGGAATATGCAGTTCAGTAAAGCACCCTGTTTCTTCCTCTACAGGAACCTATTCATGATTAGATACAAGCACCTAGAATAAGCATCCAAACCACATCCATCCATAGACTCTGATCAAAATTCATAGATGGAGAAGTATAGAATTTAAAACAATCAAGCACACTAGGGAAAGAAACAAATCAATCTAATTAAAGTAAAATTAACATAGAACAATGGGTGTTCAAATTAGGGGTTTCATCCCAACCCTTGCTGAGAGATTAGTTACCCATAAAATCCATTAAACAAATGGATAAATAAAGATAAAAAGTCATAAAAGGAAAATCAAACCAATTTCTCTCTCTCTTCTTTCTTCTCTCTTCTCTTTCTTCTCTCCCTTGCTGTAGATCTGGAGCTCCTCCCTATTTTCTGAATGCCATTCCCACGTTCAAAACTTCCCTTTTATAGCTGCTGGATGGCTGGAATCGGTGGCAGAGTCGTAGACGAACTCGGAGTACAAACTTTCGCAACCGTGATCGGTGGGCCCCACAGAGGTGTTTTCTAGAAAATCCACCCCGTCCATTAGATTCAGGACGAAATTTCAGTCAAGAATGGGTGGTTTTGAAGATCCATTAGCGCGGCCCACAGAAGAAATCTCAAAAAGATCAGATTTGAACGTCGCCGGGTAGCCCTTTTGTGGCCTCTGTACCGCACACGTGTGTACGCATGGGAGTGAACTATCAGCATGGTTTTGTAGTATTCATGGCCCTCTACGCGATGGACGGCTCAGATCTTCCGTACGGTTGACGGGTGGGGCCCACTGTCTTCCGCAAAAATGGCCAGTGGCCGTGCGTTTCGCTGACGCGGACGCGGATCTCCTTCCGCTGTGACAATGGTGGGGCCCATTCCGTTGATTACATGGAAAATCCACTCCGTCCATTACACGGAGGAGAGAATTCCGGTTGGGAATGCAGATTTCCACCTTTTTTTGATGAGGTCCACCTGTCTTTCTGCGCCACCGTCCGTCCGACGTTGAATGGTTAAAAATCCCACGAGGGGATGTCTTCGAATTCCGTCACCTAGGAGTGGGGTATGGCCACCCCAGGAAGTGGATGGACGATTTGGATTACTCATTAGGATAATGTGTGGGGTCCACAACTGAAGCCATCGATCGGCAACGTTAGACGCTGTTGAAACTGTATTTGTGAAGACGAGTCGGGTCAGCGCAAGCGCTGACCCTTTCGGTCGTCCGGTGTAGCGACAGCGCACGTGCGCTTTATGCACACGCTCTTGCATGTGGGGTCCACTGTATTGTCCTCGAGAAATCTGCACCATCCATCTTTTTCTTCATATAATTTCAACCGCCAAAACCAAGTTTGAGGCAGTTCCAAATATCAGGTGGGCCCCAAATTGAAGATTAATGGGCTGATCTATCCGTTAGACCACTTCCCAAGATCTGCAAGGGCTGAAATTTGATTTGTACGGTTGATTTACGGCCCTCATCAATGTATGAAGTTTCGAACTGATTGGATGGTGGGAACCATGTGATCTTCCATTCTGGACCCCTTTCGGGCCCCTTTGGCTCGCTTTCCTCAGATCCCAGGCGTGTAAACTCTTCATTATTGGTTCTCTGGGGTCCATCCCGTGCTCAGGTGGCTTTGGATCACCAAATCCATGCTTTTAATCCTCTTTTCAGTCCAACGCTCATTATTACATCCTGAAATGAAAATACGATTAAAATATTCCATTAAGCCTTATCAGGTATGTAAATTTAGGCAATTACTAGGGTCTGATATGTAATATTCGACCCTGATCACAACTCCCCAACCAAAGATTTTGCTAGTCCCGAGCAAAACATGCGAAAATAATTTCAGAAATAAAAGACAATTCCTATAAACTCAAGTGACTTGTGAACAGATAGCTGAGATGTGAAAATTCTAAGATTCATGATTGGTATGTGGACTTTTTCTCTTGGAATCAAGCTTATAGTAAACTTCATAATCAAGTTCAAAATATTAATCCATCAATTAGAACATTCCTAAACATTGAGTTCCACGAGTGTAAAGTATAATCTCGACTTACAATCAGTAAGAGATCCAATTGTCAATTTCATGATATCATTAGTAATTCGTGACAATCAAAACTTGAAATCAACACTTATCTCACAGATTAACTTTTCATTTTACCAGCTTTTGATTTTCTTTATGAGCAGTAATGTAAATGAGGGAAATCAAATTCTCACCTATAGGGAGCAAACCTATGGCGAAAACTTGTCGCCTAACACCTTTTTTTTTTCTTTTTTTTTTTTTATGTCAACTATGAGGAATCGAATCGTCATCTATAGGGAGCAAACCTATGATGATGATTATGCGACTTATTTTTTCAATTCTTCTTTATAGACTGATGCTAAAAAATTTGTTTTTCAGGCTGGTTCCCTTCATGCTTAGTGATTACCATGTTATCAATTAATATCAAACTGAAAACTTAATGTGTAAACGAGATCTGATATGTGAAATCATGGCTCAATCAACGTTTACAACTTCTAATCGTGGATTAGCAATTCAAACTTAAGTGTGAAATCTACCAGACAACCGAATCCAAGAGTCATAACTTTCTCACATTCTGAATCTTTGTAATTTCAAAATCACAACTATCCTTCAAAATCACTTTGAATTCAATAGAAATTCCAGAAAAATTTTAAAAATTTTCACAATTTTTGCTCAAGACCAAGAAAATAATGATTAGGTAACCTAATCTCCCACCCCCAACCTAAAATCTACATTGTCCTCAATGTAAAAGAAATAAGCATGCGATGTAGATGAGAAAAAGGAAAGAGGAGTGAGGGAAAGATAGTACCTGGATGAAGAATCAAGAGACTTTCCCAAAAATATCAACGTAAAAGTAGGTCAGCACAAGAGAGAAATCAGTAAAAATAAAATAAAATCACAAAAAGAAAAACCCTACCTATACCACTTTCGCAGGTGCTCTCGATTGCATTTAGCGTATGCAACAAGCCTTTAAACCCCTAGGTTACCCCTAGTGGACGAGTTGTAGTCTCGTGAGGGTTTGCAGTAATGTTACCCACAAACATTGAACTAATAAAAAAAAAGAAATAGAATGAAATGCTGGGTTGCCTCCCAGGAGCGCTAAGTTTAACGTCTTCAGCCAGACAAAAACAGACCATGAATTCATTAATCTTTAAGACCAGGGTCCGCCAAAGAACTTACCTCAATACTGTGGTTAACCAATCCCAGACAAGTGATGCGAGTTCCCATAAACTGTGCTATCTGAAATGAGGTAATTTGACACTATCATCAAACAATTTAAGGACTTTGCTCGAACAACTTCTTCCATGTTAGGATCATGCTTCCTTTGTATTTTACGTGACATTTCCACAGCATGATCCTTACATACAGTGGGGCACACTCCTTGTATTTCTGCTATCTTCCGTTCAATTCTTTACCTTATATGTTCGAAGAACATTAAGCAACCCTTGTTCTCTTTGCCTTCTCGAGTTAGAAGCGTGGCCGTCGGGAAGAGTCTCAGAGGGATGAAGAGGTTCCACTTCGCTCTCCATTTTTCGGTCTCAATATCGGAGTAGAGTCGAGGTGCATTGACTTCGTGCATGGGACTATCTATGTCAAAATCCGTGCCATGTTGTGCTAAGGTGTCTCAAGTGGATCTTCAAAAGATTTACGGAAGGAGTCCTGCACTAGACTCTCGATCATGTCCACTTCAAATATGTCGTCCAACTCCGCGGGTTGTTGTCCTGCATTAAAAACATTAAGTTTAATATTCATGTTACCAAATGACAACTTCATAACTCCATTCCTGCAATTTATAATAGCATTAGATGTGGCCAAAAATGGACGACCCAAAATGACTGGGATCTGACTATGAGGATTCTGAACAGGCTGAGTATCTATAACTATGAAATCCACTGGGAAATAAAATTTGTCAACCTGGATTAGCACATCTTCAATAACACCCCGGGGCACCTTGACAGATCTATCAGCTAGTTGTAATGTTATTTTAGTCAGTTTTAACTCACCAAGTCCATTTGCTCATAAACCGAATATGGTAACAAATTGACGCTCGCCCCTAAATCAAGTAATGCCTTCCCGATTTTATGATTTCCTATGCCGCAAGAGATGGTAGGAGCTCCTGGATCCCTAAATTTAGGAGGGGTGTTATGTTGAATCATGGAGCTGAGCTGCTCTGCAAAGAAGACTTTCTTATGAACATTCTGCTTACGCTTTTGAGTGCATAAATCTTTAAGAAACTTAGCATAAGCAGGGACTTGCTTGATAGCGTCAAGCAACGGGATGTTGACTTGCACTTTTTTAAACACGTCTAGGATTTCATCAAAATTGTTTCTTTTCTTCATTGGTGCTAGACGTTGAGGAAAAGGTGCTTTGGGCACGTAAGGTGGCACGTCAGCGGCTCTTGGAGAGTCAGAGAGTTTTTGGACTTTGGATGCATTGGTGTGTCTCTCTGCTTCACCTTGATTTGATTCATCCCTAGGTATCTCTATTTTGTTGTCAACTGTTTGCCCGACCTAAGGGTAGTGATTGATTTGGCTTGCTCGTGGTATTGCCCTTGGTTGGAATTAGAGCCAATCTCATACCTTGTCCCTTTGGATTAGCCACAAAGTTGGCTGAGGAACTGCCCTTCTCTCTCACTCAATGTGGCAACTAGTTGACCCATTTGTACTTTCCAGCTTGGCAATGGATTGCGCATTTGCATGTAAGCTTTGCTGGTTGGCTAGTAAGGTTTGTTGGGTGTCTTTTTGGAATTGGAGAGAACTCTGCATAAAAAGATGGAGTGTATCCTCGAGAGATGGTTTCCTTGATTGTGCAGGCAATTGTTGATATTGTGGAAACTGCTGAGGTTGCATAGGAGGATTTCCAGATGGTCCTCCTTGTTGCCGTCCTTTTTCCCAAGAAAAATTTGGATGCCTAGCCCACCCTGGGTTGTACGTGTTTGAGTAAGGATCATTCCCAGGTTTCTGAAAGGTGTTCAAAGCATGAACTTGTTCAAAGAGAAATTCTGGAAATGCTGTACCAGATGGGCAAGATTGCGTAGGATGGGTAGAACTAGAACATATGGCACAAGCCTCGGCTTGAGTTGTTTGTGGAGGTCCATTATGTAACATCAGAGCATCAACCTTCTTTGTCAGGCCATCAATCTTGCATGGAGATCTGGTGTGACTCCTATCTCATATATGCCACCTCTCTTTTGTGGTTGGGAACTTCTTTCACCTCTATCTGAATAGTCCCATTCTTTGGGAGTTTTCACACGAGGTTTCAAAGAATTTCCATGCTTCGGTATCGCTTTTGGTCATGAAGGACCCTCCTTGGTGGCATCAACCATGCGACGGTTCTGGGGTGTCGACCGTCATAAAAGTATTGCACTTGTTGCCACTTCTCAAACCGTGGTGTGGACATTTAAGAAGCAAGTCCTTCCATCTTTCCCAACATTCATGAAAGTGCTCTCCTCTTTTTGTGTGAAATTAGTGATTTCTCTACGGAGAGTATTAGTTTTGTGAACAGGGAAGAACTTGTTTAAGAACTTTCTAGACAATTGGTCCCATGTAGTGATAGACCCAACTTCTAGAGAATTCAACCATGCTTTCGCCTTATCCTTCAAAGAAAAAGGAAACAGCGTAGGCGGATCGAATCGTCTGAGAAGTTTTGGAATTTAAAGGTGGAGCAAATGTCTAGGAATTCTTTCACATGATGATATGGGTCCTCCTTGTCCAACCCATAAAAGGAAGGCAACAACTGTATGACCCCAGTCTTGAGTTCAAAGTGTGCTGCCGTGGTGGTGGGCAACACTATGCATGAAGGCACATTGAATTGGACAGGAGCTGAATAATCTCTAAGAGTTTTAGTTCCATTCTCTTCTGCCATTTCAACTAGGATGTCTTTCAATCTTCTATGGAATGTTCTTTCTATTTCAGGATCAAAAGGTGCTAGTTCTTTATCTAGAGATCTACGTCCTAGCATAAACTAAGTAACAACCTAAGAGAAAGAAAACTAGAACTAGAAATTATGCTATTAAAAAAAAACAAGTTAAAACTATGTAAGTGAGAATGGGAAGAAAGAACCCGGAAAAGGAGATGATTGGTGTTAAGAAGCTCCTCCTCACTTAGTAGCTTTCTTCCTCAATTCCTGAAAATAGAAACAAAACAAATCAGGTTTCCTAAAATAATGACAGAAAAATCCTAAGCAACGGTTAATTTCTAAAAAGGAAAAATAGAAAGCTAAAAAGGAAAGAAATCCTAGAATTAGAAAGTTACTAAATGTAAAAAGCTAAGTAAGTTTCTAAAAAGGAAAAAGAAATTTCTAAAATTAGAAAATTTACTTAAGAGAAAAAAAATCTAAATCTAAAAATAGAAAATTTAACAATTCACAAGAAATTCTAGAATTAGAAAATTTCTAAAAGGAAAAAACCTAAAAAATAAAAATTAGAAAAAGTAAAGAATTAGAAAGGGATTACCAAATTAGAGGTTTATCTCAGGACCCTACAAAACAGGAAATAGGTTAATAAAGAAAGGAACTCTAAGTTAGTAAAATCCTAAGCTATGAATTATGATAAGAGAGAATCCTAAATTCAATTTGGACCGAAATAATCCCCGGTAACGACGCCAAAAACTTGTTCACTCCCCAAGTATAGGGTTGTGATGTAGTAATAAACTCGGTAAGATCGAGGCCGAATCCCACGAGGACTGATCGTCACAATTCAAATCTGTGATTCTCCTTAACTAATTCAACAAACAATGGAGCAAATTTACTAACACAAATCTATGAAAAAAAAACAATTGAGAATAAGGAAGAAAATCCAATCAGAGAGAGCACTAGGACTTTCGAATCCACCCCTAATTATCCTAACCATTGTTTTGTCTGTTAATTCACCTTAATTTAGATTGATCTAACTTATCTAGAGAAAGCACAATCTGTGTCCTTAATCGGGCATACAGATTGTCTAATTCCTTTAAGCAATGCCATGAAGAACATATCCCATGTCCAAATCGGGCATATGGAATATGCAGTTCAGTAAAGCACCCTGTTTCTTCCTCTACAGGAACCTGTTCATGATCAGATACAAGCACCTAGAATAAGCATCCAAACCACATCCATCCATAGACTCTGATCAAAATTCATAGATGGAGAAGTATAGAATTTAAAACAATCAAGCACACTAGGGAAAGAAACAAATCAATCTAATTAAAGTAAAATTAACATAGAACAATGGGTGTTCAAATTAGGGGTTTCATCCCAGCCCTTGCTGAGAGATTAGTTACCCATAAAATCCATTAAACAAATGGATAAATAAAGATAAAAAGTCATAAAAGGAAAATCAAACCAATTTCTCTCTCTCTTCTTTCTTCTCTCTCTTCTCTTTCTTCTCTCCCTTGCTGTAGATCTGGAGCTCCTCTCTGTTTTCTGAATGCCTTTCCCACGTCCAAAACTTTCCTTTTATAGTTGCTCGATGGCTGGAATCGGTGGCAGAGTCGTAGACGAACTCGGAGTACAAACTTTCGCAACCGTGATCGGTGGGCCCCACAGAGGTGTTTTCTGGAAAATCCACCCCGTCCATTAGATTCAGGATGAAATTTCAGTCAAGAATGGGTGGTTTTGAAGATCCATTGGCGCGGCCCACAGAAGAAATCTCAAAAAGATCAGATTTGAACGTCGCCGGGTAGCCCTTTTGTGGCCTCTGTACCGCACACGTGTGTACGCATGGGAGTGAACTATCAGCATGGTTTTGTAGTATTCATGGCCCTCTACGCGATGGACGGCTTAGATCTTCCGTACGGTTGACGGGTGGGGCCCATTGTCTTCTGCAAAAACGGCCAGCGGCCATGCGTTTCGCTGACGCGGACGCGGATCTCCTTCCGCTGTGACAATGGTGGGGCCCATTCCGTTGATTACATGGAAAATCCACTCCGTCCATCGCACGGAGGAGAGAATTCCGGTTGGGAATGCAGATTTCCACCTTTTTTTGATGAGGCCCACCTGTTTTTCTGCGCAACCGTCCGTCTGACGTTTGAATGGTTAAAAATCCCACGAGGGGATGTCTTCGAATTCCGTCACCTAGGAGTGGGGTATGGCCACCCCAGGAAATGGATGGACGGTTTGGATTACTCATTAGGATAATGTGTGGGGTTCACAACTGAAGCCATCGATCGGCAGCGTTAGACGCTGTTGAAACCGTATTTGTGAAGACGAGTCGGGTCGGGCTTGCGGCCGACCCTTTTTGGTCGTCCAGGTGTAGAAGGACAACAAGACGTGCGCTTTATGCACACGCTCCTGCATGTGGGGTCCACTGTATTGTCCTCGAGAAATCTACACCATCCATCTTTTTCTTCATATAATTTCAACCGCCAAAACCAAGTTTGAGGTAGTTCTAAATATCAGGTGGGCCCCAAATTGAAGATTAATGGGCTGATCTGTCCGTTAGACCACTTTCCAAGATCTGCAAGGGCTGAAATTTGATTTGTACGGTTGATTTACGGCCCTCATCACATGTATGAAGTTTCGAACTGATTGGATGGTGGGAACCATATGATCTTCCATTCTGGACCCCTTTCGGGCCCCTTTGGCTCGCTTTCCTCAGATCCCAGGCGTGTAAACTCTTCATTATTGGTTCTCTGGGGTCCATCCCGTGCTCAGGTGGCTTTGGATCATCAAATCCATGCTTTTAATCCTCTTTTCAGTCCAACACTCATTATTACATCCTGAAATGAAAATACGATTAAAATATTCCATTAAGCCTTATCAGGTATGTAAATTTAGGCAATTACTGGGGTCTGATATGTAATATTCGACCCTGATCACTCTTCAATCGTTATTTTTCAATACGGATAGTTAATCTTTCAAATTTGCGTGATCTAATGGAGACACCTACAACTCCATCCTTCGATGTTGGATTGGGTCGATTTTAAGTCATCTGAATGGTACTTTAGTGCTCTTTCATTCCTGACTGGAATCGCCGTATTCGAGACCGTTTGCGCGTCCGTAAGTGGGATCGTAGTCGTCGGTCCTGAATGTTTCCTTCATCTCCTTGTCCAATAGTAACCCTCATAACTCACTCTTCAGAGGTCAAATTTAGACTGCTTCAGGTCATTGGAATGGTAACTTGTCAAGCTTCCAAATGGGATAAAAATTGCCTAATTCAGAGACCGTTCGATATTCCAAAAGCACGGTGGAACTCTTCAATCGTCATTTGTCAATATGAATCGTTAATCTTTCCAAATTGCACAATCCAACGGAGACACCTATAACTCCATCATTTAATGTCTGATTGGGTGAATTTTTGGTCATCTGAATGGTACTTTAGTGCTCTTTTATTCCTGACTGGAATTGAGGTATTCCTAGACAATTTAGGCATCCGTAAGTGGGATTGCCGTCGTCGGTCCAAAATGTTTCCTTCATCTCCTTGTCCAATAGTAACCCACATAACTCTCTTTTCAAGGGTTGAATTTAGAGTATTTCCGATCATTGGAATGGTAACTTGTCATGCTTCCAAATGGGACCAAAATTGCCTAATTCAGAGACTGTTCGTTATACCAAAAGCAAGTTGGAACTCTTCGATCGTCATTTTTCAATATGGATTGTTAATCTTTCAAAATTGCGCGATCTAATGGAGACGCCTGCAACTCCAACCTTTGATTTTGGATTGGGTCAATTTTTGGTCTTCTGAATGGTACTTTAGTGCTCTTTCATTCTTGACTGGAATCATCGTATTTCGAGACCATTTGCCCATCCATAAGTGGGGTCGTAGTCGTCGATCCTGAATGTTGCCTTCATCTCCTTGACCAATAGTAACCCTCATAACTCTCTCTTCAGAGGTCAAATTTAGACTATTTCACATCATTGGAATGGTAACTGGTCAAGCTTCCAAATGGGACCAAAATTGCCTAATTTAGAGATCGTTCGATACCCAAAAGCACGTTGCAACGCTTCGATCGTCATTTTTCAATATGGATTGTTAATCTTTCCAAATTGTGCAATCTAACAGAGATGCCTATAACTCCATCCATTGATGTCAGATTGGGTAGATTTTTGGTCATCTGAATGTTACTTTAGTGCTCTTTCATTCCTAACTGGAATTGGCGTATTCGGAGATCGTTTGCACATCCGTAAGTGGGATCGTAGTAGTGGGTCCTGAATGTTTCTTTTATCTCCTTGTCAATAGTAACCCTCATAAATCTCTCTTTGGAGGTTGATTTAGACTATTTCAGGTCATAGGAATGGTAACTTGTCAAGCTTCCAAATGGGACCAAAATTGCCTAATTTAGAGACCGTTCGATGTACCAAAAGAACATTGGAACTGTTCAATTGTCATTTTTCAATATGGATTGTAAATCTTTCCAAATTGCGCGATCTAACGAAGACGCCTATAACTCCATCCTTTGATGTCAGATTTGGTCGATTTTTATTCATCTAAATGGTACTTTAGTGCTCTTTCATTCATGACTGGAATCAGCGTATTCTGAGACCGTTTATGCTTCCGTAAGTGGGATCATAGTCGTCGGTCCTGAATATTTCCTTCATCTCCTTGTCTAATAGTAACCCTCATAACTCTCTCTTCGGTGATCGAATTTAGACTATTTCTGGTCATTGGAATGATAACTTGTCAAGCTTTCAAATGGGACTAAAATTGCCTAATTCAGAGACCGTTCGATATCCCAAAAGCACATTTAGAACTCTTCAATCGTCATTTTTCAATATGAATTGTTAATCTTTCCAATTTGCGCGATCCAATGGAGACGCCTATAACTCCATAATTTGATGTCGGATTGGGTCGATTATTGGTCATCTGAATGGTACTTTAGTGCTCTTTCATTCCTGACTGGAATGACGTCTTCCCAAACAATTTAGGCATCTGAAAGTGGATCGCAGTCGTCGGTCCAAAATGTTTCCTTCATCTCCTTGTCCCATAGTAACCCTCATAACTCTCTCTTCAAAGGTTGAATTTAGACTATTTCAGGTCATTGGAATGGTAACTTGTCAAGCTTCCAAATGGAACCACAATTTCCTAATTCAGAGACCGTTCGATATCCCAAAAGCACGTTGGAACTCTTCGATTGTCATTTTTCAATATGGATTGTTAATCTTTCCAAATTGCGCGATCTAACGGAGACTCCTATAACTCCAACCTTTTATGTTGGATTGGGTCGATTTTTGGTCATCTGAATGGTACTTTAGTGCTCTTTCGTTCTTGACTAGAATCATCGTATTTCGAGACCATTCGCACATCCGTATGTGGGATCGTAGTCGTCGGTCCCGAATGTTTCCTTCATCTCCTTGACCAATAGTAACCCTCATAACTCTCTCTTCAAAGGTCGAATTTAGACTATTTCACTTCATTGGAATGGTAACTGATCAAGCTTCCAAATGGGACCAAAATTGCCTAATTCATAGACCGTTCGATATCCCAAAAGCACGTTGGAATTCTTCGATTGTCATTTTTCAATATGGATTGTTAATCTTTCTAAATTGCGCGATCTAATGGAGACGCCTATAACTCCATCCTTTGATGTCAGATTGGGTCAATTTTTGGTCATCTGAATGGTACTTTAGTGCTCTTTCATTCCTGACTGGAATCGGTGTATTCCGAGACCGTTTGGGCATCCATAAGTGGGATCGTAGTCGTCGATCCTGATTGTTGCCTTCATCTTCTTGTCCAATAGTAACCCTCATAACTCTCTCTTCAGAGGTCGAATTTAGACTATATCAAGTCATTAGAATGATAACTTATCAAGCTTCCAAAAGGAACCAAAATTGCCTAATTCGGAGACCGTTCGATATCCCAAAAGCACGTTGGAACTCTTCTATCGACATTTTTTAATATGGATTGTTAATCTTTCCAAATTATGCCATCTAATGGAGATGTTTATAACTCCATCCATTGATGTCGGATCGGGTCAATTTTTGGTCTTCTGAATGTTACTTTAGTGCTCTTTCATTCTTGACTGGAATCGGCGTATTCCGAGATCGTTTCCACATCCATAAGTGGGATCGTAGTTGTGGGTCCTGAATGTTTCCTTCATCTCCTTGTCCCATAGTAACCCTCATAACTCTCTCTTCGTAGGTCGATTTTAGATTATTTTAGGTCATAGGAATGGTAACTTGTCAAGCTTCCAAATGAGACTAAAATTGCCTAATTCAGAGACCGTTTGATGTCCCAAAAACATGTTGGAACTCTTCGATCTTCATTTTTCAATATGGATTGTTAATCTTTCTAAATTGTGCCATCTAACAGAGATGCCTGTAACTCCATCCATTGATGTCGGATTGGGTTGATTTTTGGTCTTCTGAATGTTACTTTAGTGCTTTTCATTCGTGAGTGGACTTGGCATATTTCGAGATCGTTTCTGCATCCGTAAGTGGGATCGTAGTCATCGGTCCTGAATGTTTCCTTCATCTCCTTGTCCAATTGTAACCCACATAACTCTCTCTTCAAAGGTCGAATTTAGACTATTTCAGGTCATTGGAAGGGTAACTTGTCAAGCTTCCAAATGGGACCAAAATTGCCTAATTCAGAGACTGTTCAATATCCCAAAAGCACGTTGGAACTCTTCGATCGTCAATTTTCAATATGGATTGTTAATCTTTCAAAATTGCACGATCTAACGGAGACGCCTACAACTCCATCCTTCGAGGTTGGATTGGGTCGATTTTAAGTCATCAGAATGGTACTTTAGTGCTCTTTCATTCCTGACTGGAATCAGCGTATTCGAGACTGTTTGCACATTCGTACTTGGGATTGTATTCGTCGGTCCTAAATGTTTCCTTCATCTCCTTGTCCAATTGTAACCCATATAACTCTCTCTTTAGAGGTCGAATTTAGACTATTTCAGGTCATTGGAATGGTAACTTATCAAGCTTCCAAATGGGATGAAAATTGCCTATCAGAGACCATTCGATATCCTAAAAGCACATTGGAACTCTTTAATCATCATTGTTCAATATGAATTGTTAATCTTTCCAAATTGAGCGATCCAACGGAGACGCTAATAACTCCATCATTTGATGTCGGATTGGGTCAATTTTTGGTCATCTGAATGGAACTTTAGTGCTCTTTCATTCCTGACTGGAATTGGCGTCTTCCCAGACAATTTAGGCATCCGTAAGTGGGATCGCAGTTGTCGGTCCAAAATGTTTGCTTCATCTCCTTGCCAAATAGTAAACCTCATAACTCTCTCTTCAAAGGCTAAATTTGGACTATTTCAGGTCATTGGAATGGAAACTTGTCAAGCTTCCAAATGAGACCACAATTTCCTAATTCAGAGACCGTTCGATATCCGAAAAGCACATTGGAACTCTTCGATCATCATTTTTCAATATGGATTGATAATCTCTCCAAATTGTGCAATCTAACGGAGATGCCTATAACTCCAACCTTTGATGTTGGATTGGGTCAATTTTTGGTCATCTGAATGTTACTTTAGAGCTCTTTTATTCTTGACTAGAATCATCGTATTTTGGGACCATTTGCTCAACTGTAAGTGGGATCGTAGTCGTCAGTCCTGAATGTTTCCTTCATCTCCTTAACCAATAGTAACCCTCATAACTCTCTCTTCAGAGGTCAAATTTAGACTGTTTGATGTCATTGGAATGGTAGCTGGTCAAGCTTCCAAATGGGACCAAAATTGGCTCATTCAGAGACCGTTCGATATCCCAAAAACACGTTGGAACTCTTCGATCGTCATTTTTCAATATGGATTGTTAATCTTTCTAAATTGTACCATCTAACAGAGATGCCTATAACTCCATCCACTGATGTCGTATTGGGTCAATTTTTAGTTATGTGAATGCTACTTTAGTGCTCTTTCATTCCTGACTGGAATCGACGTATTCCGAGACCATTTGCGCATCCATAAGTGGGATCGTAGTCGTCGGTCCTGAATGTTTCCTTCATCTCCTTGTCTAATAGTAACCCTCATAACTCTCTCTTCAATGGTCAAATTTAGACTATTTCAGGTCGTTGGAATGGTAACTTGTCAAGCTTCCAAATGGGACCACAATTCCAAATTCAGAGACCGTTCGATGTCCCAAAAGCACATTGGAACTCTTTGATCGTCATTTTTCAATATGGATTGTTAATCTTTCCAAATTGCGAGATCTGACGGAGACGCCTATAACTCCATCCTTTGATGTTAGATTAGGTCAATTTTTAGTCATCTGAATGGTGATTTAGTGCTCTTTCATTCCTAACTGGAATCGGTGTATTCCGAGACCGTTTACGAATCCATAAGTGGGATCGTAGTCGTCGGTCCTGAATTTTTCCTTCACCTTCTTGTCCAATAGTAACCCTCATAACTCTCTCTTCAGAGGTCAAATTTAGACTAGATCAGGTCATTGGAATGGTAATAGGTCAAGCTTCAAAAAGGTACCAAAATTGCCTAATTTAGAGACCGTTCGATATCCCAAAAGCACGTTGGAACTCTACGATCATCACTTTTCAATATGGATTGTTAATCTTTCTAAATTGCGTGATCTAACAGAGAGGCTTACAACTCTATCCTTCGATGTTGGATTGGGTCGATTTTAGGACATCTGAATGGCACTTTAGTGCTCTTTCATTCCTGACTGGAATCGCCGTATTTGATACCGTTAGCGCATCCGTAAGTGGGATCGTAGTCGTCAGTCCTGAATGTTTCCTTCATCTCCTTGTCCAATAGTAACCCTCACAACTCTCTCTTCAGAGGTTGAATTTAGACAATTTCAGGTCATTGGAATGGTTACTTGTCAAGTTTCCAAATGGTACCACAATTTCCTAATTCAAAGACCGTTCGATATCTCAAAAGCACGTTGGAACTCTTCGATCATCATTTTTCAATATGGATTGTTAATCTTTCCAAATTGCCCGATCTAACGGAGACGCATATAACTCCATCCTTTAATGTCAGATTGGGTCAATTTTTGGTCATCTAAATGGTGATTCAGTGTTGTTTCATTTTGGAGTGGAATCGGCGAATTTTGAGATCGTTTGTGCATTCATAAGTGGGATCATAGTCATCGGTGGTGAATGTTTCCTTCATCTCCTTGGCCAATTGTAACCCACATAACTCTCTCTTCAGAGGTCGAATTTTTACTATTTTAGGTCATTGGAAGGGTAACTTGTCAACTTCCAAATGGGACCAAAATTGCCTAATTCAAAGACCGTTCGATATCCCAAAAGCATGTTGGAAGTCTTCGATCGTCATTTTTCAATATGGACTGTTAATCTTTCAAAATTGCACGATCTAACGGAGACGCCTACAACTCCATCCTTCGAGGTTGGATTGGGTCGATTTTAGGTCATCTGAATGATACTTTACTGCTCTTTCATTCCTGACTGGAATCGGCGTATTCGAGACCGTTTGTTCATCCGTACGTGGGATCGTAGTCATCTGTCCTGAATGTTTCAGTCATCTCCTTGTCCAATAGTAACCCTCATAACTCTCTCTTCAAAGGTCGAATTTAGACAATTTCAGGTCATTGGAATGGTAACTTGTCAAGCTTCCAAATGGGATGAAAATTGCCTAATTCAGAGACCGTTCGATATCCCAAAAGCACGTTGGAACTCTTCGATCGTCATTTTTCAATATGGATTGTTAATCTTTCTAAATTGTGCCATCTAACAGAGATGCTTATAACTCCATCCACTGAAGTCGTATTGGGTCGATTTTTAGTCATCTGAATGGTACTATAGTGCTCTTTCATTCCTGACTGGAATTGATGAATTTTGAGATTGTTTGCACATTCGTAAGTGGGATCGTAGTCATGGGTCTTGAATGTTTCCTTCATCTACTTGTCCAATAGTAACCCTCATAAATCTCTCTTTTGAGGGTGAATTTAGACTATTTCTGGTCATATGAACTTGTCGAGCCTCCAAATAGAACCACAATTTCCTAATTCAGAGATCGTTCGATATCTCAAAAGCATGTTGGAACTCTTCGATCGTCATTTTTCAATATGGATTGTTAATCTTTCCAAATTGCGCGATCTAACTGAAACACCTATAACTCCAACCTTTGATGTTGGAGTGGGTGGATTTTTGGTCATCTGAATGGTGCTTTAGTGCTCTTTCATTCTTGACACGAATCATACTATTTCGAGATAATTCGCGATCCGTAAGTGGGATCGTACTTGTCGGTCTTGAATGTTTCCTTCATCTCCTTGACCAATATTAACCCTCATAACTCTCTCTTCAGAGGTCGAATTTAGACTATTTCACTTCATTGGAATGATAACTGGTCAAGCTTCCAAAAGAGACCAAAATTGCCTAATTCATAGACTATTCGATATCCCAAAAGCACGTTGGAACTCTTCGATCGTCATTTTTCAATATGGATTGTTAATCTTTCTAAATTGTGCCATCTAACGGAGATGCCTATAACTCCATCCACTGATGTTGTATTGGGTCGATTTTTAGTCATTTGAATGGTACTTTAGTGCTCTTTCATTCCTTATTGGAATCGGCGTATTCAAGGCCGTTTGCGCATCCGTAAGTGGGATCGTAGTCATCAGTCCTGAATGTTTCCTTCATCTCCTTGTCTAATAGTAACCCTCATTACTCTCTCTTCAATGGTCGAATTTAGACTATTTCAAGTCATTAGAATGGTAACTTGTCAAGCTTCCAAATGGGACCAAAATTGCCTAATTCAAAGACTGTTCGGTATCCCAAAAGCACGTTGGAACTCTTCAATCGTCATTTTTCAATATGAATTGTTAATCTTTCCAAATTACACTATCCAACGGAGATGCCTATAAATCCATCATTTGATGTCGGATTGGGTCAATTTTTGGTCATCTGAATGGTACTTTAGTGCTTTTTCATTTCTGACTGGAATCGGCGTCTTCCCAGACATTTTAGGCATCCGTAAGTGGGATCGTAGTCATCGGTCCAAAATGTTTCCTTCATCTCCTTGTCCAATAGTAACCCTCATAACTCTCTCTTCAAAGGTTGAATTGAGACTATTTCAGGTCATTGGAATGGTAACTTGTCAAGCTTCCAAATGAGACCACAATTTCCTAATTCAGAGACCGTTCGATGTCCCAAAAGCACGTGGGAACTCTTCGATCGCCATTTTTCAATATAGATTGTTAATCTTTCCAAATTGCGGGATCTAATGCAGACGGCTATAATTCCATCCTTTGATGTCAGATTAGGTCAATTTTTTGTCATCTGAACAGTACTTTAGGGGTCTTTCATTCCTCATTGGAATTGGGGTATTCTGAGACCGTTTGTGAATCGATAAGTGGGATTATAGTCGTCGGTCCTGAATGTTTCCTTCATCTTCTTGTCCGATAGTAACCCCATAACTCTCTCTTCAGAGGTCAAATTTAAACTATATCAGGTCATTGGAATGGTAACTGGTCAAGCTTCAAAAAGGGACCAAAATTGCCTAATTCAGAGACCGTTCGATATCCCAAAAGCACGTTGGAACTCTTCGATCGTCATTTTTCAATATGGATTGTTAATCTTTCTAAATTGTGCCATCTAACGGAGATGCCTATAACTCCATCCACTGAAGTCGTATTGGGTCAATTTTTAGTCATCTGAATGGTACTTTAGTGCTCTTTCATTCCTAACTGGAATTGACGAATTCTGAGATCGTTTGCGCATCCGTAAGTGGGATCGTAGTCATGGGTCCCGAATGTTTCCTTCATCTCCTTGTCCAATAGTAACCCTCATAAATCTCTCTTTGGAGGTTGAATTTAGACTATTTTAGGTCATAGGAATTTGTCGAGCTTCCAAATGGGACCAAAATTGCCTAATTTAGAGACCGTTTGATGTCCCAAAAGAACGTTGGAACTCTTCGATTGTCATTTTTCAATATGGATTGTTAATCTTTCGAAATTGCGTGATCTAACGGAGACACCTATAACTCCATCCTTCGATGTCAGATTGGATCAATTTTTAGTCATCTGAATGGTACTTTCGTGCTCTTTCATTCCTGATAGGAATTGGCGTATTCCGAAACCGTTTTCGCATCGTAAGTGGGATCGTAGTCGTCGGTCCTGAATGTTGCCTTCATCGTTTTGTCCAATAGTAACCCTCATAACTCTCTCTTCAGAGGTCGAATTTAGACTATATCAGTTCATTGGAATGGTAACTTGTCAAGCTTCCAAAAGGGACCAAAATTACCTAATTTAGAGGCCGTTCGATATCCCAAAAGCACGTTGGAACTCTTCGATCGTCATTTTCAATATGTATTGTTAATCTTTCTAAATTGTGCCATCTATCGGAGATGCCTATAACTCCATCCGTTGATATCGGATTGGAATGGTAACTTGTCAAGCTTCCTAATGGGACCAAAATTGCCTAATTCAGAGACCGTTCGATATCCCAAAAGCACGTTGGAACTCTTCGATCGTTATTTTTCAATATGGATAGTTTATCTTTCAAAATTGCATGATCTAACAGAGACGCCTACAACTCCATCCTTCAATGTTGGATTGGGTCGATTTTAGGTCATCTGAATGGTACTTTAGTGCTCTTTCAATCCTGACTGGAATCGCTGTATTTGAGACCGTTTGCGCGTCCGTAAGAGGGATTGTAGTCATCGGTCCTGAATGTTTCCTTCATCTCCTTGTCCAACAGTAACCCTCATAACTCACTCTTCAGAGTTCTAATTTAGACTGAAGGGTCATTGGAATGGTAACTTGTCAAGCTTCCAAATGGGATAAAAATTGCCTAATTCAGAGCCCGTTCGATATCCCAAAAGCATGGTGGAACTCTTCAATCGTCATTTGTCAATATGAATTGTTAATCTTTCCAAATTACACAATCCAACGGAGACGCCTGTAACTCCATCATTTGATGTCGGATTGGGTCAATTTTTAGTCATCTAAATGGTACTTTAATGCTCTTTCATTCCTGACTGGAATTGAGGTATTCCTAGACAATTTAGGCATCCGTAAGTGGGATCGCAATCGTCGGTCCAAAATGTTTTCTTCATTTCCTTGTCCAATAGTAACCCACGTAACTCTCTTTTCAAGGGTTGAATTTAGAGTATTTCTGGTCATTAGAATGGTAACTTGTCATGCTTCCAAATGGGACCAAAATTGCCTAATTCAGAGACCGTTCGTTATCCCAAAAGCAAGTTGGAACTCTTCGATCGTCATTTTTCAATATGGATTGTTAATCTTTCAAAATTGCATGATCTAATAGAGATGCCTGCAACTCCAACCTTTGATGTTGGATTGGGTCAATTTTTGGTCTTCTGAATGGTACTTTAGTGCTCTTTCAATCTTGACTGGAATCATCGTATTTCGAGACCATTTGCGCATCCATAAGTGGGGTCATAGTCGTCGATCCTGAATGTTGCCTTCATCTCCTTGACCAATAGTAACCCTCATAACTCTCTCTTCAGAGGTCGAATTTAGACTATTTCACATCATTGGAATGGTAACTGGTCAAGCTTCCAAATGGGACCAAAATTGCCTAATTCAAAGACCGTTCGATATCCCAAAAGTACGTTGGAACTCTTCGATCGTCATTTTTCAATATGGATTGTTAATCTTTCTAAATTGTGCCATCTAACGGAGATGCCTATAACTCCATCCACTGATGTTGTATTGGGTCGATTTTTAGTTATGTGAATGGTACTTTAGTGCTCTTTCATTTCTGACTGGAATTGATGTATTCCGAGACCGTTTGCACATCCATAAGTGGGATCGTTGTCGTTGGTCCTGAATGTTTCCTTCATCTCCTTGTCTAATAGTAACCCTCATAACTCTCCCTTCATTGGTCGAATTTAGACTATTTCAGGTCATTGGAATGGTAACTTGTTAAGCTTCCAAATGGGACCACAATTTCCAAATTTAGAGACTGTTCGATGTCCCAAAAGCACATTGGAACTCTTCAATCGTCATTTTTCAATATGGATTGTTAATCTTTCCAAATTGTGGGATCTGACGGAGACGCCTTTAACTCCATCCTTTGATGTCAGATTAGGTCAATTTTTGGTCATCTGAATGGTACTTTAGTGCTCTTTCGTTCCTGACTGGAATCGGTGTATTCTGAGACCGTTTGTGAATCCATAAGTGAGATCGTAGTCATTGGTCCTAAATGTTTCCTTCATCTCCTTGTCCAATAGCAACCCTCACAACTCTCTCTTCAGAGGTTGAATTTAGACAATTTCAGGTCATTGGAATGGTTACTTGTCAAGTTTCCAAATGGGACCACAATTTCCTAATTCAGAGACCGTTTGATAACCCAAAAGCACGTTGGAACTCTTCGATCATCATTTTTCAATATGGATTGTTAATCTTTCCAAATTGCCCGATCTAACGGAGACGCCTATAACTCCATCTTTTAATGTCAGATTGGGTCGATTTTTGGTCATCTAAATGGTAATTCAGTGCTGTTTCATTTTGGAGTGGAATCGGCGAATTTCAAGATCGTTTGTGCATCCGTAAGTGGGATCGTAGTCATCGGTCCTGAATGTTTCCTTCATCTCCTTGGCCAATTGTAACCCACATAACTCTCTCTTCAGAGGTCGAATTTTGACTATTTTAGGTCATTGGAAGGATAACTTGTCAAGCTTCCAAATGGGACCAAAATTGCCTAATTCAGAGACCGTTCAATATCCCAAAAGCACGTTGGAACTCTTCGATCATCATTTTTCAATATGGATTGCTAATCTTTCAAAATTGCGCGATCTAACGGAGACGCCTACAACTCCGTCCTTCGAGGTTGGATTGGGTCGATTTTAGGTCATCTGAATGATACTTTATTGCTCTTTCATTCCTGAGTGGAATCGGCGTATTCGAGACCGTTTGTTCATCCGTACGTGAGATCGTAGTCGTCTGTCCTGAATGTTTCAATCATCTCCTTGTCCAATAGTAACCCTCATAACTCTCTCTTCAGAGGTCGAATTTAGACTATTTCAGCTCATTGGAATGGTAACTTGTCAAGCTTCCAAATGAGATGAAAATTGCCTATCAGAGACCATTCGATATCCCAAAAGCACGTTGGAACTCTTCCATCATCATTTTTCAATATGAATTGTTAATCTTTCCAAATTGGGCGATCCTGAATGGTACTTTGTGCACTTTCATTCCAATTTTTGGTCATCTGAATGGTACTTTGTGCTCTTTCATTCCTAACTGAAATCGAGGTATTCCTAGACAATTTAGGCATCCGTAAGTGGGATCGCAGTCGTCGGTCCAAAATGTTTCCTTCATCTCCTTGTCCAATAGTAACCCACATAACTCTCTCTTCAAAGGTTGAATTTAGACTATTTCAGGTCATTGGAATGGTAACTTGTCAAGCTTCCAAATGAGACCAAAATTTTCTAATTCAGAGACCGTTTGATATCCCAAAAGCAGGTTGGAACTCTTTGATTGTCATTTTTTAATATGGATTGTTAATCTTTCCAAATTGTGCGATCTTACGGAGACGCCTATAACTCTATCATTTAATGTCAGATTGGGTCGATTTTTGTTCATCCGAATGGTAATTTAGTGCTCTTTCATTCCTGACTGGAATCGGCGTTTTTCGAGACCATTTGTGCATCCGTAAGAGGGATCGTATTCATCAGTCATGAATGTTTCCTTCATCTCCTTGTCCAATTGTAACCCACATAACTCTCTCTTCAGAGGTCGAATTTAGACTATTCAGGTCATTATAATGGTAACTTGTCAAGCTTCCAAATGGGACCTAAATTGCCTAATAAAGAGACCGTTTGATGTCCTAAAAGCACTTTGGAACTCTTCGATCGTCATTTTTCAATATGGATTGTTAATCTTTCCAAATTGCGCGATCTAATGGAGATGCCTATAACGCCATCCTTTGATGTTAGATTGGGTCGATTTTTAGTCATCTGAATGATAATTTAGTGCTCTTTCATTCTTGACTGGAATCGGCGTATTTCGAGACCATTTGTGCATCCGTAAGTGAGATCGTAGTCATCAGTCCTGAATGTTTCCTTCATCTCCTTCTCCAATTGTAACCCACATAACTCTCTCTTCAGAGGTCAAATTTAGACTATTTCAGGTCATTGGAATGGTAACTTGTCAAGCTTCCAAATGGGACCAAATTTGCCTAATTTAGAGACCGTTCAATATCCCAAAAGTACTTTGGAACTCTTCGATCGTCATTTTTCAATATGGATTGTTAATCTTTATAAATTGCGCGATCTGACAGAGACGCCTATAATTCCATCCTTTGATGTTAGATTGGGTTGATTTTTGGTCATCTGAATGGTAATTTAGTGCTCTTTCATTCCTGACTGGATTCGGTGTATTTCAAGACCGTTTGTGCATCCGTAAGTGGGATCGTTGTCAATGGTCCTGAATGTTTCCTTCATCTCCTTGTCCAATAGTAACCCTCATAACTCTCTCTTCAGAGGTTGAATTTAGACTATTTCAGGTCATTGAAATTGTAACTTGTCAAGCTTCCAAATGGGACCAAAATTGCCTAATTAAGAGACCATTCGATATCCCAAAAGCACGTTAGAACTCTTCGATCGTCATTTTTCAATGTGGATTGTTAATCTTTCAAAATTGCTCGATCTAACGGAGATGCCTACAACTCCATCCTTTGATGTTGGATTGGGTCGATTTTAGGTCATCTGAATGGTACTTTAGTGCTCTTTCATTCTTAACTAGAATCGGCAGATTTGAGACCATTTATGCATCCGTAAGTGGGATCGTAGTCGTCGGTCCTGAATGTTTCCTTCATCTCCTTATCTAATAGTAACCCTCATAACTCTCTCTTCAGAGGTCGAATTTAGACTATTTCTGTAAGTGCTATAGTTTATATCCCTTTGTGTTGTCAAATTTGTGGTGCCAAAGACACTAGTATTTAACTTGTAGCTTCACTCAAGATCAACTTTGATGAACAAGCAATGCTCATAAGTAGAAAGTACAAAGATTCACTCAAGATCAACTTTGATGAACAAGCAATGCTCGCAAGTATAAAGTACAAAGATCCACTCAAGTCAAGACATTGTAAGATATCAAGAAGCTTACAAGTTCGATCGTAAAGAACTGAAGATACTTTCAAGGATTAGCTACAACATGACTTCAAGGTTTACTACTTTCAAAGGTCACTTGTCCTTAAGTTTCAATGTCCTTACTTCACGATTGAGGTTTGACTGGCCTTAGGTTGACTTTTAGAGTAGGCCATTTTGGATACATAAGTCATATGTTTGATTCACGTAAGTTTGGACAGTTCTAAGATTAGTCCTAGACTTTATTCGACTAGTCCTAGCACTGCTTCGACTTGTCTAATAAATTCCTGGATCAGTCGTAAGTTTGTTACAAAATTTGGATATTTTCTATTAGGCTTCGACTAGTCCTGGGGACTATTCGACTAGTCAAAGGAACAGTGTCGACTGCATCTAAGACTAGTCGTAAAACTTCGACTCAAAGTCCAGTGCTGAAATTCGGAATCCTATGACCAGTCGAAGGAAACCTACGACCAGTCGAAGGAGACTTATGACCAGTCGAAGGATACCTTCGATCAATCATGAAACGGTAAAATCTTATCGCGCCCAAATTTTCAAATATCTATTGGTTCTACGACCAGTCGAAGAACCCCTTAGACCAGTCAAAGACGTGATTTGCTCACCTATAAATAAAGCACGAATCTCAGAAGAAATGAATCAATTCAAGCTAATCTAATTCGGCCTTCTGAGAAATAGTTCTGTGCTCCATCAAAGCTAAGTGTGCTTATTAATATTCTCTTTCTTTAACTTTCTTTGGTTGATTTTGTTTCTAGCATTCTAATCTTGTATGAAAAGTGGAATTGTTGTTTTCCTTCTTTTGGAATTAAAATCAATTAAAGCTGGCCCGTTGTTTTTAATTTAAAATCTATTAAAACCTAGAACCATTATAAAGTGAGTATTGGACATTGATCTTGGACATTCAAATCTCTACTCTAATTTAGTTCTTCCGGGCTGCTACAACGAAGGAGATAATCAGGTATTTTACATTTGTTGTAAATTCTGTTTAGTTTTCTTTTGAGATTTGCTAGAAAAATCTCATTGTATTGGTTATCTGAGGAGAACCAGAAAACTCAGAAGTGGGGTTTTTTTTTAAATTATGTAAGCCCACAGATAAAGACACAATTGTGAAGGTTTTTAGGTGAACTTTGGAAAACCTATTTTTGTTAGTGAACGCTAATATCCCCTGTGTGAGGATATTAGGAGTGGAGTAGCTGTGTGGCTGTTGTTGAACAGTTGGTGTACACACAGACGAACCACTATAATCCTTTGTGTTTTGTGGTTGTTTGATTTTCATTTCATATCTTTATTTATTCAGTGTGGGATATATGTGTGGATGTGAATGTTGTAATCATTTCATTTCAAGCTTAGTGGTGAATGGTGTAATAGTTAGATTTATATTTCTGCAATTTATTGCTTACTATTACTTTATTGGTTTGAGCTTCTGTTTCTATATTTGTTCTAGAAATAAGGTTGTCCTACCATAAACTTTGGTTTTTGGTGTAAGGTTGTCCTTAGAATAATTTTTGATTGCTTTCCATTCCTATATTGCAATTGAAGTTTAGTGATTTAAATTCTTATTCTTATTCCGCTGTATCTTTTATTTAAATTTGGCATAGTCTTATTCACCCCCCTCTAGGACATATAGCTTGGCCATTTCAAGTGGTATCAAAGCCTAATAGCTCATTCTTATTGCTTTATATTTGGATTTATTTCCTGAGCTAACGATCTAAGCTATATATACATACATACATACATATATATATATATATAATATGTCAAATTTTGATGGCCTATCAGTCACTAGGCCTCCACCTTTCGATGGCTCCAATTATGCCTATTGGAAAGCCAGGATGAGGATCTTCCTCAAATTCATGGATGAAAGTGTGTGGCTAGCCACAGTGAATGAATGGACCCCTCCTATCATGGAAGTAACTGGTGTTGATGGTTTAAAATCTATGAAAATTACACCGTATTATTCATGGACGACACTTCAGAAAACTAAGAGTAGTGCAAATGCTAAAGCACTAAATGCAATTACTTGTGCACTATCACCGGATGAATTCAAAAGAATTATATTCTGTGATTCTGCAAAACAAACTTGGGATATATTGGAAATGACACATGAGGGTACATCAATTGTCAAGAAATCTAAGATATAAATCCTCACAACTAAATTCGAGAAAATATATATGGAAGAAAATGAAATATTCATGGACTTCTATACCAAATTGAATGACATTGTAAACTCTACGTGAGGTCTAGGCGATAAAATCCCAGAAAGCAAGATATGTGCTAAAATACTATGCTCACTTCCTGAACAGTTCAATTCTAAAGTAACTGCAATCCAGGAACTTCGTGATACAGATAATATGAAGGTTGAGGAATTAGTTGGATCTTTACAGACTTATGAGTTAAACTTTAAAGCTCCTTAAAGTAAATCCATTGCTCTCAAATCTGCTAAAGGTATTTCTCAAGAAAACTCGGATTCAGAAAATTCTAAAGACGATATAGCTCTTTTAGCAAAGAGATTTTACAAGATTTTCAAAAGCAAGAAAAGGTTAGATCTTCAAAAATCAAACGATAAGAAAAAATCTAAACCTAGATCCAAAAATTGGTAGTCTTTGAAAGATAGTCAATGTTACAACTGCCAAGAGTATGGACACTTAGCAAACAAATGTCCTAAAAAGGAAAAACTAAAAAGAAAGGGTATGTTGGCTACATGGGATGAATCATCTAATTCTGAAGCTTCTTCTGAATCAGAAGATTCTGAAACTGAGTCGGGCAATAAAGTTAAAGCCCTTATGACTCTAGCCAAATTCACATTCTCAGATAATGATTCAACAAGTGAAGAAAATTTAAACAGTGACTGTGAAAATGAAGAAGATCTTCAAAATGCTTATAATGCCCTATACAAGGAAAGTAGTAAAATTGTTGTCAAACTTAAACTTCAAAAGGAAAATTTTTTAAAACTCAAAGAATGTTTTGAATCACTTGTTTTAGAAAAATCCCAAATTTCAGATTGTTTTGAAAAATCAAAATGTGATTTAGAATTCAAAACCTCCCTGATTGAAAATCTAAAATCTGAAAATGAGAAACTTAAAAATGAAGTATCTTCTCTTCTGAGTTTAAAGGACACATGAAGATATGCCCAAGGTGATCCAAAATTAGAAAAATTATTATCCGGATCAAGAAAATGTGGCGATCGATCCGGGTTGGGCTATGATAAGAATATATCTTCTAAACAAAAGTATACTTCTCCCAAGTTTGTGAAAGGAGAGTCCTCAAACTTAAAAGTGAAAAGCACTTACCAAGGTTTTTCTAAAACATTTCAAAAACCTAAAAGCAGCCATGTTAATTTTAAAAATCAGAACCGAAACCCTCTTGCTGAAAAGATAGTTGATTTACTCAAGGAGCTCTTAAAATCTAACTCAATAGGTCATTCTTACAACAACAGACAGAAGAAGACCAACTATACTCCTAAACCCAAAACAGTTCTGAAATGGGTTCCTAAAGTTGCCTGCTTGGTTGCTCACACTGCTTTTAAAGCAACAAGCCATTCAAAGTGGTACCTAGATAGTGGATGCTCCAGGAATATGACTGGTGATAAAGGTTTGTTCACCGATCTCAAAGACATGACTGATGGTTCAGTCACATTTGGTGATGGCAGCAACTGCAAGATTATGAGCCAAGGTATAGTTCATCTCTATAACCTTCCTTGGTTTAAAAATGTTTTATATGTAGAAGGTTTGAAGCATAACTTGCTTAGCATATCTCAAATATGCGATAATAATCATAGTGTACGATTTTCTAATCAAAGCTGTGAGATTCTAAACAATAAGGGTTCAGTAATACTAACTGGACGTAGAACCTCTGAAAACTGCTATATTGTTAGTAAATCTAGCTCATCTAATCAATCATATTACATGGTCCATACAGATGAGACTGATTTATGGCACAAACGTCTTGGACATGTATACTACCTAAATCTATATAGATTGAGCAAACGGGAACTTATAAGAGGTTTACCCAAATTATAAAAATTATATAAAATATGTGGTGAATGCCAGATTGGCAAACTAACAAGGAACTCACACAAAAAGGTGAATTCCAATATCACATCAAGACCACTCGAGCTCCTCCACATGGATTTAGTAGGATCTACCAGGACGGAAAGTCGAGGTGGCAAAAAATATATCTTGGTAATTGTTGATGACTTTACTAGATATACTTGGGTAATCTTCTTAAGGAACAAATCTGAAACTCTTGAAGAAGTAAGAAAAGTTCTCAAAAGGATTCAAATTGAAAAAGGTTCTCAAATCAGTAAGATTCGTAGTGATCATGGATCTGAATTTGAGAATAGCAGTTTTGAGAAGTTCTGTAACGACCAGGGAATATTATATGAATTCTCAGCACCCAAAACTCCACAACAAAATGGCATAGTGGAAAGGAAAAACAGAGTACTGCAAGAAATGGCTAATGTCATGTTGAATAGCATGAAGCTCTCTAAGAATCTTTAGGCTAAAGCAGTCAATACAGTTTGCTATATTATTAATCGAGTTTACACTAGTAAAAGTAATAATAAAATGGCTTATGAAATGTGGTTCGATAGAAAGCCTACTGTCAAATATTTTTGAATTTTTGGCAGCAAGTGCTATATTTTACGAGATCGTGAAAATCTGAGAAAATTTGATACGAAGAGTGATGAAGGGATATTTTTAGGATATTCTTTAAACAGTCGTGCTTATAGAGTACTGAACAAAAGGACCGGTGTGATTCAAGAGTCCATTAATGTGGTCATTGATGATCACATAAACACACCAGTCTCAAGTTCAGATAATGATGAAATTCTTGTAACAGATAAACCTGATACTTCATCTAAACTAACGATCGATTGAACTAAGGACTGTTAAAGATCATCCAACTACACAGATTCTAGAAACCCTTTTACTGGTGTTCGTACTCGTAGACAACTTGAGGATATATGTAACTACACATGTTTTACATCCTAGATAGAACCATCTAACGTAAAAAAAAAAAGCTCTTGCTGATGAAAACTGGATTGTTGCAATGCAAGAAGAGCTTAACCAATTTGTGAGAAATGATGTTTGGTATCTCGTACCTAGACCTAAAGATAAACATATCATTGGAACCAAATGGATTTTCAAAAATAAGTCTGATGAGCTTGGTAATATAATTAGAAATAAGGCTAGGTTAGTGGTATAAGGTTACACTCAAATTGAAGGTAGTGACTATGATGAAACCTTTGCACCAGTAGCCCATCTTGAATCAATTAGACTCTTTATATCCATTGCATGTTTTAGAAAGTTCAAGATTTACCAAATGGATGTAAAAAGTGCATTTTTAAATGGCGATTTGCATGAGGAAGTCTATGTTGAACAACCAATAGGTTTTGAAGACCCTAAGAATGCTGATCATGTTTATCGACTTAGAAAGGCACTTTATGGTTTAAAACAAGCTCGGGCATGGTACAAGAAACTAACAAAGTTTCTATTAAGCCATAATTTTCAAATGTGATGCGTTGATAAAACTCTGTTTATTAGAAAACATAATGAGCACATCTTATTAGTACAAATCTATGTTGATGATATCATTTATGGATCTACTTGTACTGATATGACTATTGAGTTTGCAGATTTGATGAAATCTCGGTTTGAAATGAGCATGGTTGGGGAATTGAATTATTTCCTTAGGTTGCAAGTAAAACAACAACTTGATGGAATGTTCATATCTCAATCTAAGTATGTTATGCATCTAATTAAGAGATTTGGATTTGAGAATGGTAAGAATTTCGATACTCCTATGAGTACAACTTTGAAACTCTCAAAAGATTCTGCAGGTAAAAATGTAGATCCAAAATTATATCAAAGTATGATTGGTAGTTTACTATATTTAACTACTAGCAGACCTGATATTTCTCTAAGTGTTGATATTTGCGCTAGATATCAATCTGATCCAAAAGAATCGCACTTGACTGCTGTCTAGCGGATTATTAGATATGTCGCAAGTACTGTTAATCTCGGTCTCTTATATCCTCATGAAACTAATATTCAATTAGCTGGATACTCGAATGCTGACTGGACTGTT
The DNA here is from genome assembly GCA_030180095.1 of Magnolia changhungtana. Taxonomy (NCBI): domain Eukaryota; kingdom Viridiplantae; phylum Streptophyta; class Magnoliopsida; order Magnoliales; family Magnoliaceae; genus Magnolia; species Magnolia changhungtana. The sequence continues at coordinate 112,297 of JASAUF010000153.1, forward strand.
AATCTAGATGATAGAAAATCAACCAGTGGTGGTTGCTTTTACATCAAAAATTATTTAGCTTCCTGGTTTAGCAAGAAACAAAATTCTATATCACTTTCTACAATTTGGAAATTTGAGTATATCGCAATTGTAATGCATAATGCATGTCTGTGACTTGTTTGGATGCAACGAATGCTAAGTGATTATGGAATTAAATAGGATTCTATGTTATTACATTGTCATAATTTCAGTGCCATAAATATTTCGAAAAATCCTATTCAGCATTCTCGTACTAAGCATATTGATATTAAATTTCATTATATTAGGAAATTAGTAGAAGAAAAAGTTATATCTTTGGAATATATCCTTACCGAGGATCAACAAGCTGACATTTTCACTAAACTGCTCGACAAAAGAAGGTTTAACAAAATGAAATTTGATCTTGGCATGTGCATTTTAAAATGATTATTTATGCCTACTTGTATCATAGTGTATATATTTGCTAGTTTGAATTTCAATTTTTGGTCATTATGCAAGAAATCGAATTTTTGGCCGGTACTCGACCAGTCGTAAATATCCACGACCAGTCGTAGTTCGACCGGTCGTACATATCCATGACCAGTCGTAGATCGTAGTAAATCACTTAAAAATTGGGGATTTCACTTTCTTCCTCATTCAGTTTTCACTCTCAAAGGAGCCGAGCCTCGACTAGTCGAACCCATTGTTACGTTCCTTCAAGGTTAGTGCTCCATTTACGTTTTTCTTGCAGATCTGTGTCTAGATTGCTTTCCTTTCTCTCTTGCACCTTTCTATTTTGGATTTCATTGTGATTTGAGGTTTTTCATTTGCAAAATCTATTTTGAACAAACCCTCTTCTTTTCTTGAAATCTGTTTTGAGCAAACCCTCTTCTTTTCTTGAAATCTGTTTTGAGCAAACCCTCTTCTCAAATCTTTGCAAAAGAGGGTTTTGAGCAAACCCTCTTCTTTTCTTGAAATCTTTGTTGCAAATGGCTTCTAGAGGAAAGAAAACAACAACCCGTGGTCCATCTTCTTCTTCCAGATCAGCCTCGATTTCTAAACGGTATCTTCAGCCTCCCGATGATGATCCATCTTATGTTCGGGACATCAGATTACACAATGTTATTGTTGAACTCCCTGTTTTCATTGATCATGTTGCACCTTTTGATATCCTTCCTATGCTTAAATCTGTAGGTTGGGATAACTTATTACATTGGGGTGGGCCAGCATACCGGTCCATTGCCCAATCCATGTTTGCAAGTATTAGTGATTTTTCATTGGATGAGTTAACATTTAAAATATCTACTAGAGAAGGGTCTTTGACATTGATCGTCATTTAATTTCTGCTCTTATGGACATTCCAGTGAATGATGAGGGTATTCCTATTCATAATTTGACTGATAAACCCTTATTTTCTGAAAAGCGTATGCTCACTAGAGACTTGTGCAACATGGATGTTCATTGGACTCATAGAGGGAATACGCTTCCCACAAGGTATTTGTTACCTAAATACAGAGTTCTCCACAAAATCTTTGTGTCTAATCTGTATCCTCGTTCAGGTAATAAATCCGATTTGACATCTTATATGTTTGTGTTCTTCATGCTGTTGTCAGTGGTACTCAGATTTGTTTACCATCCTTAATCTGTCATTTCATTCTTCAGTTTAGACTCCATCCGGTCTGGTGACATTCCTTTTGCTATTTGATGACTGTGTTGGCTAAACATATGTCAGTCGATATGCCGATTGGAGAGGCACCTATCCATCATCTGATTTTCAACAATACTAATATCAATAAGATGAAGCTGGATTTCCATCCTGAGCAAGGTGGTGGTGGTGGTCATGCTGCGCATGAGGGTGAAGCTAGTGATCTCCTTCTGATGACATAAATATGGATGACATCTTTGAAGAACTTGAATCTGATTCTACGAATGATTCAGATTTTGTACCATCTGATGTTGATTCACGTCTGAGTGCATTGGAGGATAAAGTTGATAATATAAATGTAAAGATGGAAAATATGTCTGTTGCTCATGATTTACAATTCAAGTACATGCGCAAATATCTTAGGCGCTTGAACAAGGGGATGCATACACTTGATCCATCTATCCCTGCTCCTTCTTCTGGTTTAGATTAATGTTTACGTTATTCAAGTTGTATTAACTTTACTCCTATGGTGTTAGCTTTGCTTAAACTCAGTATTTGATTTCTGTGAGTTAATTATGCTTTTATCTTATATCTTATCTATCTATTCCTTATTTTCCTTTGTCCTCTTATGACAAAAAGGGGGAGAATGGATATGTTTCACTTCTTTGGATATGTTTTATTCAGGGGGAGTATTGTATGTTTTATAAAGACAAAAATATGTATGGAGATTGGATATGTTGAATATTTGCATATTTGCAGGTTCATATTAACTGTGTCAGTTGATGACAACTAGTGCATGATTCATTATTGACAACTAGTGCATGATTCGTTATATTCTGTGTTCTGTAAAACATATCTTGGTAGTGTGTTTTGTCACTAATTTGACAAAGGGGGAGATTGTAAGTGCTATAGTTTATATCCCTTTGTGTTGTCAAATTTGTGGTGCCAAAGACATTGGTATGTAACTTGCAGCTTCACTCAAGATCAACTTTGATGAACAAGCAATGCTCACAAGTAGAAAGTACAAAGCTTCACTAAAGATCAACTTTGATGAACAAGCAATGCTCATAAGTATAAAGTACAAAGATCCACTTAAGTTAAGACATTGCAAGATATCAAGAAGCTTACAAGTTTGATCGTAAAGAACTCAAGATACTTTCAAGGATTAGCTACAATAAGACTTCAAGGTTTACTACTTTCAAAGGTCACTTGTCCTTAAGTTTCAATGTCCTTATTTCACGATTGAGGTTTGACTGACATTAGGTTGACCTTTAGAGTAGGCCATTTTGGATACATAAGTAATATGTTTGATTCACGTGAGTTTGGTCAGTTCTAAGACTAGTCTTATGACTTTGTTCGATTAGTCCTAGCACTGCTTTGACCTGTCTAAGAAATTCCTGGATCAGTCGTAAGTTTGTTACAAAATTCGGATATTTTCTGTTAGGCTTCGACTAGTCCTGGGGACTGTTCGACTAGTCGAAGGAACAGTACCGACTACATCTAAGACCAGTCGTAAAACTTCGACTCAAAGTCCAGCGCTGAAATTTGAAATCCTACGACCAGTCGAAGGAAACCTACGACCAGTCGAAGGAGACCTACGACCAGTCGAAAGATACCTTCGACCAATCGTGAAACGGTTAAATCTTATAGCGCTCGAATTTTCAAATATCTGTTGGTTCTACGACCAGTCGAAGAACCTCTTAGACCAGTCGAAGACGTGATTAGCTCACCTATAAATAGAGCATGAATCTCAGAAGAAATGAATCAATTCAAGCTAATCTAATTCGGCCTTCTGAGAAATAGTTTTGTGCTCCATCAAAGCTAAGTGTACTTATTTAATATTCTCTTTCTTTAGCTTTATTTGGTTGATTTTGTTTCTAGCATTCCAATCTTATATGAAAAGAAGAATTGTTGTTTTCCCTCTTTTGGAATCAAAATCAATTAAAGCTAGCCCGTTGTTTTTAATTTAAAATCTATTAGAACCTAGAACCATTATAAAGTGAGTATTGGACATTGATCTTGGACATTCAAATCTCTACTCCAATTTGGTTCTTCTGAGCTGCTACAACGAAAGAGATAATCAGGTATTTTACATTTGTTGTAAATTCTGTTTGGTTTTCTTTTGAGATTTGCCAGAAAAATCTCATTGTATTGGTTATCTGAGGAGAGCCAGAAAACTCAGAAGTGGGGTTTTTTTTTATTGTGTAAGCCCACAGATAAAGACACAATTGTGAAGGTTTTTAGGTGAACCTTGGAAAACCTATTTTTGTTAGTGAACACTAATATCCCCTGTGTGAGGATATTAGGAGTGGAGTAGCTGTGTGAGTATTGTTGAACAGTTGATGTACACACAGATGAACCACTATAATTCTTTGTATTTTGTGGTTGTTTGATTTTCATTTCATATCTTTATTTATTCAGTGTGAGATGTATGTGTGGATGTGAATGTTGTAATCATTTCATTTCAAGCTCAGTGGTGAATGGTGTAATAGTTAGATTTATATTTCTGCAATTTATCGCCTACTATTACTTTATTGGTTTGAGCTTCTGTTTCTATATTTGTTCTAGAAATAAGGTTGTCGTACCATAAACTTTGGTTTTTGGTGTAAGGTTGTCCTTAGAACAATTTTGATTGCTTTCCATTCTTATATTGCAATTAAAGTTTAGTGATTTAAATTCTTATTCTTATTTTGCTGTATCTTTTATTTAAATTTGGCAAAGTCCTATTCACCCCCCCTCTAGGACATATAGCTTGGCCATTTCAATTTCAGGTCATTGGAATGGTAACTTGTCAAGCTTCCAAATGGGATGAAAATTGCCTAATTTAGAGACCGTTCGATATCCCAAAAGCACGTTGGAACTCTTCAATCGTCATTTTTCAATATGAAATGTTAATCTTTCCAAATTGCGCGATCTAACGGAGACGCTTATAACTCCATCATTTGATGTCGGATTGGGTCGATTTTTGGTCATCTGAATGGTACTTTAGTGCTCTTTCATTCCTGACTGGAATCGGCGTCTTCTAAGACAATTTAGGCATCCGTAAGTCGGATCGCAGTCGTCGGTCCAAAATGTTTCCTTCATCTCCTTGTCCAATAGTAACCCACATAACTCTCTCTTCAAAGGTTGAATTTAGACTATTTCAGGTCATTGGAATGGTAACTTGTCAAGCTTCCAAATGGGACCACAATTTCCTAATTCAGAGACCGTTCGATATCCCAAAAGCACGTTGGAACTCTTCGATCGTCATTTTTCAATATGGATTGTTAATCTTTCCAAATTGTGCGATCTAACGGAGACACCTATAACTAAATCGTTTAATGTCATATTGGGTCGATTTTTGGTCATATGAATGGTAATTTAGTGCTCTTTCATTCCTGACTGGAATCGGCGTATTTCGAGACCATTTGTGCATCCGTAAGTGGGATCGTAGTCATTGGTTATAATATTTCCTTCATCTCCTTGTCCAATTGTAACCCACATAACTCTCTCTTCAGAGGTCGAATTCAGACTATTTCAGGTCATTGCAATGGTAACTTGACAAGCTTCCAAATGGGATGAAAATTGCCTAATTCAGAGACCGTTCGATGTCCCAAAAGCACTTTGGAACTCTTCGATCGTCATTTTTCAATATGGATTGTTAATCTTTCCAAATTGCACGATCTAACGAAGATGCCTATAACTCCATCCTTTGATGTTAGATTGGGTAGATTATTGGTCATCTGAATGGTACTTTAGTGCTCTTTCATTCCTGACTAGAATCGGCATCTTCCTAGACAATTTAGGCATCCATTAGTCGGATCGCAGCCGTCGATCCAAAATGTTTCCTTCATCTCCTTGTCCAATAGTAACCCACATAACTCTCTCTTCAAAGGTTAATGTTTCGATAAGGAAACAAATGTATTTGATTAGGGAGAATTATCTTATTCAAACATAAAAATGGAATAGTTACAAAGACAATCATCACACTTTATTAATTCTGAATTCATTTACATCCTCTGATATCCCTTGATTCTAAGATAGTTCACAAAGAACTCACTATAGGTGACAATTTTTATAGTTAAATATAATTTTTGGCAGCATAATGGCAATGATCTCAATCATCTCCAATGACTTAGGAGGAATAGACAAGTCGATCGATAGTCTTCAAGAGAACGGAGATTCCGGCAGCATTTCGGTTATCTCCTGAAACTTAGAAGGAATACGCCTCTTTGTCGATAATTCTTCCTTTTCTCATGAACAAGAAGAACTTGAAGATTTGAAGACTCCAACCATTCCAACAGCATATTAGCTCATTACTATTATAGACTGTCCAACAGTCGGTTTACGTGGGTCCGTGTAAACGACATGCTTTGCGCGGGTCCGCGCAAACTACAGGAGCCCAATGCTCCTTTTTGCGAGTCCGCGCAAACTTCAGGAGTCCAATACTCCTTTGCACCTTCTGTCTTCTTCTTCATCTTTCTTCCATTCTGAAATCTTCGAACCCCTTTTGAGAGAAAGAACGGGGTATTTATAGACATTTTTCCTGGGGTAAATCTCTGTTCTAGTCGATGTGGGACAAAATAACATCCAACCATTTTTATACCTCCGCAAAGTACTTTGCGTGGACACGCGCAAACGACATGCTTTGCGCGGTCTCGCGCAATCTATTGGTCCCGCGCAAACTGTCTTCCTTGATCAACCCGCGCAACCCTTTTACTTTGCGCGGTCCAGTGCAACCCATTCACTTTGCGCGAACCCGCGCAAAGTAGTCTTGAAACTGATTTCTTAATCTTCAAACTGATTTCTTGGTCTTTCTCTTCTTCACTTCTTTGCTTATTTTATGCCTCAACAGATGCCCCCTTGATCCGTTCTTTATTTTTCAGAAAATCAAAGAAAAAGGATCAAACTACTTATTTTCTGTAGGGTTTGTGCGACCCCGCGCAAAGCTCGGTCGAGTACCATACTTGGCCAGAAATACTATAAATAGTCCAACTACTTCATCATTTTCACGAACTGCTTCTACTGAAACTCTGCTCTGGCGATTTTCTTCCGCGCAAACCTTTTACTTTGCGCGACACCGCGCAAACCTTTTTACTTTGCGCGACGTCCTTTGAACTTGGAGATTTTCCGCGCAACCTATATACTTTGCGCGGACCCGCGCAAAGTACTTCGTACTTAGCCAATTTCTTTTAAACTGTTTCCAACACTTAGCCATTTTCTTCTTTCTTCCTTTCTTACTCTGTCATCTATCTTTCTTTCTTGACTTATTTTCATGGCTCGTATAAAACAAACAACTCATCCTCCTTCCGATCAACCTTCTTCTGATCAACCTCCCGCCAAGCGAACAAAGACCACTTCCAGAAATCTTGCTTATTTTAAAGAGCCTGTTCTTCTCACCTTCGACTTTTCTGACCGCATTAAAACTTTGCCTTCCCCCATTCATAGATCCATATCATTGGGAGATATCAAATATCTGCCTAAGCATGGCAGAGAATATGACTGGGACGAATGGTTAAAGTCCACAGCTCATATTCGTACTGATAGTGAAAGACCACCTCCCCGTGAAGATAGTCCTCCGGCTTCTCGTCCAAAGAAAATTCACCGCAATAAAGCGAAAGAATTTGCAGAGAAGATCAAGGAACATAAGAAGAAGAGGCTTCAAAACTCGTGGGACTCAGTACGAGTTGTTGAAGGTATCATGAAGTTTGACAATCCTCATGCAGAGGGGATGACGATTATTCCCATCAAAGTATATCGTCATCAGTCCATGCTTGACTGTGAGTCAAAAGATTACGTCCATGACGAGAGGTATTCTAACCAATAGGGAACTGGCCTTTGTATCCTCTCCCGATCGCAGACCTTCTATCTCTGAAACCACTATCGAACTATTCAAGGAGATGAGTAAATTTCCCAGTTTTCACAAGATCCCCCCTTTGCAATGGCTGACACATTTCTCCAGAGGCCTCAGGTATTTATCAGTCCGAAAATTGACTTTTCTCCTCATATTCTTGCTGTCTAGAGATTTCTATACATTTACCCTCTCTCTTTATTTGTCTTTGAAGATTTCATGATTGTCACTCCAAGGAACTAACAAAGCTCCTTCAGAGAACTTGCAACTTTCTTGGCCTATTGGTTGAGCTTAGTCGTACTGCCCAACTCTAAATGGGCAGATGATGTTCCTCCCACCGTCTTCGCTGTAGCTAGTGCTTTGGCGGAAGGCCACAGATACTCCCTTGCTCCTCCAGTATTATGTTCTATTTATAGAGCCCTCGGAGAGGTAGCTACCCACATGAAGGATCCTACTCTCGGAGCCTCGTCTGCACATACCTCTTGGCATTATATCACTAGGTTGCTAGGGGTCTACTTTCCTTGGACTTTCGAAGCCCCAGAGCAAGCATATGTTCATCCTTCTCAGCTTCCACTCTGGTTCTTCCAACAAAGAGCGATGGCCAAAAGAGCGTATGACTGGGTTGCAAATAAAATTCGGGATGATGACCAAATAAACTTCTTCCAATTTTGCCTTTATCGTTACACCAAGGATACAGACATGGTGGACTAAGAACACTTACTGCAGCGGAAAGAGCTTTCTTCTTTTCCATTCATTCTTGCAGCCTACCCCTTCGGGAAGGGTCAGAGTTCTGGAGGGAACCTTACTACCCCAATCATTTCACTCGTCAATTCGGTTACGACCAAACTGTACCAAAAGACTGCGGGCTAGTTACTCGGAAAATGCATTGTTATGGAACAGGTCCTCTTAACTGGGCCATGATATGGAAGTAGCTACTGAACAGCTGCGTTGGATCTTCCTTCATAATTTTAGGCTGTAATCACGTAGTCCGTACATCATATGGCTAGATGCGATGGTAGGACCATCATTCATATTTGGTCACTAAATACTTGCCAGTGGATTCCTCCATCTTTCTCCATCCGCCTAGGCTGAAAGACAGAAATCTAGAGAGTGTAATTGGCTATATCCCGGAAAAGAGTCATGCGTCTCATCATGGAGAAATTTGTAGGAAGATATCGTTAGAAGACCCTATCCGTGAAATAAAGCCTATTAACACTTTGGATGGCTGGTTTGCTCATGGAGTTTTAAGAGAATTTGAGCAATCTTGTCGGGACTTTACAGATCAGGCTGCAGAAGACGCTAAAGGTGCATCTTCCCCAGTTCCTGCAAAGACTACAGCGGTTCAAGAAGAACCAGTTAATGATGCTCCTATACCTCCTCTACAACCCCTTTGTCCTAGCTCATCTTCCCCGATGACTAGATCGAGAGCGCGTTTATAGGCATCAACTCCTATTCTTTCAGAGGGGACCAGACAAGCATCCGCCTCCCCTACAATCAAAGAGTCCGCACCAGAGAGCAGCCGGGCTACTTCTTGTAAAGAAAAGCAAGTTATCGTTGAAGAAGTTGACGAAGAAATTTTGGGAGATGAGAGTTCAGCCTCATCATCACTTCTTCGCAGTATGAAGACACGAGGATAGCGAAAGCCGTGAGGATAAAGATGACGATTTTGAAGAAGGCGAAGTTGATATTGGCGGAGAAAAGGAAGCAATTTCAGAAGGCGTTGAAATGGAACCTCTTCCTGCAACCTCTAAAGCTCTTCCTGGCATTAATATTTCGGCTAAATCTCCTGCAGCTGAGGAAGACGACGAGGAACATTTAGATTATGGTGAATACGGATATTTACCAGGTAAAGGAGATTTAACTTTCATATGCATATATTTATCTACATATTTAACAACAATTATTTATTTAGAATTATTATGTCTCCCTTTTTAGGTGCTCAGGTCGCTGAGATAGACGCGATCTCTTCAGTGAATCCTCCTACAGTAACCTCACCAAGAGCTCCTGTAGTTCCATTGGTGGTACAGAAAGTGGTAGCTCGTGAAATTATATTTCCAACAGAGACCACTGACTTGCCAACTCCAGCTACCAGAGATTCCAGTACGGAGGCTAGAGCACCATCTTTTGCTGATATGGGGGGACTCGGCCCTTCCACGACTCAGGGAGCTTCTCCTTCTGTTAATCGCATTCCAGCGACAGGTATATATATGCACTAGTTATTTTACTTAGAACCGCATATTTCATAATATATCTGAATGCCTTTCTTCTTTTGCTATAGGAACTCCTTCCTGCAGCAGTGCAGCCAGTTCTGACTCTGTGGCCACTACATTTGAACTATCGTCTTTTGCAAAAGTTCCTGTCCACAAGATGCTTATGGTGAAACACTCTTTGTTGACGATAGCCCATATCTTCAGAAACCCTGATCAATGGTTGGACTTGGATGTTGCCATGGAAATTTTGGAGAGCTCTGCCAGGATGGCTAGAATTAACATATCTCCTTTGCGCGATTCGCTCCTTAAATTCCGTGATTCGATATCTCATTGGCGTCGGTAGAAAATGCTACAATTGCTCCTGAGATTTTAGAATACAGGAAGCAGCTGGCTGCATCTCAAGAACAAGCCTCTCTAACGGCTTCATCTATCTCCAAACTTGAGCAAGAATATCTGATTCTTCAAGATCAATTAAAGATTCATATTAATGAGAGAGTGACTATCCGAGATCGCATCGCAGCCCTGAAAGAAGAAATCTCTCAACTGGAGAGGAGGAATCATGAGCAAGACTTAGTCATTCAGGATGTTGAAAAAAGGATGCGGGCGAATGTTCAATCCATTGATATAGAAAAATCTGCACTACTCCAAGGTAGAGAAATGATCGCTTCCTTGGAGAGCAAGCTAGCTGGTGTTCCTGATCAGGCGAGACTTATTCTTGAAGAAAAATCCAAGCATGATGCAGCTCAGGCACAATTAAAAGAGGATTTGCGCAAATATATAGAGGCAGTAGGGGTTACGGAAGAACTTTAAACATGTGATTTTTGAACATGTAATCTTTGTTTACATGCTTTTGGATGGATAATTTATTTGACTTAACATATGCTTTTATGACAGCATTTTGAGATATTTATGATGGTATTTACCATATCGCATATTGATGACATTTATGCTGGCATTTATCACATCATATTATGGCAACCCTATTTTCATACAGTAATTTCATCGTATCATTAATTATAATTTTCAAGCCTTTTATGCTTTGTTAGTGCGGGATTCTCTATGTGAGTATTAAATTGGCGGTGCTAAGTTTCAATTTAATTAGCCACACACAGTTTAAGCTCATGAGTAGTGGAGAGCGCGCACACACAGTTTAAGCTCTTGAGTAGTGGAGCACTTGTTGGTCTTATGTGATGGTCTCTGTAACTCTCTAGAGTTCTCTTAGACTTTTCACTGCCTTGAGTTCACAGGCCATGGTCCATCAGAGGGGCCCAGTGACGCTACCGGGCGGTGAACTGTTGGTTTTATGCACAGGGTTGGCCACGATAACTCTCTAGAGTTCGCAGGGCTCACAAGGCTACCTTTGGGCACCAAATCTAGGGTCGTCAGTCCATCAATGAGTAGGCTTAATCCCTTCCTCACGAGTTACTACTGAAATCAAACCATAGATCTGGAGGGTCTTACGCATGGTTGGCCTAAAAGCTCACACTGCGGCCCCTGTTTTCTTCATCTGCAAGGTCGAGCCCATTCACAGGAGGGCACTTTCATCCGTTCCCCGTGACGCTGCCGAAAAGCTATACAGACGGCATGGGTGTTATGGTGACTAGTCTTCGCGGATTTATGGCCTTTTAGGCTTTGAATCCTTGACTTCATCAGCTGCCCGCATGGGTGCGCACGATAGTCTTTGCGGGCTTTATAGGGCCACTGACTCCTCGCCACTGCCCGAATGACAATCTTGAAAGGTCTTATGTGTAATTGGCCAGCCCTTTTAGAGCTTAATCCTTTAAGAGCTTGATCCTTTGAGGATTTGATCGTTTTAGAGCTTGATCCCTTTTTTTTGTTAGAGCTTTTAACTCTTTCTTAAAGCTTGATCTTTTTGATTTGGCTCTTTTAGGATTTGGCTTGGCTAGACTACCTCTTTGACTGAGATTGATATATCCTTGCTTTTGATTTGACTGAGATTGATATATCGTTGCTTTTGATAGTATCTTTAAGAAGATCCGTGCCTTGTAAGGCAATAATAATTGTGATCATTGTCATTGCCAGCATAATAGATGTTTCCGACTGAGATTGATACGTCTTTGTTTTTTATAATATCTTCAAGAGGATCCGTGCCTTGTAAGGCAATAATATCAATCTTATCAATATTTTCAATAGAATTAATATCTTCAAGAGAATCTTCAAGATGATATTGACTTTGTCAAACTTATTTGGTGATGACGATGATCAATATATTTGTTTTTAGAATTAATGCTTGCTAACATAGTTGACATGCTCATGAATTTCTTCTTCATAACTTCTTTTGTTGACATATAGACCTGATCTTATTCCTCCTTGCCCCCTTTTGATACAGAATCATTATGCCGATAATATTCTGGGTCAAAATCAGCATGTCTCTCTTCAGGGGTAGTATCTTTTGATGAAGCGGGCGTTGACAGGTATACTGATACCCTGCCCCTCTTGATTTGCGATTCTATATGCCCCATTGGAGTATATTTCTTTTACCACATATGGACCATCCCATTTAGGCTCGAACTTGCCCCCCGTCCGGCAGGTGACCACTATAGGTCTTTTCAGCATTAGCACCATATCCCCTTTTTTGAAAGAGCGGTATTTAACTTGTTTATCAAAGGCAGTTGATATCCTGGCCTGATATGACTGCAACCGCTGCTGAGCTGCTAGACATTTCTCATCGAGCAGATCTAATTCTTTTAGCCTTATTTTTGCATTTTCATCATCTGTTACAAACTGATGTACCGCTATTCTTAGCGATGCCACCGGCATTTCGATTGGGATGACTGCTTCCATGCCATAGATTAATGAATACGGTGTCGCCCCTATTGCTGTACGATGGGTAGTTCTGTAGGCCCATAATGCTTCCTGTAACTTTTCATCCCAATAGCGCTTATTGCCTGTAACCGTTTTCTTTATTATTTTGATAATCATTTTGTTAAATGCCTTTGCTAACCCATTGGCCGGGGGATAGTAAGGTGTTGAAAATGAATGTTGGATGCCGAACTTCTGACACAACTTTTCCATGCCTCTATTTTTAAAAGGGGTGCCATTATCAGAGACGATTTTTTTCAAAATACCATGACGGTATATTATGGCATGCCAGATGAAATTGACCACATCCTTTTCTAAAACACTGCGCAAGGCGACTGCTTCGGTCCACTTGGAGAAATAGTCTGTCGCTGCCAAAATATATTGTTTTCCTTTAGACGAAGGTGGATTTATAGGGCCAATCACGTCGAGTCCCCAAGCTGAGAAAGGCTAAGAAGCAACGGTCTGATGTAAGTCTTCCGGGGGGACATGTATTATATCCCCATGTATTTGACATTCATGACACCGCTTCGCATATTCTATCGCATCTTTGAACATGGTAAGCCAGTAATAACCCATTCGATGCACTCTATGGCATAAATTTCGGCTGGCTTGATGCACTCCACATTCACTTGAATGTGCTTCCCGCAGCATTTAATTTGCTTCTTGCTTGTCTAAGCATCGTAACAGCATTCCATTATAAGATTTTCTATACAATACTTCGCTACATATGACTAATTTGCCTGATCGCTGCTTAATCTGCCGTCTTTGCGCATTATTTTCTGGCAGGATGTTATATTTGAGATAATCGATGAAAGGCTGACGCCAATCATCTGTCGTTACTTCCAGACAGGATATAGAAAACATTTCAACTATTTCTTCGATAACCTCTGCGGATGGCAGGAATATTCTTTCTTCTATAGTTACCTGGAGAGGACTTCGATTTGTGCAGGACAGAGCCGCTGCTAAACTGGCTAAAGCATCTGCTTTTGCATTCTCAGATCGTGGTATATGTTTGATTTCCACATGACAAAACTATTCAAGTAACTGTTGTGCCTTCCGACAATAAGGCAAGAGCTCTTGTTTGCTTCGAATTCTGTTGTCAATTGATTTATAATCAATTTAGAATCTTCGAAGATGTGTAATAATTTTATTTCCATTTGCTGAGCTATTTCCATTCCGATAATGAGGGCTCTGTATTCAACCTCATTGTTCATGCATGTAGTGCCCAGTGTGAAGGAGTATGGTAGCAGATCGCCTTGAGGAGTAATGAATATCACTCCTGCCCCCGCTCCCGATGTTCGAGCAGCACCATCAAAATACATTTGCCATGGGCTCTGGAATTTGGCCAACATAACCTGCTTGTCCGGGAAGTCATCATTAATTTCTTCACTTTCTACCACAGGATGTGCTGCGAGGAAATTTGCCATGGCCTGCTCTTTTACTGCTTTCGCCGGCCTATACGAAATAGTATATTCTGATAACAATAACATCCATTTGGCTAATCTTCCCGACAACATTGGCCTGGTCATCAAGAATTTTAACGGATCTGCTCTTGAGATCAAAGTTATATTGTGGGAGAGACAATAATGTCTTAACTTTTGTACAGCAAATATCAACGCCAAACATTCTTTCTCGATCGAGGAATAATTGCATTTTGCCCCCATCAATGTCCGGCTTAGATAATAAAGAGCAGTCTCCTTTCCGGCTTCATTTACCTGTGCCAACAAAGCACCCAAAGAATTTGTAGCTGCAGATGTATACAAGATAAGCGGCTTACCTCTCAGTGGAGCTGTTAACACCGGTGGCTGTTTTAGCAATTCTTTAATTGAATCAAATGCATTCTGACAGGTGTGATCCCATACAAATTCTGTATCTTTCTTCATTAGTCGAGAAAATGGCTGACACCTTCTTGCGAGGTTTGAAATGAAACGGCGAATGTACGCCAATTTTCCTTGCAAACTTTTCAATTCCTTTAGCGTTGTTGGTGGCAGCATATTTTGAATAGCCTTAATTTTTCTTGGATCGATCTCGTTGCCTCTATGCCGTACAACGAAGCCGAGAAATTTGCCCAAAGATACCCCGAACACACATTTAGCTGGGTTCATCTTTAATTATTTTTTTCTGAGTCAACGGAAGACTGCTGCCAAATGTTCACGGTGTTCTTGATGATCTCCTGACCTGACCACCAAGTCGTCAACGTAGCATTCAACATGTTTATGCATCATATCTTGAAAGATATTTTTCATCGCCCTTTGATATGTTGCCCCGGTATTTTTAAGACCGAAAGGCATAACTTTGTAACAATAAATCTCGAGCGGTGTTCTGAATGCCGTCGCCTCTTCATCTTCGGGCGCCATCCTGATTTGATTATAACCTGCATAACCATCCATAAAAGACATAATAATATACTGAGTAGTACTATCGATTAATAACTCTATTATTGGGAGAGGAAAGTCATCCTTTGGACATGCTTCGTTCAGATCTCTGAAGTCAATACATACTCTGATCTGCCCATTCTTCTTCTTCATAGGAACAATGTTTGATATCCACTTAGGATACTTAACTTCCCTGATGAACCCAACCTTTATCAGTTTGTTTACTGGTTTCTTTTTTTTGGAGATGTTTAATCGATACATCGCTACGGAGGGTTCCAATCCCAGCATCTCTTCATATGTCCAGGCGAAGACAGTCTTTATTTTCTTTGAGAAGTTGGCCATATTTCTCGAATTCCTGTTCAAAAATACTGACGCTGATGAATATATTCCTTGGCTCTTCTTCTGTTCCCAAATTTATTTCTCGTAAGCCATTTATTGTCGGTTGCCCCCCGTCTTCTATTTGTTTTGGAGCTGTTTTAGGATACTCGACTACCTTAGGATCTTGTTCTGGTATTTGCGCGGCCGAAGTCATATTTACTGATACCATATTCACTGATGACTCTGCTCCTAGCCCCTAGAATTTTCTCCACTTTTCCTGATTAACCCCGAGAGGGATTTGAATTCCTTTCCCGTGATTAGTCCAGTGGGTTTGTTACAATCAAAACCCATATTTCTCATGATTTTCTTGCTTACTGCACTGTATTTTTTCAAATTTTGCGGTGTTAACTCTCCGTGATATACATTGCTTGTGATCTCATCCTTTGCTTTCGCTGCGGCATGGAATTCTATCGGCTCAGGGTATTTAGTACTAGCCCTGACTTGAAATCTTCCTGGAGCGGCTGTAAATGGCTTACACCTTTCAATATTGGGTAAGGGCATCGTATAATTGGACTGTAAGATTTTCAACTGTTCTGTCGATAACAATGTTAACGGCGGCTGCCCCGGTTGTCTCAGACGCTTGGGTACAAAATAGACTTCTTTCTTGCTTCTGCAGTCTCAGAAGATTCTGCCCTTTCTTCTCTAACATTGTTTATTCAGACGTCTTTTAAGACTTTCTTTTCATCATTATTTCCCACCTGTTTGGAGAAACCTTTATAATAGCTGACGTCCATGAAAAAAGACTCAGCTTCCGTATATGGTTTTGCGTCAGCCATCACCTTGCACTGCATTCCGTCTTTACAATATTTGAAACATTGGTGTAGAGTAGAGGGTACAATACTATATTGATGTATCCACAGCCTTCCCAAGAGAAGATTATACGTTGTCACAGCATTTATAACATGACATACAACACTAGTAATTAATTCTCCCACTTCCAATGTCACTGTAATTTTACCGAGTGCGCGTTGTCCATCTTGATTGAACCCCTGTATCATCATTTCGCTGGGTACAAATCAGAACGGCGATAGCCCAATTTGTTTATCACGGAGAGTGGCAAAAGATTCACTGCGGACCCGCTGTCTATCATGATCCGTTTTATTTTCTTTTCACAAATATACCCTTCTATCATTAATGGTCTGTTATGTTCCGCTTCACCAATTAAATCATCATCAGAGAACGAGATTACTGGTAGACAATTTGCCCATTCATTGTGTGTTTCGTGTTTCATTTCTGTCAATAAAGCTTCTCTCACATTGTGATTAGACAGCGCATGGATCAAACTCTGTCGAAACTCTTCTGATAACTTGAGTGCATCATAGATGCTTAAACGTGCCGGTATGCCCTTCAAGTGGCTAACTACGTCATAAGCCACTTTCGTCGCTCCGTTCCCATTTTTACTTTCATCCTCGCTGTTCTATCTTTCGGTAACTTCTTTCCTTGCAATTCCTACTTTTTGCTTCGCTGGACTCATTACTCGCTTCCCTGATTGCAACATAATCATTGCTGCATTCTTTATTAACTTTCGATTTTCTTTCCCTTTTATTTCTCGGGCCTTTTCCTGGACTGAAAATACATTTACTATCGCCCTCATACTCTTTTCTTTGCTTTCATTGGTTATTATTTCACCCCTATTTATCATTCACTGTATGATGCACTTCAACGCATAGCAATTCTCTGTCGGATGTCCCACTAGGCGATGATAACGGCAAAAGTTTCTTTCCCGGGTCTTCGTCACATCTTCAGGGCGCTTGGGCTCTGGTAATTCTAGGGTACCAGCTTTTAACAACTGCTGCATCATAGGAACTACGTCTTCTTTATCGAATTCAAATCCTTCATGAGAATCAAGCATTCTGAGCCTTTTTTTGCCGTATTTATCCCTTGATTGATTCCAGCCTTCTTTTCCTTCCGATCTTTTGTCTCTTGAGCCCCTCGTATCTTGATTTTTCTTATCACGATCAATGGTATTGACGGTCATTCTGCCAGGTATCCTCCTGACGGTTTCATGATGAAATGCTGGCATCTTACGAGTCATTAATTCCAACGCATGGGCTTTGGTAGCCAAATCGCGAAAGGTTCTGACATCGGCGCTGGTGAGTCCGAACGCGATTCCTATTTCCATAGAGTTCAAACACATCTTGACCTGTTCCTTTTCTTCCGGCAACTGTCTACACGATGCCCCTAGTGTCTTCCATCTGTCTATGAACTTTTTGACTGGTTCTCCTTCTCGCTGTCGTACTGAAGCTAATTTCATGATGCTAACATCGCACTCTGACGAGAAGAAGTTTGACAGGAAAGCGTCTTGCATTTCCTCCCATGTGCATATAGATCCTGGAGCTAAATTTGAATACCATCGAAAAGCTTTACTTGTCAATGATGACCCGAATACTCGTAAGCAGTACTAAGGTATCGTGGAGAAATTCCTCATGCTGGTAATGAAGTGCATCAAGTGCTCTTCAGGTGACCCTTCTCCGTTAAACTTCTGAAAGTCTGGATGCTTGAAATTAGCCGGAAAAGGGACGTCTTCTACTTCTCTTGAGTACGACGTTCAGTATCTGAAACAGCCGGTATTCGCACGCTCTCTCTCTATTCTGACTACTTCTTCGACGACTTGCCTTACATTATCCTATGTTATAGCTCTTGTTGCTGGAGCGGACCCTCGCGATCCTATCCCCTGTGGACGGGAACCTTGAGGTTGGCTCTCCTGTCCATTTGTCGCTCCCATTATAGGTGGAGCAGGTATCTGGGCTACGTTATGCGCCAGGGTTGTTAGAGCTTTTCTGAGGTTCCGGCACTCGTCCATTAGCGCTCTTTGCACCTCTACCATTTGGTCAACACGTTCTTCAGTAGTTGGCCTGTTTTCTTGACCCGTCCCTGCCATGTACACTGTGGCTCCTTTACTGTTTGTCGAGGCTATTGTTGGAGTAAGACGAGAGTACGTTGACGTAACAGGGCTTATAAAGAGAGGAGAGATCGGAGTCTCGTTCGACTTTTGTGCACTTCCCGTGCTATTGATCGATCGGGGCGATACAGTTATGGGCGAACTTGTCAGGGATGATACAGGCATCGGTGATCCTATCATCAGTGTTTTACCTTTTTGTGCTTCTATCCATTTGGTCCTTGGGGTGATGCGAACTGTAGAGCTGTTCGTTCGGGGTATATCACAAGAGGAGCGAGCTCGGGTTTTCTTCTTGCTATACTGCGCGTGATTGGTCCCTCAGCTCTTGGTAAAGATAAATTTACCTTGCGGCTCTTTAAGTTCTTTGCTTGTCTTCCTAAACAAGACCACAGTCCAGTTCCCATCATTTTCCTGTGGTTGAGGTGAGACGGAAATGACTCCCACTGTTACTTGAGTCACTTTGCGCCTGCTTGTGGTGCATGCATTCGTATGCTCGGGAGTTCGGCTTGGCGCGTATTCGACTACAAACCCAGTGGGGATGAAGCGGAAGTTCACTTTTCTCGCAACGTTAGCCATCAGTAGTATTATGTAATTGAATTCGGGTACCTTCGATAATGAAACATACGTGAAGTTAGTATGCGAGGGATTAAGTAAACTATCTTAGAGATGAAGGAGAGGATGTTCCCACTGAGAGTCGCCATTTTGGCATCTAAGAGACACTAAAAAGTGATAAGAGTCTTACAACTTTCCCCAATGTTAATGTTAATGTTAAATAAGATAAAGTTTCCCCAGGAGAGTTGCCATTTTGTTTCGACAAGGAAACAAATGTATTTGATTTGGGGGAATTATCTCATTCAAACATAACAATGGAAAAGTATAAAGACAATCATCACACTTTATTGATTCTGAATTCATTTACATCCTCGGATATCCCTTGATTCTAAGATAGATTACAAAGAATTCATTATAAGTTTAGCTGTTATAGTTAAATGTAAATTTTGGCAGCATAACGGCAATGATCCCAATCATCCCCTAGGACTTAGGAGGACTTGACGAATCGACCAATAGTCTTCAAGAAAAATAGAGATTCTGGCAGCATTTCAGCACTATTTCAATCATCTCCTGAGAGTTAGGAGGAATACGCCTTTCTGTCGATGACTCTTCCTTCTCTCTTGAATAGGAAGAACTTAAAGATTTGAAGACTCTGGCCATTTTAGCGAAAGATGACCCATTGTTGTTGTTATAGATGGGGGCGATCGGTTTACGGTCCGTGCGAGACCATATCGTTTGCGCGGGTCCACGCAAACTGTTGGAGCCCAATGCTCGTTTGCGCGGGTTTGCACAATCTGCTTGAGCCCAATGCTCCGCACCTTCAGTCTTCTCCTTCGTTCTTCTTTCACTCCAAAATCTTTGAACCCCTTTATAGAGAGAGAGCGGGGTATTTATAGGCATTTTGCAGGTGTAAAACTCTGACTTGGGCGATGTGGGACAAAATAACTCGCAGCCATTTCTGTGTCACTGTTTACATGCTTTGCGTGGACACGCGCAAACGATATACTTTGCGCGATCCCGCGCAATCGATATACCTGCGGTCCAGCGCAAAGTGTTCTCAGAATTAATTCTTTGTTCCTTTCTTCCAACCTTTTCCTAGATGCCTTGATCTTTCCCTGCTCCAATTCTTCTCTTATTTTATGCCTCAACAAACCCACATAACTCACTCTTCATCATTTGATGTTGGATTGGGTCAATTTTTGGTCATTTGAATGGTACTTTAGTGCTCTTTCATTCCTGACTGGAATCGAGGTCTTCCTAGACAATTTAGGCATCTGTAAGTGGGATCGCAGTCGTCGGTCCAAAATGTTTCCTTCATCTCCTTGTCCAATAGTAACCCACATAACTCTCTCTTCAAAGGTTGCATTTAGAGTATATTAGGTCATTGGAATGGTAACTTGTCAAGCTTCCAAATGGGACCAAAATTGCCTAATTCAGAGACCGTTCGATATCCCAAAAGCACGTTGGAACTCTTCGATCGTCATTTTTCAATATGGATTGTTAATCTTTCAAAATTGCACGTTCTAGTGGAGACGCCTGCAACTCCAACCTTTGATGTTGGATTGGGTCGATTTTTGGTCTTCTGAATGGTACTCTAGTGCTATTTCATTCTTGACTAGAACCATCGTATTTCGAGACCATTTGTGCATCCATAAGTGGGATCGTAGTCGTCGGTCCTGAATGTTACCTTCATCTCCTTGACCAATAATAACCCTCATAACTCTCTCTTCAGAGGTCGAATTTAGACTATTTCACGTCATTGGAATGATAACTGGTCAAGCTTCCAAATGGGACCAAAATTGCCTAATTCAGAGACCGTTCGATATCCCAAAAGCACGTTGGAACTCTTCGATCATCATTTTTCAATATGGATTGTTAATCTTTTTAAATTGTTCAATCTAACGGAGATGCCTATAACTCCATCCATTGATGTCAGATTGGGTCAATTTTTGGTCATCTGAATGTTACTTTAGTGCTCTTTCATTCCCAACTGGAATCGGCGTATTTCGAGATCGTTTGCACGTCCGTAAGTGGGATTATAGTAGTGGGTCCTGAATGTTTCCTTCATCTCCTTGTCAATAGTAACCCTCATGAATCTCTCTTTGGAGGTTGAATTTAGACTATTTCAGGTCATAGGAATGGTAACTTGTCAAGCCTATTTCAGGTCATAGGAATGGTAACTTGTCAAGCTTCCAAATGGGACCAAATTTACCTAATTTAGAGACCATTCGATTTACCAAAAGCACGTAGGAACTCTTCAAATGTCATTTTTCAATATGGATTGTAAATCTTTCCAAATTGCGCGATCTAACGGAGACGCCTATAACTCCATCCTTTGATGTTAGATTAGGTCGATTTGTAGTCATCTGAATGGTACTTTAGTGCTCTTTCATTCCTGACTGGAATGGCATCTTCCCAGACAATTGAGGCATCCGTAAGTGGGATCACAGTCGTCGGTCCAAAATGTTTCTTTCATCTCCTTGTCCAATAGTAACCCTCATAACTCTCTCTCCAAAGGTTGAATTTAGACTATTTCAGGTCATTGGAATGGTAACTTGTCAAGCTTCCAAATAGAACCACAATTTCCTAATTCAGAGACCGTTCGATATCCCAAAAGCACGTTGGAACTCTTCGATCATCATTTTTCAATATGGATTGTTAATCTTTCCAAATTGCGCAATCTAATAGAGATGCCTATAATTCCAACCTTTGATGTTGGATTGGGTGGATTTTTGGTCATCTGAATGGTACTTTAGTGTTCTTTCCTTCTTGACTCGAATCATCGTATTTCGAGATAATTCGCGCATCCGTAAGTGGGATCGAGTCGTCGATCCTGAATGTTTCCTTCATCTCCTTGACCAATAGTAACCCTCATAACTCTCTCTTCAGAGGTCAAATTTAGACTATTTCACTTCATTGGAATATAACTGGTCAAGCTTCCAAATGGGACCAAAATTGCCTAATTCATAGACTGTTCGATATCCCAAAAGCACGTTGGAACTCTTCAATCGTCATTTTTCAATATGGATTGTTAATCTTTCTAAATTGTGCCATCTAACGGAGATGCCTATAACTCCATCCACTGATGTTGTATTGGGTCGATTTTTAGTCATTTGAATGGTACTTTAGTGCTCTTTCATTCCATATTGGAATCGACGTATTCGAGACCGTTTGTGCATCCGTAAGTGGGATCGTAGTCGTCAGTCTTGAATGTTTCCTTCATCTCCTTGTCTAATAGTAACCCTCGTAACTCTCTCTTCAGTGGTCGAATTTAGACTATTTCTGGTCATTGGAATGGTAACTTGTTAAGCTTCCAAATGGGACCAAAATTGCATAATTCAAAGACTGTTCGACATCCCAAAAGCACGTTGGAACTCTTCAATCGTCAATTTTCAATATGAATTGTTAATCTTTCCAAATTGCACTATCCAACACAGACGCCTATAACTCCATCATTTGATGTCGGATTGGGTCAATTTTTAGTCATCTGAATGGTACTTTAGTGCTCTTTCATTTCTGACTGGAATCGACATCTTCCCAGACATTTTAGGCATCCGTAAGTGGGATCGTAGTCGTCGGTCCAAAATGTTTCCTTCATCTCCTTGTCCAATAGTAACCCTCATAACTCTCTCTTCAAAGGTTGAATTTAGACTATTTATTTCAGGTCATCGGAATGGCAACTTGTCAAGCTTCCAAATGGGACCACAATTTCCTAATTCAGAGACCGTTCGATGTCCCAAAAGCACGTTGGAACTCTTCGATCGCCATTTTTCAATATAGATTGTTAATCTTTCCAAATTGGAGGATCTAACGCAGACGCCTATAACTCCATCCTTTGATGTCAGATTAGGTCAATTTTTGGTCATCTGAATGGTACTTTAGGGCTCTTTCATTCCTCACTGGAATCGGGGTATTCTGAGACCGTTTGTGAATCCATAAGTGGGATCATAGTCGTCGGTCCTGAATGTTTCCTTCATCTTCTTGTCCGATAGTAACCCTCATAACTCTCTCTTCAGAGGTCGAATTTAAACTATATCAGGTCATTGGAATGGTAACTGCTCAAGCTTCAAAAAGGGACTAAAATTGCCTAATTCAGAGACCGTTCGATATCCCAAAAGCACGTTAGAACTCTTCGATCGTCATTTTTCAATATGGATTGTTAATCTTTCTAAATTGTGCCATCAAACGGAGATGCCTATAACTCCATCCACTGAATTAGTATTGGGTCAATTTTTAGTCATTGAATGGTACTTTAGTGCTCTTTCATTCCTAACTAGAATTGACAAATTCTGAGATCGTTTGCGCATCCGTAAGTGGGATCGTAGTCGTGGGTCCTGAATGTTTCCTTCATCTACTTATCCAATAGTAACCCTCATAAATCTCTCTTTGGAGGTTGAATTTAGACTATTTCAGCTCATAGGAACTATCGAGCTTCCAAATAGAACCACAATTTCCTAATTCAGAGACCGTTCGATATCCCAAAAGTACATTGGAACTCTTCGATCGTCATTTTTCAATATGGATTGTTAATCTTTCCAAATTACGCGATCTAACAGAGATGCCTATAACTCCAACCTTTGATGTTGGATTGGGTGGATTTTTGGTCATCTGAATGGTACTTTAATGCTCTTTCATTCTTGACTCGAATCATCGTATTTCGAGATAATTCGCGCATCCGTAAGTGGGATCGTAGTCGTCGGTCCTGAATGTTTCCTTCATCTCCTTGACCAATATTAACCCTCATAACTCTCTCTTTAGAGGTTGAATTTAGACTATTTCACTTCATTGGAATGGTAACTGGTCAAGCTTCCAAATGGGACCAAAATTGCCTAATTCATAGAATGTTCGATATCCCAAAAGCACGTTGGAACTCTTCGATCGTCATTTTTCAATATGGATTGTTAATCTTTCTAAATTGTGCCATCTAACGGAAATGTCTATAACTCCATCCACTGATGTTGTATTGGATCGATTTTTAATTATTTGAATGGTACTTTAGTGCTCTTTCATTCCTTATTGGAATCGGCGTATTCGAGACCGTTTGCGCATCCGTAAGTGGGATTGTAGTCGTCAGTCCTGAATGTTTCCTTCATCTCCTTGTTTAATAGTAACCCTCATAACTCTCTCTTCAGTGGTCGAATTTAGACTATTTCAGGTCATTGGAATGGTAACTTGTCAAGCTTCCAAATGGGACCAAAATTGCCTAATTCAAAGACCGTTCGATATCCCAAAAGAACGTTGGAACTCTTCAATCGTCATTTTTCAATATGAATTGTTAATCTTTCCAAATTGCACTATCCAACGGAGACGCCTATACCTTCATCATTTGATGTCGGATTGGGTCGATTTTTGGTCATCTGAATGGTACTTTAGTGCTCTTTTATTTCTGACTGGAATCGGCGTCTTCCCAGACATTTTAGGCATCCATAAGTGGGATCGTAGTCGTCGGTCCAAAATGTTTCCTTCATCACCTTGTCCAATAGTAACCCTCATAACTCTCTCTTCAAAGGTTGAATTTAGACTATTTCAGGTCATCGGAATGGTAACATGTCAAGCTTCCAAATGGGACCACAATTTCCTAATTCAGAGACCGTTCGATGTCCCAAAAGCACGTTGGAACTCTTCGATCGCCATTTTTCAATATAGATTGTTAATCTTTCCAAATTGTGGGATCTAACGCAGACGCCTATAACTCCATCCTTTAATGTCAGATTAGGTCAATTTTTGATCATCTGAACGGTACTTTAGGGCTCTTTCATTCCTCACTGGAATCGGGGTATTCTGAGACCGTTTGTGAATCCATAAGTGGGATCATAGTCGTCGGTCCTGAATGTTTTCTTCATCTTCTTGTCTGATAGTAACTCTCATAACTCTCTCTTCAGAGGTCGAATTTAAACTATATCAGGTCATTGGAATGGTAACTGGTCAAGCTTTAAAAAGGGACCAAAATTGCCTAATTCAGAGACCGTTCGATATCCCAAAAGCACGTTGGAACTCTTCGATCGTCATTTTTCAATATGGATTGTTAATCTTTCTAAATTGTGCCATCTAACGGAATGCCTATAACTCCATCCACTGAAGTCGTATTGGGTCGATTTTTAGTCATCTGTATGGTACTTTAGTGCTCTTTCATTCCTGACTGGAATTGACGAATTCTGAGATCGTTTGCGCATCCGTAAGTGGGATCGTAGTCGTGGGTCCTGAATGTTTCCTTCATCTCCTTATCCAATAGTAACCCTCATAAATCTCTCTTTGGATGTTGAATTTAGACTATTTCAGGTCATAAGAACTTGTCGAGCTTCCAAATGAGACCAAAATTGCCTAATTTAGAGACCGTTTGATGTTCGAAAAGAACGTTGGAACTCTTCGATTGTCATTTTTCAATATGGATTGTTAATCTTTTGAAATTGCGCGATCTAACGGAGACACCTATAACTCCATCCTTCGATGTCAGATTGGGTCAATTTTTGGTCATCTGAATGGTACCTTCGTGCTCTTTCATTCCTGATAGGAATTGGCATATTTTGAAACTGTTTTCGCATCCATAAGTGGGATCGTAGTCGTCGGTCCTGAATGTTGCCTTCATCGTTTTGTCCAATAGTAACCCTCATAACTCTCTCTTCAAAGGTCGAATTTAGACTATATCAGGTCATTGGAATGGTAACTTGTTAAGCTTCCAAAAGGGACCAAAATTACCTAATTTAGAGGCCGTTCGATATCTCAAAAGCACGTTGGAACTCTTCGATCATCATTTTTCAATATGTATTGTTAATCTTTCTAAATTGTGCCATCTATCGGAGATGCCTATAACTCCATCCATTGATGTCAGATTGGAATGGTAACTTGTCAAGCTTCCCAATGGGACCAAAATTGCCTAATTCAGAGACCGTTCGATATCCCAAAATCACGTTGGAACTCTTCGATCGTTATTTTTCAATATGGATAGTTAATCTTTCAAAATTGCGTGATCTAACGGAGACACCTACAACTCCATCCTTTGATGTTGGATTGGGTCAATTTTTGGTCATCTGAATGGTACTTTAGTGCTCTTTCATTCCTGACTGGAATCACCGTATTTGAGACCGTTTGCGCGTCCGTAAGAGGGATCGTAGTCGTCGGTCCTGAATGTTTCCTTCATCTCCTTGTCCAATAGTAACCCTCATAACTCACTCTTTAGAGTTCTAATTTAGACTGCTTCAGGTAATTGGAATGGTAACTTGTCAAGCTTCCAAATGGGATAAAAATTGCCTAATTCAAAGACCGTTCGATATCCCAAAAGCATGGTGGAACTCTTCAATCGTCATTTGTCAATATGAATTGTTAATCTTTCCAAATTACACAATCCAACGGAGACGCCTATAACTCCATCATTTGATGTCGGATTGGGTCAATTTTTGGTCATCTGAATGGTACTTTAGTGGTTTTCATTCTTGACTGGAATCGAGGTATTCCTAGACAATTTAGGCATCCGTAAGTGGGATCGCAGTCGTCGGTCCAAAATGTTTCCTTCATCTCCTTGTCCAATAGTAACCCACATAACTCTCTTTTCAAGTGTTGAATTTAGAGTATTTCCGGTCATTGGAATGGTAACTTGTCATGCTTCCAAATGGGACCAAAATTGCCTAATTCAGAGACCGTTCGTTATCCCAAAAGCAAGTTGGAACTCTTCGATCGTCATTTTTCAATATGGATTGTTAATCTTTCAAAATTGCGTGATCTAATGGAGATGCCTGCAACTCCAACCTTTGATGTTGGATTGGGTCAATTTTTGGTCTTCTGAATGGTACTTTAGTGCTCTTTCATTCTTGACTGGAATCAACGTATTTCGAGACCATTTGCGCATCCATAAGTGGGGTCGTAGTCGTTGATCCTGAATGTTCCTTCATCTCCTTGACTAATAGTAACCCTCATAACTCTCTCTTTAGAGGTCGAATTTAGACTATTTCACATCGTTGGAATGGTAACTGGTCAAGCTTCCAAATGGGACCAAATTTGCCTAATTTAGAGACCATTCGATATCCCAAAAGCACGTTGGAACGCTTCGATCGTCATTTTTCAATATGGATTGTTAATCTTTTTAAATTGTGCAATCTAACAGAGATGCCTATAACTCCATCCATTGATGTCGGATTGGGTCGATTTTTGGTCATATGAATGTTACTTTAGTGCTCTTTCATTCCTAACTGGAATCGGCGTATTCAGAGATCGTTTGCACATCCGTAAGTGGGATGGTAGTAGTGGATCCTGAATGTTTCCTTTATCTCCTTGTCAATAGTAACCCTCATAAATCTCTCTTTGGAGGTTGGATTTAGACTATTTTAGGTCATAGGAATGATAACTTGTCAAGCTTCCAAATGGGAAAAAAATTGCCTAATTTAGAGACCGTTCGATGTACCAAAAGAACGCTGGAACTGTTCAATTGTCATTTTTCAATATGGATTGTAAATCTTTCCAAATTACGCGATCTAACGGAGACGCCTATAACTCCATCCTTTGATGTTAGATTTGGTCGATCTTTAGTCATCTGAATGGTACTTTAGTGCTCTTTCATTCCTGACTGGAATCAGCGTATTCCGAGACCGTTTGTGCTTCCGTAAGTGGGATCATAGTCGTCGGTCCTGAATGTTTCCTTCATCACCTTGTCTAATAGTAACCCTCATAACTCTCTCTTTGTTGGTCCAATTTAGACTATTTCAGGTCATTGGAATGGTAACTTATCAAGCTTCAAAATAGCCTAATTCAGAGACCGTTCGATATCCCAAAAGCATGTTGGAACTCTTCAATCGTCATTTTTCAATATGAATTGTTAATCTTTCCAATTTGCACGATCCAACGGAGACGCCTATAACTCCATTTGATGTCGGATTGGGTCGATTATTGGTCATCTGAATGGTACTTTAGTGCTCTTTCATTCCTGACTGGAATGGCGTCTTCCCAGACAATTTAGGCATCCGTAAGTGGGATCGTAGTCGTCGGTCCTGAATGTTTCCTTCATCTCCTTGTCCAATAGTAACCCTCATAACTCTCTCTTCAAAGGTTGAATTTAGACTATTTCAGGTCATTGGAATGGTAACTTGTCAAGCTTCCAAATGGAACCATAATTTCCTAATTCAGAGACCGTTCGATATCCCAAAAGCACGTTGGAACTCTTCGATCGTCATTTTTCAATATGGATTGTTAATCTGTCCAAATTGCGCAATCTAATGGAGATGCCTATAACTTCAACCTTTGATGTTGGATTGGGTCGATTTTTGGTCATCTGAATGGTACTTTAGTGTTCTTTCATTCTTGACTGGAATCATCGTATTTCGAGACCATTCGCACACCCGTATGTGGGATCGTAGTCGTCGTTCCTGAATGTTTCCTTCATCTCCTTGACCAATGGTAACCCTCATAACTCTCTCTTCAGAGGTCGAATTTAGACTATTTCACTTCATTGGAATGGTAACTGGTCAAGCTTCCAAATGGGACCAAAATTGCCTAATTCATAGACCGTTCGATATCCCAAAAGCACGTTGGAATTCTTCGATTGTCATTTTTCAATATGGATTGTTAATCTTTCCAAATTGCGCGATCTAATGGAGACGCCTATAACTCCATCCTTTGATGTCAGATTGGGTCAATTTTTGGTCATCTGAATGGTACTTTAGTGCTCTTTCATTCCTAACTGGAATTGGCATATTCCGAGACCGTTTGGGCATCCACAAGTGGGATCGTAGTCGTCGGTCCTGATTGTTGCCTTCATCTTCTTGTCCAATAGTAACCCTCATAACTCTCTCTTCAGAGGTCGAATTTAGACTATATCAAGTCATTGGAATGGTAACTTATCAAGCTTCCAAAAGGAACTAAAATTGCCTAATTCAGAGACCGTTCGATATCCCAAAAGTACGTTGGAACTCTTCGATCGTTATTTTTTAATATGGATTGTTAATCTTTCTAAATTATGCCACCTAACGGAGATGTTTATAACTCCATCCATTGATGTCGGATCGGGTCGATTTTTGGTCTTCTGAATGTTACTTTAGTGCTCTTTCATTCTTGACTGGAATCGACGTATTCCGAGATCGTTTCCGCATCCATAAGTGGGATCGTAGTTGTGGGTCCTGAATGTTTCCTTCATCTCCTTGTCCCATAGTAACCCTCATAACTCTCTCTTCCGAGGTCGATTTTAGACTATTTCAGGTCATAGGAATGGTAACTTGTCAAGCTTCCAAATGGGACTAAAATTGCCTAATTCAGAGACCATTCGATGTCCCAAAAATACGTTGGAACTCTTCGATCATCATTTTTCAATATGGATTGTTAATCTTTCTAAATCGTGCCATCTAACAGAGATGCCTATAACTCCATCCATTGATGTCGGATTGGGTTGATTCTCGGTCTTCTGAATGTTACTTTAGTGCTCTTTTATTCGTGAGTGGACTTGGCATTTTCGAGATCGTTTATGCATCTGTAAGTGGGATCGTAGTCATCGGTATTGAATATTTCCTTCATCTCCTTGTCCAATTATAACCCACATAACTCTCTCTTCAGAGGTCGAATTTAGACTATTTCAGGTCATTGGAAGGGTAACTTGTCAAGCTTCCAAATGGGACCAAAATTGCCTAATTCAGAGACCGTTCGATATCCCAAAAGCACGTTGGAACTCTTCGATCGTCATTTTTCAATATGGATTGTTAATCTTTCTAAATTGTGCCATCTAACGGAGATGCCTATAACTCCATCCACTGATGTCGTATTGGGTCGATTTTTAGTCATGTGAATGCTACTTTAGTGCTCTTTCATTCCTGACTGGAATCGATGTATTCCAAGACCGTTTGAGCACCATAAGTGGGATCGTAGTCGTGGGTCCTGAATTTTTCCTTCATCTCCTTGTCCAATAGTAACCCTAATAAATCTCTCTTTGGAGGTTGAATTTAGACTATTTCAGGTCATAGGAACTTGTTGAGCTTCCAAATGGGACCAGAATTACCTAATTTAAAAACCGTTTGATGTCCCAAAAGAACGTTGGAACTCTTCGATCGTCATTTTTCAATATGGATTGTTAATCTTTCGAAATTGCGTCATCTAACGGAGACACCTATAACTCCATCCTTCAATGTCAGATTGGGTCAATTTTTGGTCATCTGAATGGTACTTTAGTGCTCTTTCATTCTTGACACGAATCATCGTATTTTGAGATAATTCGCGCATCCGTAAGTGGGATCGTACTCGTCGGTCCTGAATGTTTCCTTCATCTCCTTGACCAATATTAACCCTCATAACTCTCTTTTCAGAGGTCGAATTTAGACTATTTCACTTCATTAGAATGATAACTGGTTAAGCTTCCAAATGGGACCAAAATTGCCTAATTCATAGACTATTTGATATCCCAAAAGCACGCTTGAACTCTTCGATCGTCATTTTTCAATATGGATTGTTAATCTTTCTAAATTGTGCCATCTAACGGAGATGCCTATAACTCCATCCACTGATGTTGTATTGGGTTGATTTTTAGTCATTTGAATGGTAATTTTGTGCTCTTTCATTCCTTATTAGAATCGGCGTATTCAAGACCGTTTGTGCATCCGTAAGTGGGATCGTAGTCGTCAGTCCTAAATGTTTCCTTCATCTCCTTGTCTAATAGTAACCCTCATAACTCTCTCTTCAATGGTCGAATTTAGACTATTTCAGGTCATTGGAATGGTAACTTGTCAAGCTTCCAAATGGGACCAAAATTGCCTAATTCAAAGACCGTTCGATATCCCAAAAGCACGTTGGAACTCTTCAATCGTCATTTTTCAATATGAATTTTTAACCTTTCCAAATTGCACTATCCAACGGAGACACTTATAACTCCATCATTTGATGTCGGATTGGGTCGATTTTTGGTCATCGATCCTTTCGAATGGTACTTTAGTTCTTTTATTCTGATTTGGAATCGCATTTCCTAGAGATGTACTTTAGTGCGATCATTTCATTTTCTCATCGGAATCGGCATACAAAAGAGACCGTTTGTGCATCCATAAGTGGGATCGTAGTCGTCGGTCCAAAATGTTTTCTTCATCTCCTTGTCCCAATAGTAACCCTCATAACTCTCTCAAAGGTCAATTTAGACTAGACTCATTCGGAATGGTAACTTGTCAGCTTCCAAATGGGAATTGGTAACTTGTCAAGCATTCGATGTCCCAAAAGCACGTTGAACTCTTCGAAAATTCATTTTTCAATATAGATTGTTAATCTTTCCAAATTGCGATCTGTCCCAACACGTTGGAACTCTTCGATCATCATTTTTCAATATGGATTGTTAATCGATATCCCAAAGCACGTTAACTAATCCATCATGATTAGATCGGGTCGATAACTCCATCTTTCTGATCACGGAATCGGCATTTCGATTGGAATCGGGGCCGTTTGTGAATCCATAAGTGGGATCATAGTCGTCGGTCTGAATGTTTCCTTCATCTCCTTGTCCCATAGTAACCCTCATAACTCTCTCTTCGGAGGTCGATTTTAGTCTATTTCAGGTCATAGGAATGGTAACTTGTCAAACTTCCAAATTGGACTAAAATTGCCTAATTCAAAGACCATTCGATGTCCCAAAAACACGTTGGAACTCTTCGATCATCATTTTTCAATATGGATTGTTAATCTTTCTAAATTGTGCCATCTAACAGAGATGCCTATAACTCCATCCATTGATGTCGGATTGGGTTGATTTTTGGTCTTCTGAATGTTACTTTAGTGCTCTTTCATTCGTGAGTGGACTTGGCATTTTCGAGATCGTTTGTGCATCTGTAAGTGGGATCGTAGTCATCGGTCCTGAATGTTTCCTTCATCTCCTTGTCCAATTGTAACCCACATAACTCTCTCTTCAGAGGTCGAATTTAGACTATTTCAGGTCATTGGAAGGGTAACTTGTCAAGCTTCCAAATGGGACCAAAATTGCCTAATTCAGAGACCGTTCGATATCCCAAAAGCACGTTGGAACTCTTCGATCGTCATTTTTCAATATGGATTGTTAATCTTTCTAAATTGTGCCATCTAACGGAGATGCCTATAACTCCATCCACTGATGTCGTATTGGGTCGATTTTTAGTCATGTGAATGCTACTTTAGTGCTCTTTCATTCCTGACTGGAATCGACGTATTCCAAGACAGTTTGAGCATCCATAAGTGGGATCGTAGTCGTGGGTCCCAAAATTTTCCTTCATCTCCTTATCCAATAGTAACCCTCATAAATCTCTCTTTGGAGGTTGAATTTAGACTATTTCAGGTCATAGGAACTTGTTGAGCTTCCAAATGGGACCAGAATTACCTAATTTAGAAACCGTTTGATGTCCCAAAAGAACGTTGGAACTCTTCGATCGTCATTTTTCAATATGGATTGTTAATCTTTCGAAATTGCGTCATCTAACGGAGACACCTATAACTCCATCCTTCAATGTCAGATTGGGTCAATTTTTGGTCATCTGAATGGTACTTTAGTGCTCTTTCATTCTTGACACGAATCATCGTATTTCAAGATAATTCGCGCATCCGTAAGTGGGATCGTACTCGTCGATCCTGAATGTTTCCTTCATCTCCTTGACCAATATTAACCCTCATAACTCTCTCTTCAGAGGTCGAATTTAGACTATTTCACTTCATTGGAATGATAACTGCTCAAGCTTCTAAATGGGACCGAAATTGCCTAATTCATAGACTGTTCGATATCCCAAAAGCACGTTGGAACTCTTCGATCGTCATTTTTCAATATGGATTGTTAATCTTTCTAAATTGTGCCATCTAACGGAGATGCCTATAACTCCATCCACTGATGTTGTATTGGGTTGATTTTTAGTCATTTGAATGGTAATTTAGTGCTCTTTCATTCCTTATTGGAATCGGCGTATTCGAGACCGTTTGCGCATCCATCCGTAAGTGGGATCGTAGTCGTCAGTCCTGAATGTTTCCTTCATCTCCTTGTCTAATAGTAACCCTCATAACTCTCTCTTCAATGGTCGAATTTAGACTATTTCAGGTCATTGGAATGGTAACTTGTCAAGCTTCCAAATGGGACCAAAATTGCCTAATTCAAAGACCGTTCGATATCCCAAAAGCACGTTGGAACTCTTCAATCGTCATTTTTCAATATGAATTTTTAATCTTTCCAAATTGCACTATCCAACGGAGACACTTATAACTCCATCATTTGATGTCGGATTGGGTCGATTTTTGGTCATCTGAATGGTACTTTAGTGCTCTTTTATTTCTGACTGGAATCGGCATCTTCCCAGACATTTTAGGCATCCGTAAGTGGGATCGTAGTCGTCGGTCCAAAATGTTTCCTTCATCTCCTTGTCCAATAGTAACCCTCATAACTCTCTCTTCAAAGGTTGAATTTAGACTATTTGAGTTCATCGGAATGGTAACTTGTCAAGCTTCCAAATGGGACTACAATTTCCTAATTCAGAGACTGTTCGATGTCCCAAAAGCACGTTGGAACTCTTCGATCGTCATTTTTCAATATAGATTGTTAATCTTTCCAAATTGCGGGATCTAACACAGACGCCTATAACTCCATCCTTTGATGTCAGATTAAGTCAATTTCTGGTCATCTGAACGATTCTTTAGGGCTGTTTCATTCCTGATTGGAATCGGGGCATTCTGAGACCGTTTGTGAATCCATAAGTGGGATCATAGTCGTCGGTCCTGAATGTTTCCTTCATCTCCTTGTCCCATAGTAACCCTCATAACTCTCTCTTCGGAGGTCGATTTTAGTCTATTTCAGGTCATAGGAATGGTAACTTGTCAAGCTTCCAAATTGGACTAAAATTGCCTAATTCAAAGACCATTCGATGTCCCAAAAACACGTTGGAACTCTTCGATCATCATTTTTCAATATGGATTGTTAATCTTTCTAAATTGTGCCATCTAACAGAGATGCCTATAACTCCATCCATTGATGTCGGATTGGGTTGATTTTTGGTCTTCTGAATGTTACTTTAGTGCTCTTTCATTCGTGAGTGGACTTGGCATTTTCGAGATCGTTTGTGCATCCGTAAGTGGGATCGTAGTCATCGGTCCTGAATGTTTCCTTCATCTCCTTGTCCAATTGTAACCCACATAACTCTCTCTTCAGAGGTCGAATTTAGACTATTTCAGGTCATTGGAATGGTAACTTGTCAAGCTTCCAAATGGGACTAAAATTGCCTAATTCAGAGACCGTTCGATATCCCAAAAGCACGTTGGAACTCTTCGATCGTCATTTTTCAATATGGATTGTTAATCTTTCTAAATTGTGCCATCTAACTGAGATGCCTATAACTCCATCCACTGATGTCGTATTGGGTCGATTTTTAGTCATGTGAATGCTACTTTAGTGCTCTTTCATTCCTGATTGGAATCGACGTATTCAGAGATCGTTTGAGCATCCATAAGTGGGATCGTAGTCGTGGGTCCCGAATTTTTCCTTCACATCTCCTTGTCCAATAGTAACCCTCATAAATCTCTCTTTGGAGGTTGAATTTAGACTATTTCAGGTCATAGGAACTTGTTGAGCTTCCAAATGGGACCAGAATTACCTAATTTAGAAACCGTTTGATGTCCCAAAAGAACGTTGGAACTCTTCGATCGTCATTTTTCAATATGGATTGTTAATCTTTCGAAATTGCGCCATCTAACGGAGACACCTATAACTCCATCCTTCGATGTCAGATTGGGTCGATTTTTGGTCATCTGAATGGTACTTTAGTGCTCTTTCATTCTTGACACGAATCATCGTATTTCGAGATAATTCGCGCATCCGTAAGTGGGATCGTACTCGTCGGTCCTGAATGTTTCCTTCATCTCCTTGACCAATATTAACCCTCATAACTCTCTCTTCAGAGGTCGAATTTAGACTATTTCACTTCATTGGAATGATAACTGCTCAAGCTTCCAAATGGGACCAAAATTGCCTAATTCATAGACTGTTCGATATTCCAAAAGCATGTTGGAACTCTTTGATTGTCATTTTTCAATATGGATTGTTAATCTTTCTAAATTGTGCCATCTAACGGAGATGCCTATAACTCCATCCACTGATGTTGTATTGGGTTAATTTTTAGTCATTTGAATGGTAATTTAGTGCTCTTTCATTCCTTATTGGAATCGGCGTATTCGAGACCGTTTGCGCATCCGTAAGTGGGATCGTAGTCGTCAGTCCTGAATGTTTCCTTCATCTCCTTGTCTAATAGTAACCCTCATAACTCTCTCTTCAATGGTCGAATTTAGACTATTTCAGGTCATTGGAATGGTAACTTGTCAAGCTTCCAAATGGGACCAAAATTGCCTAATTCAAAGACCGTTCGATATCCCAAAAGCACGTTGGAACTCTTCAATCGTCATTTTTCAATATGAATTGTTAATCTTTCCAAATTGCACTATCCAACGGAGACGCTTATAACTCCATCATTTGATGTCGGATTGGGTCGATTTTTGGTCATCTGAATGGTACTTTAGTGCTCTTTTATTTCTGACTGGAATCGGTGTCTTCCCAGACATTTTAGGCATCCGTAAGTGGGATCGTAGTCGTCGGTCCAAAATGTTCCCTTGATCTCCTTGTCCAATAGTAACCCTCATAACTCTCTCTTCAAAGGTTGAATTTAGACTATTTCAGGTCATCGGAATGGTAACTTGTCAAGCTTCCAAATGGGACTACAATTTCCTAATTCAGAGACCGTTCGATGTCCCAAAAGCACGTTGGAACTCTTTGATCGTCATTTTTCAATATAGATTATTAATCTTTCCAAATTGCGGGATCTAACACAGACGCCTATAACTCCATCCTTTGATGTCAGATTAAGTCAATTTTTGGTCATCTGAATGGTTCTTTAGGGCTCTTTCATTCCTGACTGGAATCGGGGCATTCTGAGACCGTTTGTGAATCCATAAGTGGGATCATAGTCGTCGGTCCTGTTTCGACAAGGAAACAAAATGTATTTGATTAGGGAGAATTATCTTATTCAAACATAAAAATGGAATAGTTACAAAGACAATCATCACACTTTATTGATTCTGAATTCATTTACATCCTCTGATATCCCTTGATTCTAAGATAGTTCACAAAGAACTCATTATAGGTGACATTTTTATAGTTAAATATAATTTTCGGCAGCATAACGGCAATGATCTCAATCATCTCCAATGACTTAGGAGGAATAGACAAGTCGATCAATAGTCTTCAAGAGAACGGAGATTTCGGCAGCATTTCGGTGCTATTTCGGTCATCTCCTGAAACTTAGGAGGAATACGCCTCTTTGTCGATGATTCTTCCTTTTCTCATGAACAAGAAGAACTTGAAGATTTGAAGACTCCAGCCATTCCAACAGCATATCAGCTCATTGCTATTATAGCATCAACGGTCGGTTGCGTCATGGTCGCGCAAAAACGACATGCTTTCTTGTGGTCGCATAAACTACAGGAGCCCAATGCTCCTTTTTGCGAGTCCGCGCAAACTTCAGGAGTCCAATACTCCTTTGCACCTTCTGTCTTCTTCTTCATCTTTCTTCCACTCTGAAATCTTCGAACCCCTTTTGAGAGAAAGAACGGGGTATTTATAGACATTTTTACTGGGGTAAATCTCTGTTCTGGTCGATGTGGGACAAAATAACATCCAACCATTTTATACCTCCGCAAAGTACTTTGCGCGGACACGCGCAAACACATGCTTTGCGCGGTCTCGCGCAATATATTGGTCTCGTGCAAACTGTCTTCCTTGATCAACCCGCGCAACCCTTTTACTTTACGCGGTCCAGTGCAACCCATTCACTTTGCGTGAACCCACACAAAGTAGTCTTGAAACTGATTTCTTAATCTTCAAACTGATTTCTTGGTCTTTCTCTTCTTCACTTCTTTGCTTATTTTATGCCTCAACAGATGCCCCCTTGATCCGTTCTTTGTTTTTAAGAAAATCAAAGAAAAATGATCAAACTACTTATTTTCTGTAGGGTTTGCGCGACCCCGCGCAAAGCTCGGTCGAGTACCATACTTGGCCAGAAATACATAAATAGTCCAACTACTTCATCATTTTCACGAACTGCTTCTACTGAAACTCTGCTCTGGCAATTTTCTTCCGTGTAAACCTTTTACATTGCGCGACACCGCGCAAACCTTTTTATTTTGCGTTACGTCCTTTGAACTTGGAGATTTTCTGCGCAACCTATATACTTTTGTTGAGGCATAAAATAAGCAAAGAAGTGAAGAAGAGAAAGATCAAGAAATCAGTTTGAAGATCAAAAAACCAGTTTCAAGACTACTTTGCGCGGGTTCGTGCAAAGTGAATGGGTTGCGCTGGACCACGCAAAGTAAAAGGGTTGCGCGGGTTGATCAAGGAAAGATAGATTGCACGGAACGGATAGATTGCACGAGACCGCGCAAAGCATGTCGTTTGCACGTGTCCGCACAAAGTGTTTTGCGGTGGTATAAAAATGGTTGGATGTTATTTTGTTCCACATCAACCAGAACAGAGATTTACACCAGTAAAAATGTCTATAAATACCCCGTTCGTTCTCTCAAAAAGGGTTCGAAGATTTCAGAGTGAAAGAAAGACGAAGAAGAAGACAGAAGGTGCGGAGTATTGGACTCTTGAAGTTTATGCGGACTCGCGCAAAGGAGCATTGGGCTCCTATAGTTTGCGCGGACCCGCGCTAAGCATGTCGTTTGCGCGGACCCGCGTAAACCGATCATTGGATTGATCCTATAACAATGAGTTGATATGCTGTTGGAATGGCTAGAGTCTTCAAATCTTCAAGTTCTTCTTGTTCAGGAGAAAAGGAAGAATCATCGACAAAGAGGCGTATTCCTCCTAAGTTTCAGGAGATGACCGAAATAGCACCGAAATGCTGCCGGAATCTCCATTCTCTTGAAGACTGTTGATGAACTTGTCTATTCCTCCTAAGTCATTGGAGATGATTGAGATCATTGCCGTTATGCTGCCGAAAATTATATTTAACTATAAAAATTGTCACTTATAATGAATTCTTTGTAAACTATCTTGAATCAAGGAATACCAGAGGATGTTAATGAATTCAGAATCAATAAAGTGTGATGATTGTCTTTGTAACTATTCCATTTTTATGTTTGAATAAGATAATTCTCCCAAATCAAATACATTTGTTTCCTTGTCGAAACAAAATGGCAACTCTGCTGGGGACTTTTATCTTATTTAACACTAAGATTGGGAGAGTTGCGAGACTTTCATTACTGTTTTTGGCGTCTGGTAGATGCCAAAATGGCGACTCTCAGTGGGAACATCCTCCCCTTCATCTCTAAAATAGTTTACTTAATCTTTCGCATACTAATTTCATGTATATTTCGTTATTGAAGGTACCCAAATTCAATCACATAACATTGCTAATGGCTAACGTCGTGAGAAAAGTGAACTTCCGATTCACCGCTACTGGGTTTGTAATTGAATATGCGCCAAGCCAAACTCCTGAGCATATGAAAGCAAGTACTACAAGCAGGCGCAAAGTGACTCAAGTAACAGCGGGAGTCATTTCCGTCTCACCCCAACCACAAGAAAGTGATGAGAACTGGACTTTGGTCTTGTCTAGAAAGACAAAAGCAAAGACCTTAAAGAATCGCAAAGTGAAATTGTTTGTACCAAAAGCTGAGGGACCAATCACGCGGAGCATAGAAAGAAGAAAACCCGAGCTCGCTCCTCCAGCGATTTATCCTGAACAAGTTGCTCTACAGTTCTCATCGCACGATTTTTCAGCTTTGGTCGCCCCAAAGACCAAATGTACAGAAGCACAGAAAGGTAAAGCACTGATGATAGGATCACCGATGCCCGTGTCACCTCAAACAAGCTCGCCCATAACTGTATCACCTCGATCGGTTAAAAGCACAGGAAGTACACAAGAGTCAAACGAGACTCCAATTTCTCTCCTCTTTATAAGTCCTGTTACGTCAACATACTCTCGTTTTACTCAAAAAACAGCTTCGACAAATAGTAAAGAGGCCGCAGTATATATGGCAGAGACGGGTCAAGGAAATAGACCAACTACTGAAGAGCGTGTTGATCAAATGGCAGAGGCACAAAGAGTGCTAATGGATGAATGCCGGAACCTCAGAGAAGCTCTGGCAACTCTGGCACATAATGTAGCCCAGATAGTGGCTCCACCCATGATGGGAGCAACAAATGGACAGGAGAACCAACCTGAAGGCTCCCATCCGCAGGGGATAGGATCGCGAGGGTCACTTCCAGTGACAAGAGCTATAACACAGGATAATGTAAGACAAGTCGTCAAAGAAGCAGTCAGAATAGAAAGGGAGTGCGCGAATACCGGTCATTTCAGATACCGAACGCCCTACCCGAGAGAGGTAGAGGATGTTCCGTTTCCGGCAAATTTTAAACATCCAGACTTCCAGAAGTTTAATGGGGAAGGATCACCAGAAGAACACCTGATGCATTTCATCACCAGCATGGGGAATTTCTCCACGATACCTCAATACTGTTTACGCTTATTTGGGTCATCATTGACAAGTAAAGCTTTCAGGTGGTATTCAAATTTAGCACCAGGATCTATAGGCAGTTGCCGGAAGAAAATGAACAAGTCAAAATGTGTCTGAACTCTATGGAGACAGGAATTACGTTCGGACTCACCAGCGCTGATATCGGAACCTTTCATGATTTGGCTACCAAAGCCCATGCATTGGAATTAATGACTCGTAAGATGCCAGCATTTCATCGTCGTCTGCAGCCTGATCTGTAAAGTCCCGGCAAGATTGCTCAAATTCTCTTAAAACTCCATGAACAAACCAGCCATCCAAAGTGTTAATAGGCTTTATTTCACGGATAGGGTCTTCTAACGATATCTTCCTACAAATTTCTCCATGATGAGACGCATGACTCTTTTCCAGGATATAGCCAATTCCACTCTCTAGATTTCTGCCTTGTTGAGGCATAAAATAAGCATGGAAGTGAAAGATAAGAAAGATCAAGAAATCAGTTTTAAACATCAAAGAAACAACTTGAAGACCACTTTGCGCGGAGTCGCGCAAAGAGAAATACTTGTGCAGAAACGCGCAAAGTGTAAGGATTGCGCGGGTTAAGGAAAAAAGAAGGTTTGCGCGAGATTGAAGGATTGCGCGTGACCGCGCAAAGTATATTGTTTGCGCGTGTCCGCGCAAAGTCTATAATGATGTGATAAAAATAGTTGGATGATATTTTTGTCCCACATCGACCAGATCTGAGATTTCCATTGGTGAAAATGTCTATAAATACCCCGTTCCTTCTCTAAAAAGGGGTTCGAAGATTTCAGAAGTGAAGCAAAGATGAAAGAGAAGACAGAAGGTGCGGAGTAGGACTCCCCGCTTTGCGCGCGCGCAAAGGAGTATTGGACTCACGAAGTTTGCGCCGGTCGGCGTAAGAAGCGGAGAAGTGCTTTTTATGGTTTGCGCGGAGTCGCGCAAAGCATATAGTTTTCTTGCGGACCGTGCAAACCTATTGCTTGGCGATTTTAACAAAGAATTGAAATGCTGTCAGAATGATTGGAGTCCTCGGAATAATTGGAGTCCTCAAAGCTTCAAGCTCTTCTTGATCAAGAGAAAGGAAGAATCATTGACGAAGAGTCGTATTCCTCCTAAGTTTTAGGAGATGACCAAAATAGCACCGAAATGCTGCCGGAATCTTCGTTCTCTTGAAGACTGTTGATCGACTTGTCTATTCCTCCTAAGTCATTGGAGATGATTGAGATCATTGCCGTTATGCTGCCGAAAATTATATTTAGCTATAATAATTGACATTTGTAATGAGTTCTTTGTAAGCTATCTTAGAATCAAGGGATATCAGAGGATGTAAATGAATTCAGAATCAATAAAATA
The DNA here is from genome assembly GCA_030180095.1 of Magnolia changhungtana. Lineage (NCBI taxonomy): Eukaryota > Viridiplantae > Streptophyta > Magnoliopsida > Magnoliales > Magnoliaceae > Magnolia > Magnolia changhungtana. Next base: position 152,837 of record JASAUF010000153.1, read on the forward strand.
TGACGGTTGTCTTTATAATTATTTCATTGTTATGTTTAAATAAGATTATTTTCCCAAACAAAATACCTTTGTTTCCTTGTCGAAACAAAATGGCGACTCTGCTGGGGATATATCTTATTTAACATTAACATTGGGAAAGTTGCAAGACTCTCGTCACTATTTTTGGCATCTATTTGACGCCAAAATGGCGACTCTCAGTGGGAACATCCTCCCCTTCATCTCCAAGATAGTTTACTTAATCTTTCATGTACTAATTTCAAGTATGTTTTATTATTGGAGGTACCTGAATTCAATCACACAACACTACTAATGGCTAATATCGCGAGAAAAGTGAACTTCCGATTTATCGCCACTGGGTTCATAATTGAATATGCGCCAAGTCAAATTCTTGAGCATACGAAAGCAAGCACTACAAATAGGCGTAAAGTGACTCCAGTAACAGCGGGAGTCATTTCCGTTTCACCTCAACCACAAGAGAGTGATGAAAACTGGACTTTGGTCTTGTCCAAAAAGACAAAAGCAAAGACCTTAAAGAGTCGCAAGGCAAAATTGCTGGTACCAAGAACTGAGGGACCAATTACACGGAGTATAGCAAGAAGAAAACCCGAACTCGCTCCTCCGGCGATTTATCCTGAACAAACTGCTACGCAGTTCTCGTCACAAGATTTTCCAGCTTTGGTCGCCCCAAAGACCAAATGGACAGAAGCACAGAAAGGCAAAGCACTGATGATAGGATCCCCGATGCCTACGTCACCTCAAACAAGCTTGCCTATAGCTGTATCACCTCAATCGGTTAAAAGTACGGGAAGTACACAAGAATCGAACAAGACTCCAATTTCTCCCCTCTTTACAAGCCCTGTTACGTCAACATACTCTCGTTTTACTCCAATAACAGCTTTGGTGAACAGTCAAGAGGCCGCAGTATATATGGCAGAGACAGGTCAAGGAAATAGACCGACTACTGAAGAACGTGTTGATCAAATGGCGGAAGCACAAAGAGTGCTAATGGATGAATGCCGGAACCTCAGAGAAGCTCTGGCGACTTTGGCACATAATGTAGCCCAAATAGTGGCTCCACCTATGATGGGAACAACAAATGGACAAGAGAACCATCCTGAAGGTTCCCGTCCGCAGGGGATAGGATCCCGAGGGTCCGTTCCGGTGACAAGAGCCATAACACAAGATGATGTAAGACAAGTTGTCGAAGAAGCAGTCAGAATAGAAAGGGAGCGCGCAAACACTGGTCGTTTCAGATACCGAACACCCTACCCAAGAGAGGTAGAGGACATTCCATTCCCAGCCAATTTTAAGCATCCATTTTCAGAAATTTAATGGGGAAGGATCTAGGAGGAACACACGATGCATTTCATCACCAAAGATGGGGAATTTTTCTACGATACCTCAATATTGCTTACGCTTATTTGGGTCATCGTTGACAAGTAAAGCTTTCGGTGGTATTCAAATTTGGCACCAGGGTCCATACGAACATGGGAAGAAATGCAAGATGCTTTCATGTCAAACTTCTTTTCGTCAGAGCGCGATGTTAGCATCACAGAACTAGCTTCGATCGACAAATGAGAAGGAGAACCGGTCGAAAAATTCATAGACAGATGGAAGACACTGGGGGGCATTATGCGGCGATTCTTAGGAAGAAAAGGAACAAGTCAAAATGTGTCTGAACTCTATGGAAACAGGAATCGCATTTGGACTCACCAGCGCTGATATCGGAACCTTCCGTGATTTGGCTACCAAAGCCCATGCATTGGAACTGATGACTCGTAAGATGCCGGCATTTCATCATGAAACTGTCAGAAGAATACCTGGCAGGACAACTGTCAACACCATCAATCGGCATAAGAAGAATCAAGACGCAAAAGGTTCAAGAGATAAAAGGCCAGAAGGAAAAGAAGGCTGGAATCAATCAAGGGACAGATACGGTGGGAAAAAGCTCAGAATGCTCGATTCTCATGAAGGATTCGAGTTTGATAAAGAAGACGTGGTACCTATGATGCAACAATTGTTAAAGGCAGGTACCTTGGAATTACCAGAACCAAAACGCCCTGAAGATGCGACGAGGACTCGGGAAAGAAACTTTTGCCGCTATCATCGACTAGTAGGGCATCCGACAGAAAATTGTTATACGTTAAAATGCATCATACAGCGAATGATAAATAGAGGTGACATAATAACCAGCGGAAGCAAAGAAAAGAATGCAAGGGCAACAGTAAATGTATTGTCAATACAAGAAAACACGCGGGGGATGAAAAAGGAAAGGTCAACAAGAAATGCAACAATGATTACGTTGCGATCAGGGAAGCAAATAACAAGTCCGGTAAAGCAAAAAGCAGGAATCATAAGGAAAGAAGTGATTGAAAGACAGAGTACTGAAGACAAGAATAGAAATGGAGATGCAGTGACAAAAGTGGCTTATGATGTAGTCAGTCACTTGAAGGGTATACCGGCACGATTAAGTATTTACGATGCGCTCAAGTTGTCAGAAGAATTTCGTCAAAGTTTGATTCAAGCATTGTCTGATCATGATGTAAGAGAAACTTTACTGGCAGAAATGAAGAATGAAAGGAACAGTGAAAAGATGAACTGTCTACCAGTAATATCTTTCTCTGATGATGATTAATTGGCGAAAAGGAACATAATAGGCCATTGATGATAGAAGGATACATTTGTGAGAAGAAGATAAAAAGGATTATGATAGATAATGGGTCCGCAGTAAATCTTTTGCCACTCTCAATGATTACTAAATTGGGTTTTCGTCGTTCAGACTTGCGCCCGAGTGGAATGATGATACAAGGGTTCAATCAAGATGGACAACGCGCACTCGGTAAAATTACGGTGACATTAGAAGTAGGAGAATTAATTACTACTGTTGTATGTCACGTTATAAATGCTGTAACGACATATAACCTTCTCTTGGGAAGGCCGTGGATACATCAGTACAATATTATACCTTCTACTCTACATCAGTGCTTCAAATACTGTAAAGATGGGGTGCGGTGTAAAGTAATGGCTGATGCAAAACCCTATCTGTTTGAGTCTTTCTTTGCGGATGCTAGCTATTATAAATGTTTCTCGAAGAAATGAGAAATGATGATGGAAAGAGAATCGTAAAAGATGCCAGGATAAATAAAGTTAAAGAAGAAAAAGCAGAATCTTCTGGGTCTGCAGAAGCAAGAAAGAAATTCTATTTTGTACCAAAGCGCCTGAGGCAACCGGGACAACCGCCGTTGACACTATTGTCGACAGAACAGCTGAAAGTCTTACAATCCAATTACACAGTGCCATTACCCAATATCGAAAGATGTAAGCCATTTGCAGCCGCTCCAAGAACATTTCAAGTTAAAGCCAGTGCTAAATATCCTGAACCAATAGAGTTTCACGCTGCACCAGAAGTGAAGGATGAAAATATAAGCAATATATATCATGGAGAGTTAGCATCATAAAATTTGAGGAAAAACAGTGCAGCAAGCAAGAAAATCATGAGAAATATGGGTTTTGATTGTGACAAACCCACCGGCTTGAATCATGGGAAAGGAATTCAGATCCCTCTCGGGGTTAATCAGGAAAAGCGAAGAAAATTCCAAGGATTGGGAGCAGAATCGGCAGTAAATATGGTATCAGCTAACATGACCTCAGCTATACCAGATACTAAGGTAATTGAATATCCTGAAACCGCTCCAAGGCAAATAGAAGACGGGGGGCAACCGACGATAGATGGCCTGCGAGAAATAAATTTGGGAACAGCAGAAGAGCCAAGGAACACATTCATCAGCGTTAGCCTTTCAGATCAGGAAGCTGAGAAATATGGTCAACTTCTCAAGGAAAATAAAGACGTTTTCGCCTGGACATATGAAGAAATGCCGGGACTGGAACCCTCTGTAGCAATGCATCGATTAAATATTTCCAAAGAAAAGAAACCAGTAAAGCAAGCACAAAGGCGATTCCACCCAGACCTAATTCCATTAATCGAAAAAGAAGTAAATAAGCTAATAAAGGTTGGGTTCATCAGAGAAGTTAAATATCCCAAATGGATATCAAACATTGTTCCAGTGAAAAAGAAGAACGGACAGATTAGAGTATGCATTGACTTCAGAGATCTGAATGAGGCATGTCCAAAGGACGATTTCCCTCTCCCGATAACAGAGTTATTAATTGATAGCACTACTCAATATGCTATCATGTCCTTTATGGACGGATATGCAGGATATAATCAAATCAGGATGGCACCTGAAGATGAAGAGGCGACGGCCTTCAGAACGCCGCTTGGAATTTACTGTTATAAAGTTATGCCTTTCGGTCTCAAAAATGCTGGGGCAACATATCAAAGGGCAATGAAAAATATCTTCCAAGATATGATGCATAAACATGTCGAATGCTATGTTGATGACTTGGTAGTCAGATCCGGAGATCATCAAGAGCACCGCGAACATCTAGCATCAGTCTTCCGACGACTCAGAAAGAAGCAATTAAAGATGAATCCGGCTAAATGTGCATTTGGAGTGTCTTCCGGCAAATTCCTCGGCTTTGTGGTACGGCACAGAGGAATCGAAATTGATCCGAAAAAAGTTAAAGCTATTCAAAATATGCCGCCACCAACGACGTTGAAGGAATTAAAAAGTTTACAAGGAAAATTGGCATACATTCGCCGCTTCATTTCGAACCTTGCAGGAAGGTGTCACCATTTTCTCGGTTAATGAAGAAAGATCTGAGAATTTGTATGGGATCGGGCTTGCGAGAATGCCTTCGATTCAATTAAAGAATTATTAAACAATTACGGTGTTAATGACTCGATAAAAGGTAAGCCACTTATCTTATATACATCTGCCGCTACAAATTCTTTGGGTGCTTTGTTGGCACAGGTAAACGAAGCCGGAAAAGAGACTGCTCTTTATTATTTAAGCCGAACACTGATGGGGGCAGAATTCAATTATTCTCCAATTGAAAAAGAATGTTTGGCGTTGGTATTTACTGTGCAAAAGTTAAGGCATTATTGTCTCTTTCATGATATAACTCTAATCTCAAGAGCAGATCCGATAAAATTCTTGATGACCATGCCAATGTTATCGGGAAGACTAGCCAAGTGGATGCTATTGTTATCAGAATATACTATTTCATATAAACTGCGAAAGCGATAAAAAGGACAAGCTATGGCGGACTTTCTCAAAGACATCCTATAGCGAGAAAATGAAAAAATCAATGATGAATTCCCAGATGAACAGGTTATGTTGGCTGAATCTCAAAATCTTTGGCAGATGTATTTTGATGGTGCTGCTCGAGTATCGGGAGCGGGGGCAGGAGTGATATTCATTACACCTCAGGGTGATTTATTACCATACTCTTTCACATTGGGTATTGCGTGCACAAACAATGAAGCTGAATACAGAGCTCTTATCATCGGAATGGAAATAGCACGACAAATGGAAGTAAAATCATTGCATATCTTCGGAGATTCCAAATTGATTGTGAATCAATTAACAACAGAATTTGAAGTAAGGAAAGAGGGACTTTTGCCTTATTATCGGAAGGCACAACAGTTGCTTGAACAGTTCTATTATGTGGAAATTAAACACATACGCATGCGGTCGGAGAATGCAAAAGCAGATGCTTTAGCAAGTTCAGCGGCTTTATCCTGCACAAACCGAAGTCCTCTTCAGGTAACTATAGAAGAAAGAAGATTCCTGCCATCTGCAGAAGTTATTGAAGAAACCGTTGAAATGCTGCCTATATCCTGTTTGGAGATAACAATGGATGATTGGCGGCAACCTTTTGTTGGCTATATCAAATATAATATCTTGCCAGAAGAAAATGCACAAAGACAGCAAATTAAACAGCGATCAGGAAAATTTGTCATATGCAGCGAAGTATTATATAGAAAATCTTATAATGGAATGCTGTTAAGGTGCTTGGACAAGCGAGAAGCAAACCAAATGCTGCGGGAAGCACATTCAGGTGAATGCGAGCACATCAAGTCGGGTGGGAATTTATGCCATAGAGTGCATCGAATGGGTTATTATTGGCCTACTATGTTTAAAGATGCGATAGAATATGCAAAGCGGTGCCATGAATGTCAGATACACGGAGATGTAATACATGTTCCTCCAGAAGAATTACATCAGTCTGTTGCTTCTTGGCCTTTCTCAGCCTGGGGACTCGACGTTATTGGTCCTATAAATCCTCCTTCATCCAAAGGAAAACAGTATATTCTGGCAGCAACAGATTATTTCTCCAAATGGACCGAAGCAGTCGCCTTGCGTAATGTTAAAGAGAAAGACGTGGTCAATTTCATCCGTCATGCTATAATATATCGTCATGGTATTCCGAAGAAGATCGTCACTGATAATGGCACCCCTTTTAAAAATAGAGGCATGGAAAAGTTATGTCAGAAGTTCGGCATCCAACATTCTTTTTCAACACCTTATTATCCTCCAGCCAATGGATTAGCAGAGGCGTTTAACAAAACGATTGTCAAAATAATGAAGAAAACGGTGACAGGCAATAAGCGCGATTGGGATGAAAAGTTACAAGAAGCGTTATGGGCCTACAGAACCACTCATCGTACAGCAACAGGGGCGACACCATATTCATTAGTCTATGGTATGGAGGCAGTTATCCCAATTGAAATACAAGTGGCATCACTCAGGGTGGCAGTGCATCAGTCTATAACAGATGATGAAAATGCAAAAATAAGGTTGAAAGAATTAGACTTACTCGACGAGAAACGTCTTGCAGCTCAGCAGCGGTTACAATCATATCAGGCCAGAATATCGGCTGCATTTGATAAACAGGTTAAATACCGATCTTTCAAAAAAGGGGATATGGTGTTAATGTTGAAAAGACCTATAATGGTCACTTTCACGGACAGGGGGCAAGTTCGAGCCTAAATGGGACGGTCCATATGTGGTGAAAGAAGTATACTCCAACGGGGCATATAGAATCACAAATCAAGAAGGACAGGGTATCAGTGTACTTGTCAATGCCCGTTTCATCAAAAAATACTATCCCTAAAGATAGAGATGTGGATTTTGACCCAGAATGTTATCGGCATAATGATTCTGTATCAAAAGGGGGCAAAGATGAATAAGATCATGTCTATATACCAACAAAAAGAAGCTATAAAGAAGAAATTCACAAGCATGTCAATTATCAAAGCAGCAAATCTGGAAAATATATATATGATTATCATCATCAAATAAGATTGACAAAGTTATATTGCCTTATAAGGCACAAATTCTTGAAAGGCACAAATTCTTAAAGATTCTCTTGAAGATACTGACAAAGTTATATTGCCTTACAAGGCACAAATTCTTGAAGATTCCCCTAAAGATATTATCTAAGCTGAGAATTAGATTATTTTACAAAGCATCGATCTTCTTGAAGATATTTCGGAAATATTTACTATATTTGCGAAAGATGATGATCATATATATATGTTGCCTTACAAGGCATGGATTTTCTTGAAGATATTATCAAAAGCAAGGATATATCAATATCAATCAAAGAAGAAGTATAGCCAAGCCAAAATCCTAAAAGAGAGCAAAATTGAGCAAAATCAAAAAGATCAAGCTCAAAAAAAAAAAAAAAATAATAAGAATAATAATATGCTCTCAAAGGATCAAGCTCTGAAGAGCCGGCCAACTATACGTAAGACCCATGAAGATCGCCATTCGGGGGCGGCGAGGAGTCGGTGGCCCTAAAAAGCCCGCGAAGACCATCGTGGCACCTATATGGTAGTCGACGAAGTCAAGGATTCAAAGCCTAAAAGGCCATAAATCCGCGAAGACTAGTCACCGTAATTCCCATGCCGTCGTATAGCTTCCAAAGCGGCCACGGGAACGGATGAAAATGCCCTCTGTGAATGGGCTCGACCTTGCAGACTAAGAAAAAAGGGGCCGCGAGTCTGAGCTTTATGCCAACCATGCGTAAGACCCTCCAGGTCTAGGGTTTGATTTTAGTAGTAACTCGTGAGGAAGGGCTTAAACCTACTCATTGATGGTGGCGACCCTAGATTTGGTGCCCAAAGGTAGCCTTGCGAGCCTGCGAACTCTGAGAGTTACCGTGGCCAACCCCTGCGCGTAAATCCAACAGTTCACCGTCCGGTAGCGTCAATGGGCCCCTCTGATGGACCGTGACCATGAGCTCAAGGCAGTGAGAAGCCCAAAAGCGAACTCTAGAGAGTTACAGTGGCCATCACATAAGACCCATAAATGCTCCACTACTCACGAGCTTAAACTGTGTGTGTGCGCACGCTCCACTACTCATGAGCATAAACTGCGTGTGGCTAATTGAATTGAAACTTAGCACCGCCAATTTAAATATTCACCTAGAAGATCCCGTACTAACAAAGCATAAAAGGTTAAGAAATTATAAAAAATGTGTAATGAAATTATTATATAGAGAATAAATATAACTTGATAATATTGATAAAAATATAAGTATAATAAAATTATCATATAAATATAATTTGACAATACTAGTATAAGTATCATCAATATGCAAGATAGAAAATATATACCATCATAAAACATCCCAAAATACTATCATGAGATATATGATAAATTACATCCAAGAAACACGAAAGCAAATATCACATGTTTAAAATTACATGATTCAAAGATCCTCTGTAATTCCCATTGCTTCTGAATATCTGAGCAAATCTTCTTTCAATTGCGCCTGAGCTGCATCATGTCTAGATTTTTCTTCAAAAATAAGTCTCGCATGATCAGGAACGCCAGCAAGCTTATTCTCCAAAGAAGCGATCATTTCTTTACCTTGAAGTTGTGCGGATTTTTCAACATCAATAGATTGAGCATTCACCTGTATCTTCTCTTCAATATCCTGAATGATTAAAACCTGTTCATGATTCTTCTTCTCCAGTTGCAAGATTTCTTCCTTTAAAATTGCAATGCGGTCTTGAATAGTCTTGCTTTCATCAACATGAATTTTTAATTGATCCTGAAGAATTATATGCTCTTGTTCAAGTTTAGAAATCGATGAAGCTGTCAGAAGGGCTTGTTCTTGTGATGAAGCCAACTGCCGTCTACACTCTAAAATCTCAGGAGCAATTGTAACATTCTCTACCGACGCCAAAGAAATTACGGAATCACGAAATTTGAGGAGTGAATCCCGCAAAGGAGATATGTTGATTCTGGCCATCTTAGCAGAGCTTTCCAAAATTTCTATAGCAACATCCAAATCCGACCACTGATCAGGATTTCTGAAGATATGGATTATTGCTAACAGAGAATGTTTCACCATAAGCATTTTGTGAGCGAGGAATGTTTGCAAAGGATGATAGTTCAGAAGTAGTGGTTACTGAGAATCAGAACTAGCCGCACTGCCATTGCAGTGGGGATAAGTTCCTATAGTAAAAGAAGAAGGATATTTAATATATTATTATGAAATATATATAGCCTTGAGTGACAATAGGCAAAGTGCATATATATACACATCCTTTGGAACACGACTAATGAAGGAGAAGCTCTTTGAGCTATGGAAGGACCAAGTCCCACCATATCAGCGAAAGATGGTGCCCTAGCTTCCGTACTAGAATCTCTGGTAGCTGGAGTTGGCAAGTCAGTAGTTTCGTAGAAAATATGATTTCACGAGCCACTACTCTCTGTACTACCAATGGAACTACAGATGCTCTTGGTGAAGATATCACAAGAGGGCTCGCTGAAGAGATAGTACCTACTTCTGCAACTTGGGCACCTAAAAAAGGGAGATGCAATAATTTTAAATAAATAATAGTTGTTATAATATAAATCAAGATATGTATATGAAAATTTTCTTTTACCTGGTGAATACCCATATTCTCCATAATCTAAAGGCTCCTCTTCATCTTCCTCAGCTGCAGGAGATTTAGCAGGAACATTAATGCTAGAAGGAGTCTTAGCAGTTGCAGGAGAAGATTCTATCTCAATTTCTTTCGCAGTTGTTTCCTCTTCTTCGCCAATATCAACTTCACCTTCTTCAAAGTCATCGTCTTTATCTTCGCCATTATCACTATTTCCGCTATCTTCATCCTGCGAAGATTCAGTTGTACTTGATGATGAAGTTAAGCTTTCATCTCCCAAAATTTCTTCGTCAACTTCTTCAACGATAACTTGCTTCCCTTTATAAGAAACGGGTTGACTGCTCTCCGGTGCAAGCTCTTGGACTATAGGAGAAGCAGAGGCTGGACGAGTTCCTTCTGAAGGGATAGGGGATGATGATTGTAAACGCGTTCTTGATCTAGTCATCGGAGAAGATGGACTAGGACCAAGGGGCTGTGGAGGAGATGTGGAAGTACCAACAGCCGGTCCTTCTTGAACCACTGCAGTCTCTGCAGGAATTGGAGAAGATGTACCTTCAGCATTATCTGCAGCCTGGTTTGAAGAATCCCGACGAGATTTCTCAAATTCTCTCAAATCTCCGTGGGCAAACCAGCCATCCAAAGTGTTGATGGGCTTGATTTCACGGATGGGATCTTCCAATGATATCTTTCTACAAATCTCTCCAGGATGAGATGCATGGCTCTTCTCCGGAATATAGCCAATTCCGCTCTCTAAATTTCTACCCTTCAGTCTGGGTGGATGAAGAAAGATAGAAGAATCTACTGGCAAGCATTTGTTGACCAGATATGATTGGTGATCCCACCATCGCATCCAGCTATATGATGTACGAACTATGCGATCACAACTTGGAATTATGAAGAGGGAGCCAACACAGCCATTCAGCAATTGTTTCCATATCATGGCCCAGTTAAGAGGACCAGTTCCATAACAGCGCATTTGTCTGGTAACCAACCCGCAGTCTTGTGGCACAGTTTGATCATAACCAAATTGACGAGCAAAACGACTGGGGTAGTAAGGTTCTCTCCAAAATTCTGTCCCTTCCCGCAGAGGCAAACTGCATGAGCGAATAGAAAAGAAGAAAGCTCTCTCTGCTGCAGTAAGAGTTTCGTTGTCCACCATGTCTGTGTCTGCAGGATAGCGATAAAGGCGGAACTGAAAGAAGTTTATCTGATCATCATCCCGAATCTTATTTGCAACCCACTCATATGCTCTTCTAGCCATTGCTCTTTGCTGAAAGAACCAGAGTGGAAGATGAGAAGGATGTGAATATGCTTGCTCAGAAACTTCGAAAGTCCAAGGGAAATAAACTCCAAGCCACCCCGTAAAATAATGCCAAGAAGTATGCGCAGATGAAGCTCCCAGAGTTGGGTCTTTTACGTGTGTAGCTATTTCTCCAAGGGCCCTGTAGATAGAACATAATACAGGAGGAGCAAGAGAATATTTATGACCCTCTGCTAAAGCGCCAGCTACAACAAAGACAGTAGGACGAACAGCATCTGCCCACTTGGAGCTGGGCAATACAACCAAGCTTAGCCAGTAAGCCAAGAATGCCGCAAGTTCTCCAAAAGGGCTATATTCTGGCTTTCCTCTTATCGTATCTCGAAGATTAGTCAATTCTTTCGAGCGGCAGTCACGAAACCTTCAAAAAAAAATGAAGGAGGTTAATATACGGGAATGGTGAAATAATAAGAATATAAAGAAGAAAATAATGATCAAATTGGTAAATACCTGAGACCTCTAGAGAAATGAGCTAGCCATTGTAGGGGGGGAATTTTGTGGAAGTTGGGAAATTTGCCCATTTCTTTGAATAGCTCTATGGTGGTCTCAGAGATGGAAGGCTTGCGGTCTGGAGAAGATACGAAGGCTAATTCTCTGTTGGTAGGAATAAACTCATCATAGAATTTGCCTGTGATTGTGAGACCAGCTATGCGATGAAGGTCCCAAAGAGATATGCTCATTTCGCCATAAGGAAAATGGAAGGAGTTGGTTGTAGGTGACCAATATTCAAGGAAGCCTTTCAGAATATTGGGTTCTCTGTAGAAGTATTTTGAGGTTACTTCTATTGCATCATAAAGCCCGATCTTTGCAAGAGTGCTCGTATGTTTTAGCAATATGGCCTCCGCCCATTCGGAATAGTAACGGCGAGCAGTCAACAAACCCCTGACACGGAATTCTGCTTGTCCCCAGAGTTGTTCGCGATCTCTGAAAGGCTTGTCGCACCGTTTCGTAGAAATGAGAAGGAAAGAGATCATGAGGACTATAGAAGGGAGTTAAGAAGATCATGGGACGAACTTCTCCGACATTCTGTCGCGGCTTCTGAGCTTGAATAGTGCCTTCTAAGATTCGGGGCTCTCTTGAGGCCCATGATTCGGTGTACATCAGACTTTCGCCATGAACACAATCTCTAGGATCACAGTCTAGCATAGACTGATGGCGATATACCTTGATTGGAATGATTGTCATGCCCTCCGCATGAGGGTTGTCAAACTTCATGACCCCTTCAACGACTCGTACTGAATCCCACGAGTTCTGAAGCCGTTTCTTCTTATGTTCTTTAGTTTTTTCTGCAAACTCTTTCGCCTTATTGCGGCGAGTTTTCTTCAAGCGAGAAGGTGGAGGAGTATCTTCATGAGGAGGGGGTCTCTCACTGTCGGTACGAATGTGGGCCGTGGTCTTGAGCCATTCATCCCAGTCATATTCCCTTCCATGTTTTGGCGGGCATTTAATATCTCCCAAGGAGATGGATCTATGAATAGGAGAGGGTAAAGACTTAATGCGATCGAGAAATCGAAAGTAGGAAGAACGGGTTCTTTAAAGTAAGTGGATTTCTGGAAGTTGTTTTTATTCTTTTAGCGGTGGTTGGTCGGAAGGAGGCGAGTTTGAAGGAGACACCGGACAAGCATTTGTTTAATACGAGCCATAAAGAAAGACAGATGTGAGTCGAGAAAATGGCTAAGTGTTGGAAAAAGTTCAAAAATTTTCTAAGTGCACTGAGTACTTTTTGTGCGAGGTCGCAAGCAAAGTATATGGTTTCTTGTGAAAGCTCTAAGTTCGAAGACGTCGCGCAAAGTGAAAACGATTTCTTGTGAGTCGCGCAAAGTGGAGGTTTGCGTTGAAGCAAATCGCCAGAGCAGAGTTCCAGCAGAGAGCAGTTCATGAAAATGACTAAGTCGTTGGACTATTTATAGGCTTTATGGCTGAGTACGGTACTCGAGTAGGACTTTGCGCGAGGTCGCGCAAACCTTGGAAGAAAGGAATAGATTGATCCTTTTCTTTGATTTTCTGAAATAAACAAAGAACGGATCAAGGGGGCATCTGTTGAGGCATAAAATAAGCATGGAAGTGAAAGATAAGAAAGATCAAGAAATCAGTTTTAAACATCAAAGAAACAACTTGAAGACCACTTTGCGCGGAGTCGCGCAAAGAGAAATACTTGTGCAGAAACGCGCAAAGTGTAAGGATTGCGCGGGTTAAGGAAAAAAGAAGGTTTGCATAGATTGAAGGATTGCGCGTGAAAAGTATATTGTTTGCGCGTGTCCGCGCAAAGTCTATAATGATGTGATAAAAATAGTTGGATGATATTTTTGTCCCACATCGACCAGATCTGAGATTTCCATTGGTGAAAATGTCTATAAATACCCCGTTCCTTCTCTAAAAAGGGGTTCGAAGATTTCAGAAGTGAAGCAAAGACGAAAGAGAAGACAGAAGGTGCGGAGTACCGGACTCCCCCGCTTTGCGCGACCGCGCGCAAAGGAGTATTGGACTCCTGGAAGTTTGCGCCGGTCAGCGCAAGGCAGCAGAGTGCTTTTTATGGTTTGCGCGGAGTCGCGCAAAGCATATAGTTTGCGCGGACCCGCGCAAACCTATTGCTTGGCAGTTTTTAACAGCAATGGGCTGAAATGCTGTCGGAATGATTGGAGTCCTCGGAATAATTGGAGTCCTCAAAGCTTCAAGCTCTTCTTGATCAAGAGAAAGGAAGAATCATTGACGAAGAGTCGTATTCCTCCTAAGTTTTAGGAGATGACCAAAATAGCACCGAAATGCTGCCGGAATCTTCGTTCTCTTGAAGACTGTTGATCGACTTGTCTATTCCTCCTAAGTCATTGGAGATGATTGAGATCATTGCCGTTATGCTGCTGAAAATTATATTTAGCTATAATAATTGACATTTGTAATGAGTTCTTTGTAAGCTATCTTAGAATCAAGGGATATCAGAGGATGTAAATGAATTCAGAATCAATAAAATATGACGGTTGTCTTTATAATTATTTCATTGTTATGTTTAAATAAGATTATTTTCCCAAACAAAATACCTTTGTTTCCTTGTCGAAACATGCCTTTCAGCCTAGGCGGATGGAGAAAGATGGAGGAATCCACTGGCAAGCAATTAGTGACCAAGTATGACTGATGATCCCACCATCACATCCAGCCATATGATGTACGGACTATGCGATTACAACCGGGAATTATGAAGGAAGATCCAACGCAGCTATTCAGTAGCTGTTTCCATATCATGGCCCAGTTGAGAGGACTTGTTCCATAACAACGCATTTTTCAAGTAACTAGCCCGCAGTCTTGTGGTACAGTTTGGTCGTAACCGAATTGACGAGCAAAACGACTGGGGTAGTAAGGTTCTCTCCAAAACTCTGTCCCTTCCCGAAGGGGTAGACTGCAAGAACGAATGGAAAAGAAGAAAGCTCTTTTCACTGCAGTAAGTGTTTTTTGGTCCACCATGTCTGTATCCTCGGTGTAACGATAAAGGCAGAATTGAAATAAGTTTATTTGGTCATCATCCTGAATTTTATTGGCAACCCAGTCATACGCTCTTTTGGCCATCACTCTTTATTGGAAGAACCAGAGTGGAAGATGAGAAGGATGAACATATGCTTGCTCTGGAGCTTCGAAAGTTCAAGGAAAATAGACCCCTAGCCACCCTATGATGTAATGACAAGAAGTATGTGCAGACGAGGCTCCAAGAATAGGATCTTTCACGTGGGTAGCTACCTCTCCAAGGGCTTTATAAATAGAGCATAATACTGGGGGAGCAAGGGAGTATTTGTGGCCTTCCGCCAAAGCACCAGCTACAGTGAAGACGGTGGGACGAATAGCATCTGCCCATTTAGAGCTAGGCAATACGACCAAACTCAGCCAATAGGCCAAGAAAGCTGTAAGTTCTCCGAAGGAGCTATACTCTGGTCTCCCCTTCATTGCGTCTCGGAGCTTTGTTAGTTCCTTGGAGTGACAATCACGAAATCTTCAAAGAAAAATAAAGAGAGAGGGTGAATATGTAGAAATCGCTAGGTAGCAAGAATATAAGGAGAAAAGTCGATTGTTGGACTGATAAATACCTAAGGCCCCTGGAGAAATGTGCCAGCCATTGCAAAGGGGGGATCTTGTGAAAATTGGGAATTTTGCTCATCTCCTTAAACAGTTCGATAGTGGTTTGAGAGATAGAAGGTCTGCGATCTGGAGAGGATACAAAAGCTAGTTCCCTATTGGTTGGAATGAATTCATCGTAGAATTTACCTGTTATTGGGAGACCAGCTATGCGGTGAAGGTCCCAAAGTGTTATGCTCATTTCACCATAGGGTAAGTGGAAGGAGTTGGTTGTGGGCGACCAGTACTCGAGGAAGCCTTTCAGTACAGTAGGTTCCCTATAGAAGTATTTGGAAGTCACCTCTATAGCATCATAAAGATCGATTTTTGCAAGTGTGCTCGTATGCTTCAGTAAAATAGCTTTCGCCCAATCAAAGTAATAACGTCGAGCAGTTAACAGGCCTCTGATGTGAAATTCTGCTTGTCCCCAGAGCTATTCTCGATCTCGAAAACGCTGCCGAACTGTCTCATAAAAATGTAAAGGAAAGAGGTCATGAGGATTGTGGAAAGGAACTAAGAAGATCATGGGATGAGTTTCTCCTATCTTTTGTCGCGGCTTCTGCGTTTGTATGACTCTCTCAAGGATCCGGGGTTCTCTTGTGGCCCATGATTTAGTATACATCAATCTTTCACCATGAACATAATCCTTGGATTCACAGTCAAACATAGACTGATGGCGATAGACATTGATGGGAATTATCGTCATGCCTTCTGCATGAGGGTTGTCGAACTTCATAACGCCTTCAACAACTCGTACTGAATCCCATGAATTTTGAAGTCTCTTCTTCTTATGTTCCTTAATTTTCTCTGCAAACTCTTTCGCCTTATTCCGGCGAGTTTTCTTCGAACGAGAGGCTGGGGGAGTATCTTCACGAAGAGGTGGTCTTTCACTATCAGTACGAATGTGAGCCATAGTCTTTAACCATTCGTCCCAATCATACTCTCTGCCGTGCTTCGGAGGACATTTGATATCTCTTAATGATATGGATCTATGAATGGGGGATGGCAGAGATTTAATGCGGTCAGAGAAGTCAAAGGTGGGAAGAACAGACTCTTTAAAATAAGCAGGAGTTCTGGAGGTAGTTTTTATTCGCTTAGCAGGTGGTTGATCGGAAGAAGGTTGATCAAAAGGAGGAGTCACAGGATGGGATGTTTGTTTTATACGGGCCATAATGATGTAAGGAAGTTAAAGAAAAGAAGATGAATATCTGACTGAGAATAGAAGAGAGATGGAAAATGGCTAAGTGATTGGAAAAGTTCAAGGAGAGAAAAAATGGCTAAGTGTTGGAAGGTTCAAAAGAGAGAAAATTTGGTTAAGTACGGGATACTTTGTGCGGATCTGCACAAAGTATATGGGTTGCGCGGAAAATTTCAGACTTTGAAGGAACTCGCACAAACTAGAAGGGTTTACGTGGGACCGCACAAACTATATGGTTTGCGCGGAAGAGAATCGCAGAAGCAAAGTTTCGCCAGAGCACAAAGGGTTTGTGCAAATGACAAATTTGTTGGGCTATTTATAGGATTCGTGGCCGAGCATAATACTCGACCTAGCTTTGCACGGGATCGCGCAAACCCTGCAGAAAAGGGTGATTTGATCCTTTTCTTTAATTTTCTGGAAAAAGCAAAGAATGGATCAAGGGGGCATCTGTTGAGGCATAAAATAAGCGAAGAATTGAAGCAGGGAAAGATCAAGGAAAAGGTTGGAAGAAAGGAACAAAGAATTAGTTCTGAGAATACTTTGCGCTGGACCGCACAGAGTAAACAGATTACGCGAGATCGCACAACATAAACAAATTGTGCGGGATCACGCAAAGCATATCGTTTGCGCGTATCCGCGCAAATGATATAATAGTAGTGTAAAAATGGTTGCGAATTATTTTGTCCCACATCGCCCAAGTCGAACTTTTATGCCTGTGAAATGTCTATAAATACCTCGCTCTCTCTAAAAAGGAGTTCGAAGATTTTGGAGTGAAGAACGAAGGAGAAGACGGAAGGTACGGAGCATTGGGCTCTAACAGATTGCGCGGACCTGCGCAAACTATATATCTCGTACGGGGGGCGCATGGGCCACCGACCGCCGCCTAGTCTATAACAAAGAATGGGTCATCATTCGCTAAAATGGCCGAAGTCTTCAAATCTTCAAGGTCTTCCTATTCAAGAGAGAATGAAGAATCACCGACAAAAAGGCATATTTCTCCTAAGTCTCGGGAGATGACTGAAATAGTGCTTAGGAATCTTTGCTTAGGAATCTCTATTTTTCTTGAAGATTGTTGGTCGATTCGTCAATTCCTCCTAAAGTCCTAGGGGATGATTGGGATCATTGCCGTTATGCTGCCGAAATTTACATTTAACTTTGACAGCTGAACTTATAATGAATTCTTTGTAATCTATCTTGGAATCAAGGGATATCCGAGGATGTAAATGAACTCAGAATCAATAAAGTGTGATGATTGTCTTTATACTTTTCTATTGTTATGTCTGAATAAGATAGTTTCCCCAAACTAAATACATTTGTTTCCTTGTCGAAACAAGGTAACCTTCATAACTCTCTCTTCAGTGGTCGAATTTAGACTATTTTGAGCGCTTTGGAATGGTAACTTGACAACCATTTATTGATACCAGAATTGGATAATTTGAAGGCCATTCGATATCCCAAAAGCACATTGGAACTCTTCGATCATCATTTTACAATATCGATTGTTAATCTTTCCAAATTGCGTGATCAAACAGAGAAGCTCATAACTTCCTCGTTTGATGTCGGATTGGGTCAATTTTTGGTCATCAGGAAGGTACTTTAGCGTGCTTTAATTCCTGACAGCAATCGTTAGATTCCAAGACCATTTGGACATCCATAAGTGGCATCGCTATCGTCGCTACTGAATTTCACCTTCATCTCCTTGTCCAACGGTAACCTTCATAACTCTCTCTTTAATCGCCGAATTTAGACTATTTTAAGCGCTTTGGAATGGTAACTTGACAACCATTTATCGATACCAGAATTGGATAATTTCAAGACCGTTCGATATCCCAAAAGCACATTGGAACTCTTCGATCATCATTTTGCAATTTCGATTGTTTATCTTTCCAAATCCATGATCAAACAAAGGCACTCATAACTTCCTCGTTTTATGTCGGATTGGGTCGATTTTTTGTCATCAGGAAGGTACTTTAGCACGCTTTTATTCCTGATAGCAATCGTTAGATTCTGAGACCATTTGGACATCCGTAAGTGGGATCGCTGTCGTCGCTACTGAATTTCATCTTCATCTCCTTATCCAATAGTAACCTTCATAACTCTCTCTTCAGTCGCCGAATTTAGACTATTTTGAGCTCATTGGAATGGTAACTTGACAAGCTTCTAAATGAGACCAGAATTAGGTAATTTCAAGACCGTTCGATATCTCAAAAGCATGTTCGAACTCTTCAATCGTCATTTTGCAATTTCGATTGTTTATCTTTCCAAATCGCGCGATCCAACGGAGGCGCTCATAACTCCCTCGTTTGATGTCGGAATGGGTCAATTTTTGGTCATCTGAAAGGTACTTTAGCGCACTTTCATTCCTAACTGCAATCGTCGTATTTCGAGACCATTTGGGCATCCGTAAGTAGGATCGTAGTCGTCGCTACCAAAATTCTCCTTCATCTCCTTGTCCAACAGTAAACTTCATAACTCTGTCTTCAGTGGTCTAATTAAGACTACTTTGAGCTCATTGGAATGGTAACTTGAGAAGCTTGTAAATGAGACCAAAATTGTGTAATTTCGAGACCGTTCGATATCCCAAAAGCACGTTGGAACTCTTCGATCGTCATTTTGCAATTTCAATTGTTAATCTTTCCGTATCACGCGAGCCAACAGAGGCGCTCATAACTCCCTCGTTTGATGTCGGATTTGGTTGATTTTTCGTCATCTGAAAGGTACTTTAGCGCACTTTCATTCCTGACTGCAATCGTCATATTCAGACACCATTTGGGCATCCGTAAGTGGGATCGCAGTCGTCGCTACTGAATTTTTCCTTCATCTCCTTGTCCAATAGTAACCTTCAAACTCTGTCTTCAGTGGTCGAATTTAGACTATTTTGAGCTAATTGGAATGGTAACTTGACAAGCTTTTAATGAGAACAGAATTGGGTAATTTGGAGACTGTTCGATATCCCAAATAAACATTAGAAATCTTCGATCGTCATTTTGAAATTTCAATTGTTAATCTTTCCAAATCGGGGGATCCAACGGAGGCGCTCATAACACACTCGTTTATGCCGGATTGGGTCGATTTTTGGTCATCTGAAAGGTACTTTAGCGCACTTTCATTCTTGACAGTAATCGTCGTATTTCGACACCATTTGGGCATCCGTAAGTGGGATCGCAGTCATCGCTACTGAATTTCTCCTTGATCTCCTTGTCCAACAGCAACATTCAAACTCTCTCTTGAGTGGTCGAATTTGGACTATTTTGAGCTAATTGGAATGGTAACTTGACAAGCTTTTAATGAGACTAGAATTGGGTAATTTTGAGACTCTTCGATATCCCAAATGCACGTTGGAACTCTTCGATCGTCGTTTTGTAATTTCAAATGTTAATCTTTCCAAATTGCGCGATCCAACGGAGGCGCTCATAACTCCCTCGTTTGATGTCGAATTTGGTCAATTTTTGGTCATCTGAAAGGTACTTTAGCACACTTTCATTCCTGACCACAATCATCATATTCCGAGACCATTTGAGCATCTATAAGTGGGATCGCAGTCATCGCTACTGAATTTCACCTTCATCTCCTTGTCCAACAGTAATCTTCATAACTCTCTCTTCAGTGGCCGAATTTAGACTATTTTGAGCTCATTGGAATGGTAACTTGACAAGCTTTTAATGACACCAGAATTGGGTAATTTCGACACCATTTGATATCCTAAAAGCACGTTGGAACTCTTCGATCGTCATTTTACAATTTCAATTGTTTATCTTTCCAAATCGGGGGATCCAACAGAGACACTCATAACACCCTTGTTTGATGTTAGATTGGGTTGATTTTTCATCATCTAAAAGGTACTTTAGCGCACTTTCATTCCTAATAGCAATCGTCGAATTTCGACACCATTTGGGCATCCGTAAGTGGGATCGCAGTCATCGCTACTGAATTTCCCCTTCATATCCTTGTCCAAAAGTAACCTTCATAACTCTCTCTTCTGTTGTCGAATTTAGACTATTTTGAGCGTATTAGAATGGTAACTTGACAAGCTTTTAATGAGACCAGAATTGGGTAATTTCAAGACCGTTCGATATCCGAAAAGTGTTTCGACAAGGAAACAAATGTATTTGGATTTGGGGAAGCTATTTTATTCAGACATAACAATTGAAAGGTATAAAGACAATTATCATACTTTATTGATTCTGAATTCATTTACATCCTCTCTATATCTCTTGATTCTAAGATAGATCACTCAAGATTGAAAACATATTCTAAGTGCAATTGTTATGATTCAATATAAATTTCAGTAGCACTTCAGCGCTATTTCAGTCATCTCCCAATACTTAGGAGGAATTACTGAATTGATCAGTTAATCTTCTTGGAGATAGAAATTTCGGCAGCACTCCGTTAGCTTCTTCAGTCATCTCCCAATACTTAGGAGGAATGTTGAATTAATCAACTGATCTCTCCTTTCAAAGAAGATTTGAAGACTCAGCAAAACTCCTGCACCAAGCAAGTTGAGTGACTTTTGCGCGACCCGCGCAACTGGTAATGTGGTTGCGCGGGTCGCGCAAAGGATATTCTAGTTGCGCGGTCCGCGCAACTGACATTGCACCTTGCGCAGTCCGCGTAACTAATCGTTGCCTCTCCCTTCTACCTTCAGTTGCTCTGCTTTAGTTTTCGAAATCTAAAAAATCCTCCTCAATGAGAAGGAGAGCGGGGTATTTATAGGCCCCTCACACATGTCAGTTGTCTTTGTTGATTGCGCGACCCGCGCAACTGCCTTCTTGATTGCGCGATCCGCGCAACTGTCACCCTTGTTCCGTGACCCGCGCAACTGTCGCCCTTGTTCAGCGAACCGCACAACTGTTGTCTCAGCTATGGGACTCCCACAATTAAATCAGTTGGTTGCGCAACCCGCACAACTGCATCACCTGGTTACACGATCCGCGCAACTGTCTTCTCGGTTACGCGATCCGCGCAACTTGTCTTCCTCCAGTATTTTCCCTGAATGTCAATCTTTCCATTTCATGATGATCATTTTTTATGCCCCAACATAGTGATTGGTGACGTGGAGGTTCTATGCATGGTTGGGGCAGAGAGTTCTTAGCAATTCCTGGATCTTACACAAATCTTTTCTGTAATCCATTTGTTTCAGTCTTACTCTCCTTGAGGTTGCATTTGGATGCATTATCAAATTGAATTGAGGTAGAAAATCACGTCTTTATAGTTTTCTTAGCAGGGAGCTCGAAATTATAATTATATTATTTGCAAGTTCACTGAAGGTCTGAGCTCTAAAGCTAGTCTCATTCAGGCACTCTACATGAGTGGCACCTCAGCCATCACCAGAAGTTGGTATAGTCAAAGTATACTAAAAAAAAACCATGGACAACAATTAATATTCTTCATTAGTAACATATGTACAAAAGAATTCCTTTAGAGTTTGAAACTCTTTTGTTTTTTGTGCAGCCCACTAACTAATTTGGTAAATCCTCATAGGAATTATGTATACAATGAAAAGAATTCAAGTGTTATATCATGGTAGATGGTGAGTCTAGTACATAAAAGTGGATCTTGATCTTGATCCACCTTTCTTATCCAGCAAACTCATAGCAGCTTCCTGCAAGAATCAAAACATGATCAACGGATGCATGCAGTCCTACTCATGAGACATCTCTAATTCACAGATAAACACAAAGTAGGTGAAGAGGCAAGAAGAAAAGAAAAGGACCAATGACTCACCAGGAAGTCCAACTGTTTAAGGACTATAGCGTCTACTCTTGCTTCCATAGGTTCAGAATCCGAGTAGAGCTTTGCCTAAGAAAAAATAAATAAATGATTCCGTTTCTCAGCTAACATCTTCAAAACCAAAGTTCGCATTTCATTACATACATAGCCCAATCAATTAAAGTAGGTACGAGCAGAATAGGAGTTCAACACAAAGCTGGGAAATGAGATTGTTATGTCCCTGAAAAATGTAATTCCGTGTCGCATTTGTAATTGAATTGCTGTGGACCATTAAATGCAAAGAGGGGATAAAGTAAGTGCCACATTCATCACAAATTCTCAAAATGGTCAAGACTAATGGCATACACATATGACAATCCAAACAATCAAACCTATTGTGGATGGATCTTAGTCCAAAAATCATACTGAATGGGCAATCTTAACCATCTGATTTCCCATTGCTTTTGCAATCGTGAACAATTTATTTAGTAGTCCCCACCAATGGATAGTTAAGAAGATTTAATAACAGTGCAATTTTTAGCTCACCGCCAGGAGCTGATATAATATCTTTTTAAAGTCTGGCAAGATCTTGTACAGGGCACCATTACGGGTGGCCTGTGTTGGGGATTTGGACTGCAGAGGATTTAGACTATGGAATCACACAGATCTAGATCTAGGATAGCAATCCAATGACATCAAGCACACACAAGAGAACATAGATTTAACGTGGAAAACCCTTGCGGGAAAAAACCACGGCACAAAGTACAAATCTCCACTATGAAAATAGAAATTACAAAGAGAGAGGACTTACCCGATTCGAACAACCTCGAATCTCACCCTTGCTACGCCCTTTAGAAACCCTAGAACCCTTTTAGGAACCCTTGGAACTCCTTTAGAAAGCCTTAGAATACCTCCCAATCCCGCATACACCCCTTTCTATAAGTTTAGAACGAAGTAGAATTGGAATAGGAAACAAAAAATCATAAAATCTACGTTTCTGTAAAAAACTGCGTAAAATCTTCGATGTCATTGAAGGTCCATCGATGTCATCGAAAATGGACTAAAACTGTCCAGCGACTAGGGGTGAAAATTTTTAAAAATTATCGATGGCATAGAGCAACCTTCGATGTCATCGACGACTGGCTTCGATGTCATCAACAGACCAACAGACAGATTTAAGACATCTGTCCATAATAATCTCCACTCAATCTTCATTTGTATAGCTTCCTGTCCCCTTCTCTTATCTCTTCATCTCATCATAGATTCATCAATGATTCTCATGCACACTCTGTCATTCTTTTACGTCATCGCCAAGTCCAGAGAAGCTACATAGAACTTGAACTTCTCTGTAGGAACATTCTTGTTGATCATGTCTGCCAAATCTAAATCCACATGCCCAACCACATTTGCTCCTGTCTTTCCAAAAGAAAAGACGCAGTCTTCTTACCATCTCACTCTACCCAATATTACTTACCGGGGTACTGCTCACAATACTGATAGCCTGTGAAATAACCGGTCTAATCCAAACCATAACATACACTGCCAACCGCATTCAAATAAGGCTCATAAGATATCCTGCTTTTCCTCATCTATTTTGGGACATGTCCTGAGGAAAACTTGAGGAGAGACGCCTAGGGTATGCTCTCCGACTTTGCGTGGTTCATCACATCCTTGATCAATACCTACCCAAGGTATGCTATCTGAGATAACCAAAGCCTACTCTTTCAGTTTTAACGCCAAGAACCATCTTTGTAGCCCCCTGATCCTTCATCCTGAAAGTCTCACTTAACCGAATCTTCAGTACATTGATTTCAGACATGTCATAATTGCGATCTACATGTCATCAATTCCTAACTCACCATGAAGGAATCAAACCATTGCCTAGGCGACAGGTCTAACCACGACCTCCTGCAAAGTCTTTTCTCAGCCCCTTTAACTTCGAACTGCTCTGGTTGCTTCATGTAGATCCGCTCTTCACTTTCCCTTGCAGAAGTGCAGACTCCACATCCATCCTTCCAGCTTAAGATCATATTGGCCAACCAGCGCCAATCATGGATCTAATAGACATCTGCTATACCGTCGGCACGACTATCTCCGAGAAACCGATCCCTTCTCTCTGAGCATAACCCTTTGCTACTAACCTCACCTTGTATCTATGTTATATCCTCCTGAAGATCCATCTACATCCAACCGCTTTCTGACCCACTAGAAGCTCCACCAGCTCCCATATGTTGGTTTGGTACAACAAATCCATCACGTCGCCCATAGTCACCTTCCACTTCTCAGCACCAGGCTCACCTAGAGCCATTAAAATAGAAGATAAATCTCCTATGATTCAGAGTCATTCATGTACTACATCAATATCCTGCGATCATGCCGTGTGATTCTTCTCACAGGTGGCTGCTCCACCTGTTCTGTATCCCTGTCCGCGAGTCTCGGCCTTCCTACTCTGCCCGTTCATGTGGCAATGCCCAACATGCCACACACGTGCAGAGGTGGAATCCGCTACATCCACTGCAGCTCCACCTTTTGAAGTGATCCCAATCAACCTGTACAAGTTACCAAGTCGTTGGCCTTTCATGATTACCCTGCCCCCTTAGATACCTTAAGAGCACTATTAATACCTATGTACTTACATCCTTTTACCTCAAGTACATGAAGAGAAATCAGATTCTGCTTCAAATCAGGAACGTGCCTGACATCAGTCAAGGTACACTCCACCCCATCAAACATCCTGATGCGCACCGTACCAACAGCGTCAATATTACAGGCAAAACCATTGCCCATAACACCTGTGAACCATCAAACTCCCTGTAGCTGGCGAACCAACTCCGATGAGGAGTCATGTAAAAAGATGCCCCTGTGTCTAGCATCCACTCATCCTTACGATCATCGTATGACTGCCTGATAGTAGACATAGACAAAACATTACCATCACATCCACTCGATCCATCTGACATGACAGCATTGGCCTCCCTGTACGAAGCCTCAGAATCTTCTCTCTTCAATTTAGGATTTTCACAACCCTTCTTCACATGTCCTTCCTTCCCCTAGTTCCAGCACTTTATCTTTCCTT
Organism: Magnolia changhungtana; assembly: GCA_030180095.1. NCBI lineage: Eukaryota > Viridiplantae > Streptophyta > Magnoliopsida > Magnoliales > Magnoliaceae > Magnolia > Magnolia changhungtana. The sequence continues at coordinate 178,044 of JASAUF010000153.1, forward strand.
TGCCCTTGCCCTTGGATTTGGATCTAGAACCTGAAGAACCTGTACCTTGTTTAGAATTTCTACCCCTTGTAAACAGTGTATCAGAAGTTACCCCCATATCACCATTTAACTTTCTCATAGCTTTCCCTTGAAGGGATGAGATAACGGTGTCCACACTCAGGATTTTATTCATGTTGCACGGAAGATAATTCAGCAACATACATGCTTGTTCTTCATCTTTCATCACTTCTTCCATATCTAGCAATTTGCAAACCAATTTATTAAAGTTGCTGATGTGAGCCTCCAGATCTCCACCCTCTGCCATCTTGAAGTTATACCACTACCGCTTCAAGTGTAGGCAATTTTTTGAGAATTTTTTTTGCATAGACATCCTCTAACTTCGCCCATAACTTAGCCGCAGTTTTCTCCCTCATGACGTTGTAGAGAACCTCATCCGTGAGACATAAACAGATCGATGATAATGCCTTCTTATCAAGAGTATTCCAATCATCATCAGTCATAGTAGATTTTCGCTCCTCAAGAGCACCATCTTCGCCTTGCTTGATTAAGGAACTCATCATCTTAATCTTCCATAACTCAAAATTATTTTTCCATGAGTACTTCTCAATATCATACTTAGTGCTTCCCATTATTACTAATCCTACAGATTTAGATCTGTGCCCCAATGATTGCTCTGATACCATTTGTTGGGAATTTGGACTACGGAATCACACAGATCTAGATCTAGGATAGCAATCCAATGACACCAAGCATACACAAGAGAACACAGATTTAACATGGAAAACTCTTGCGGAAAAAAACCACGGCACAAAGCGACAGATCTTCACTATGAAAATAGAAAATACGAAGAGAGGAATTACCCGATTCGAACAACCTTGAATCTCACCCTTGCTACACCCTTTAGAGACCCTAGAACCCTTGGAACTCCTTTAAAAAGCCTTATAATACCTCCCAATCCCGCATATACCCCTTTATATAAGTTTAGAAAGAAGTAGAATCGGAATAAGAAACAAAAAATCGCAAAATCTCCGTTTCTACAAAAAAATCTGCGTAAAATCTTCAATGTCATTGAAGGTCCATCGATGTCATCGAAAACGGACTAAAACTGTCCAGCAACCAAGGGTGAAAATTTCTAAAAATTATCAATAGCATCGAGCAACCTTCGATGTCATTGACGACTGGCTTTGATGTCATCGAAGCCTAGTCGATGTCATCGACAGATCAACAGACAAATTTAATACATCTGTCCATAATAGCATGATCAAGTATTATCTCTTATTTTCATTTACTGCGATTGATAGAAGATTGAAAATGCCAAAAATTAGCATTGTTAGGTAAATCTAGTATTTTCTCTTCTGAATTACCAGTAGACGAGCTCTGTTATGGCTGCTTGCAAGAGCAGGATCTTGAATCATACTCTCCCCACGTGCTGATGTGGCATTACCACTTGAGAGTCTAATTTGCTTTATGAGTTTTGATTTCTGCAGGCCTGAGCTTAGCCCATTGACAGCACTATTCACTGCAACCTAAAGAATTTAGCTTTACGAGTAGTTAAGGTTGCTAAGAATGTTAACTTGAGTTTAGGTTCTTTACATCTTTATTAGTGATTTGCTTGTCATTTGGTGCAATATGCATGTTCATTGCTCACCCCCATCTTTTTCAGGTGATTGTTTTTCTACATACAGTGATCACTACATCTGAAAAATTGGATTGATAACCATGGGTATGAAAAGTGGATTGATGGCCATACCGTTGCACTAAGGCTTTTGATGATGTGGCACCAAGTCCTCATTACACCAAAATTTCTATGTAATATTGCCATTAAAAGTAACTAGACCCAACACAATTTTAACCAGGTCCAAGATGGACCCAACCCAAAACAGACTAGACCCAATTTTAACCGGATCCAAAAATGGCATATGCAAACTCAGCCCAATTTTAATAGGTCTGAAATTTTGGACTTGGACCTATTAAAATTACTAGGTCTATCAAGAACTTTTGCAACCACCTGTTTTTCGTTATCTAAAAAGAAGATATTCTTGTGAGTTTAAAAAGGTTGAAATATATGTTCTCTATTCCATGAATTACAGGCCTAGCTTGACCCAAAATGCTGGTCTGTTTGATATAGCACCTTCACTTGTCATTTAATTAGCCAAGCTTGCAAAAAAAATTATTTCTTCAAGAGTTCCTACAAATAGGAAGACTGCTGGTCTTGTTAGAAGAAAAAATATTTGATGCGATTCTAACCTTTTATTAATTGAAGTTTTCCATTGATATGTGATTATTAGAATCACCTGCTAAAGAAGATAAATGGAGGAATGATGGATGTGCTTTCTAGGAATTGGTAATAGAATGGTGTGCTTTCTAGGAATTATTAACCTTTTCCCCTTCCTATATTTCTGTTACATCCATGACTTGCTCTGCATTATGAAATGTCACCATTTAATATAAAGTTGATGGTGTTGCATTGGAGTTCTCTTATGCTGAGATTTGAAGTTGGTAATAGAATGAGCCTATCCTTTTAAAGTGAGGATGTCTTGTTTCTGCTTCTGCTTCTTCAATTTGAAGAAATTTAAGTTGGGTATTTTCCTAATCAAACGAAACTGGTGTTATGATGTGACCGTGGACATGGATTCAGTCGAAATGTTTCTACGTTTGGTTTTCTATGTCCTTATGTCTCTTCTTTTCTTCTTGACACTTGGTCTTCCAAATCCTTCTTTTTTTACCATTTACCTTCTATCAAGTTTTGTTTTTCGGTCGTCTTGGTTGCTCGACCGCACTTTCGAGTTTCTTGGTCTCTCAATTACACCTTGTAGATCTCGGCCGCTCTCCAAGTCTCTTAGCAGCTTGATCACTTTTCACTTCCGAATGTCTCTATAGCACTTCGCTCCTGGATTCGTCTAATACTGTATCTTTCATGCAATGCCACATGTCCATTCCTGATTGGCCATTGCAGAAATGGTCGGAAGTAAGGTACAATATCATGGACGTCATTATCCCTCCTTTTCCTATGGTGTGGCCCACTTAAGCTTATAATCTACCTCATTTTTTTTGTTTCATGCCCTAAAATAAGATTGTAAAATGGATGCACAACCACATGGATTACACGCATAGTCACGGTGGTACCTACGGATTTTAAAGGCATCTGATCCTTCCCTACTTTCACGCATTTTGAGGTGGTTTTTTGAAGCATAATTATTAAGGTATTTATTTTTCTGCATAATTATTAAAGTATTTTCCTCTAATTTAAAACACCCATGAAAAGTTATTATTATTTATTTACAATGGTAGTTAAAAATATAAACAACCCTTTTGTTTTGGTGTACCATCACTAAAATAGGATCATATCACCCATATCAACCCATAAAAATACTCAACCATTTTAATGAAAAGCTTTGATACTCTCGGTAGTGTGTGACAGGCAGTGATAAATAGAGTGGGAAGGATGATTCATGGATACTTAGAAATTACAAATCCAAATTATATGGGCCTATCTTAATGAAACAACATTTATTTTATTAACTGACCATGAAATTTATAGAAATTTATTAGATGGTAAAAAATGAAAATACCCAAATGGTCCTATTTTAACGAATGAGTGTCCACGAACCATTAGGACCATAAAACCATTCGGTTTTGTGACCGTGCCTTCGCAACAACGTGGTGCACAACTTAGCCAGAAACAAATTGGCTACTCCCCCAGCCACCAACGAATGGCTGGTGGTCGGTGCTCTATAGGCCCCACCATGATGTATGGGTTTCATCCATGTCGTCCATCTATTTTTCTAGATCATTTTATGGTATGAGACAAAAAATGAGGTATATCCCAATCTCAAGTGGACCACATTACAGGAAACAATGTTGAATGAACGTCGACCATTAAAAACTTTTTGGGGCCCATAAAAGTTTTAGATCAAGCGATATTTGTTTTTTCCCTTTATGAAGGTCTCAGTATAACCTAATCAACAAATTGGATGTCAAATAAACCGTAGAGTAGGCCTTAGGAGGATTTTAATGGTGGATATCCAATCGCAATTGTTTTCTGTGGTGTGGTCCACCTGAGAATTAGATCCCTCTCATTTTTGGGATAAAGCCTAAAATGATATTTAGAAATGGATGAAACACATACATCATGGTGGGGCTCACAGAGTACGACCACCAGCCACCGAGGTGGTGGCGGGGGAGTAAGCAATCCGTTGGATTCATTTCACCCAATTTTTAACCGAAAGTGACGTTGAGTGTATCCAAACCGTGCATCAAGTGATCCAGCTTGTCTGCTCAGGTGTCTATACTCCACAGGGAAAAACACAAAAGTTAATGGTGCGTTAAATCCTTAGTGTGTGGTCCACTATAGCCTTGGATCTGACTCATTTTTTGGCCTAAAATGTTCTTTGAAGAATGGATGAACGAGGATAAAATGGATTGCGTAGTTAGTAACTCAGTCCGCTAGGCGTACTGAGTAAGCTCTGTGGTGTCCACTATGATTTATATATTTTATCCACTCCTTCCATCCATTTTACCCGATAATTTTAGTGCTTGAGCTTAAAAATGAAGCATATCCAAAGCTCTAATGGGACACACCAGGGGAAACAATGTGAATTGAATTTCTACCGTTGAAAATTTGTCGAGGGATGGACATTGTGATAGACCAGGTATATTCACGGTGGGCCCAACAGAGTTTACTCAATATGATTACTCAGTACACAATCTGATTTTGATAAAACCCATACATCATGGTGGGGCCCATCTGCTTAGTGTGCAGCCCCAACCATCCAATGTTCTGATAATGAGATGTGCAATGGCTAGATTCCATCGTCATAGGAAAATCATTACTATTCTGACAGAGCATAAACATCTATAGCCTACAAGCGGTCGGTGAAAGCATGACACATATGTGGATGAATCAGTTGATCGGGTGGACCACAAGTATCAATTCAATTGGCAACCTTTGTCTAATCCTATCAAACACTTCTTTCACTGCCACGCATCTGGTGCATGACCGTCAGACCGATCCGGTACGTGATGATGAGACCGATCTGTCTTTTGTCAAAGTAACCTCTGTGGCAATCACTCGTAACGAACGGACGGCATGAATCTCCTGTCCTTGTGTTGACAACGGACGAGAATTTCCTGCTAAACCCTTTGGCAAGAAGTTCCTGCGCTGTAAACTTAGGTGGGGCCCACTGTGATGTTTATCAAAAATTTGCTCCGTTCGTTCATTTTGTGTGAAATCATTTTAGAAGAGTAGACCAAAATTCAATAGGATCCAAGACTAAAGTGCGCCGTACTAAAGGAAAAAGGCTGTTAGGGAAATTACTACCGTTGAAACCTTCTTGGGTTCAACGGTGATGTCTACATGCCATCCATATAGTTAATAACGTCATTCCTACTAGGATGAACTGAAAACACAAATATTAGCATGATTCAAAACTTCTGTTGGTCCACAAATATTTCAACTGTGGACATTTAATTATCACGTTTTCAGCCCACTTGATTATTGGATACAATTCATTTTTGGTCTCATAACTTAAAATGAACTCACGAAACGGATGGACGAGGAGGATTTCTCGCAAACATCACAGTGGGCCCCACCTGGGTTCCCAGCGTAGCAACTTCCTACGAAAGCCTTTCGCAGTAAATCCACGTCCGTTGACAACACATGTGGTGATGGTTCCCGAGAGAGGACGTCACGTCCACGTGCTTAAAATTGCCTAACAGCTATCTCGATTCCCCCTATCCCTCACGTATCTTAAATGACCAAAATATCCTTAACAACATTTTTTCTTTTGCTTGCCGAGTAAGCAACCTCTCTCTCTCTCCTAAAACCACTCCTTTCTTCCCTCTCTCTCTCTCTCTCTCTCTCTCTCTCTCTCTCTCTCTCTCTCTCTCTGAGAAAACCTCTCCTTCCCTCTCTCTGTGAAAACCTCTCCTTCCTTCTCTCTGTGAGAACCTCTCCTTCCTTATCCCCCTGCTCTCTGAAAACCTCTCTCTCTCGTCTTCATTGGAAGAATGTAGGTGTACCATAAGTGTGTAGAGGATCAGTCTCTGTTGAAATCTTCACACGTTCTTACCCCTATCAATTCCTCCTCCTCCTCCTCCTCTCTTTCTCTCTCTCCCTCTTTCTCTCTTCTAGGGTTCTACAAATTCTCTCCATTTCTCTCGTTCATGTGATTATCTCATCTTTATTTTTTCCCCCTCTGATTGCAATCCATTTCATTATTAGTTTTGGTTGCAAACAATGGAATCGATTCTCCACGGTTAAGATCGACCCTTGCCACAAAGGGAGTGGGGCATCTTGTTCAAGAGAGGTACTAGCGGAAGGTAATCTATTAGGTACGACAGTCTACTACATTTTGTTCAGGAGAGGTACTGGTGAAAGGTAATCTTGTTCAGGAGAGGTACTGGCGGAAGACAATCTGTTAGGTACGACAGTCTACTACGTTTTGTCAATGAAATCCCCCTTTACATCATACAAGTCGTATCAGACTCATCTTTGAATGCACGAACTCGTGTAGGGACCTGCCCTCACACTCAATCACACGCCAATTTGATGCACGCGTGCGAAAATCGAGACTTCCATAAGGTTGGCCATACTAATTAGACCTTCTTTCTCAAAGAGATGGCTAAAACCCCTTTTTAGTTTTTTGTTTCGCCCTTCTTTGATTCTGTCTATGGTATACTTTTAAGAATCGAATGAGTCTGATACGACTTGTATGAGTCAACTTAGTCTCTGATTCGGTTCAAAACCACGAGTCAGCCTCCATGAGTCACCCCTAACTTGGGCGAGTCAGGCCTATTTAGCCCCAACTCAAATGAGACGCGGCTTCACTCCGGGCTGAACGGGTCGGGTTAATTCACTAAGTCTTTTAACCATGCTCTGTGGCCTACTTGAGTGAAACGACCATATGTTTAGGCAATGTTATCTAAACAGTGTGGCCCACCTGAGCTGATGGGAATCTCGCATGCCATACACATGTGCCATATTTGCACGTGCATGAAAACAATGGTTGGTTTAAAAATACTTGTCAACAGTACAACATCTAATGTACATTGTGTCCATTTTTTATGGTCCTAATTTTTGGCACAAGGTCAGTTCCATAGTGAGGGCTATGGCTCAAAAGTTACACCATTTGGCATACTGTCCTATGCATGGCCTTTTTTGGATGGTCAATATATCTAGAGAAATGGTCCTTAAAATTGTTTATGGATTGAATAGTTGTGAAAACACCCATTTGCTGCATTTTTTTTCGAGAAAGGGACCATCCATGAGGTGGACTGAATTGGTTTGTCCAACAGTTCACAGTCTAATGTAAATGTGTCTCCATTTTAAGGAGTGCATGGTCCTACTTTTTGGCACCAAGTCATCTCCATAGAGAGAGCTATGACCCAAAACTTACACCATTTGGCATGCTATCCTATATATGGCCTTTTTTGGATAGTCAATAAATCTAAAGAAAAGGTCTTAAAAATTATTTATGGATTGAGTGGTTAGAAACACCCATCTGCTGCATTTTTTGAGAAATGGACCATCCATAGGTGGCCTATGAATCGGTCAGTCTAATGTACATGTGTGCCCATTTGGAGGATGTACAGTCTTATTTTTGGCGCCAAGCAATCAACATAGTGAGGGCGATGGCCCAAAAGGCACACCATTTTGCATACTTTCCTACTCATCACCATTTTTTTTAATGTCAATAAATTTAGAGAAATGGTCCTAAAAGTTGTTTATGGATTGAATGGTTAGAAACACCCATTTGATGCTTTTTTTTTTCAAGAAATGGACTATCCATAAGGTGGCCTATGAATTGATTAGTCTAAATTGATTCACTTATTTTGCCCTTATTGGTTATAAGGCCGACACCATTTATTAAAGAGTGCTCGATGTACATACAATGGATCTACCTCAAAATATTTATAGGAATAGGTTAGGATTTTCCTCCATTTTGGTTTTCTTATCTATTGCAGAGCTTTTGATTTTGTATTTTAGTTTTTGTTAATTTTCATTGATCTAATTCAAAGCCTGCATATCCATTTTGCCAGTGGCATTATTGCAACTTTTCTTTTGTAGATCCTTCTCATGTTGGATATATATCACCATGGAGTTATTTTTCAGAAAACTGGTTTCATTGTGATTCAGAATTCACTAAATTATAGATTTTTTCTACTCTTAGTAATAGAAGTATCAGCTATACAAGAGAATATATTTGCAAATTCAATTGCTTTTGCTACTATATATGATGCTACTAGTTTTAAAACCATTAACGAGCTTGGGCATTTTAGCGTATTTAAACTTCTTATATGATTCGGCCCATTCAGTGATCCAAATGCATCATACTAATCGTGCTACTGTTAATGGTCTAAACTCATCATATGATTAAAGCCTCTTTCCATGACCCATCCCAATGGATATGCTAAGTTGAACCATCTATTCGTAATATTTGAGGTTGGTTCTCAGTGATCCACTTCGGTAATTTTGTAGGACTCTTCAGTTCTATACACAATTCAAAGAATCAAGTTTCTTTTTACAACAACCCAAATTCATATGATTTGGCCCATTTCTACTGATCCAAACCTTCAACATGGGCCATTTTAATGGATAGAAAACATTGGCATGCTTGGGCCATTTAGTGGATCCAAATTGTTCATATAATTCGGCGATCCATACTCATCATACGATTGAAGCTGCATTTCATGATTCAAACTCATCATATGATTGAAGCTGCTTTTCATGATCCAAACTCATCATATGACTGAAGCTGCTTTTCATGATCCTTGGCAATGGATATGCTCAGTTGATCCATGCCTAAAATTTTGTAGGACCCTCTTTAGCTTTACTAATGATCCAAACTGTTCATATGATTTGGCCCATTTCTAGTGATCCAAACCTTTAACATGCTTGGGCCATTTCAATGGATCAAAACCTTTAACGTGCTTCGGCCAATTCAATACATTTGACTTCTTATATCATTAAGCCCTTTAGCAATCTAAATGCATGAAATGATTTGTGCAGCTATTAGTGATCTAAACTCATCATATGATTGAAGCCTCTTTCCATGACCCATCCCAATGGATATGGTAAGTTGATCCATCTATTCATAATATTCGAGATTGGTTCTTAGTGATCCACATCGTTAATTTCGTAGGACACTTTTCAGTTCTATACATGATTCAAATAATCAAGTTTGTTTTTACACCAATCCAAATTCATATGATTTGGCCCGTTTCTATTGATCTAAACCTTTGAAATGGGACATTTAGTGGATCCAAATTGTTCATATAATTCAGCTTATTTGGCGATCCAAACTCATCATATGATTCAAGCTGCTTTTCATGATCCTTGGTAATGGATATGGTAAGTTAATCCATGCACAAAATTTTGGAGGACCCTCTTCATCTATACAAATGATCCAAACTGTTAATATGATTTGGCCCATTTCTAGTGACACAAACCTTTGACATGCTTGAGCTATTTCAATTGTTCAAAACCTTTAACATGCTTCGGCCATTTAGCGGATTTAAACTTCGTATATGTTTCGACCCATTCACCAAGCCAATTGCATCATATGATTTGTGGTGCTAGTAGTGATCTATATTCATCATATGATTGAAGCCTCTTTCTGTGACCCATCCCAATGGATATGTTAAGTTGAACCATCTATTCATGATAATTGAGGCTAGTTCTCATTAATCCACTTCATTAATTTTGTTGGATCGTCTTCAATTCTATGCACGATTCAAGGAATCAAGTTTCTTTTTACAACAATCCATATTCATATGATTTGGCCCATTTATAGTGATCCAAACTTTTATCATTGGCCATTTCGATGGATTAAAAACATTGACATGCTGGGCCATTCAGTGTATCCAAATTGTTCATTTGATTCGGCTCACACAGCGATCCAAACTCATCATATGAGTGAAGCTGCTTTTCATGATCCAAACTCATGAAAGCTTCATGAGTTTGTTAGTTAAAAGTGTCTTCATTGGTGCGAGTGAAGATGACATCAAAATGTTTAACTTAAACACTTCTATGGCATTGTTAAATGCCTTGAGAGACTATGACTTTAACTCTTTTATGGGGTAAGAATCGTGTGAATTTTGACTTATGTTGGTTATTTTAGCATAGCCACTTAGATTATGAAGATAATGAGTAATATTGGGCTAGGTTATTGAGAAAGTGGTTAATCTCCCTCCAATCTTCAATATTTGAAATAAGAACATCGATCATGATAGATTACAATTCATACCGCTATAGTGCTCTAATCTCATTAACTTAAACACCGTATGTTGCATTCTATGGCGTTGTTAAATGCCTTGAGAGACTATGACTTTGACTCTTTTATGGGGTAAGAATCGTGTGAATTTTGACTTATGTTGGTTAATTTAGCATAGCCACTTAGATTATGAAGATAATGAGTAATATTGGGCTAGGTTATTGAGAAAATGGCTAATCTCCCTCCAATCTTCAATATTTGAAATAAGAACATCGATCATGATAGATTACAATTCGTACCGCTATAGTGCTCTATTCTCATTATAAGATTGAAGCTTCTTTCCATGACCCATCCCAATGGATATGTTAAGTTGATCCATCTATTCGTAATATTTGAGGTTGGTTCTCATTGAGCCATATCATTAATTTCGTAGGACCCTCTTTAGTTCTTTACACAATTCAAATAATTAGGTTTCTTTTTACAACGATCCAAATTCATATGATTTGCCCCATTTCCAGTAATCCAAACCTTTGACATGGGTCATTTCAATGGATAAAAAGCATTGACATGCCTCATCCATTCAGTGGATTCAAATTTTTCATATGATTCGGCTCATTCGTCGATCCAAACTCATCTTATGATTGAAGCTGCTTTTCATGATCCAAACTCATAATATGATTGATGTTCCTTTTCATGATCCATGGCAATGGATATGCTAAGTTGATCCATGCACTAAATTTTGTAGGACCCTCTTCAACTTTACAATTGATCAAATCTGTTCATATGATTTGGGCCATTTCTAGTGATCCAAACCTTTGACATGCTTAGGCCATTCAATGGATCAAAACCTTTGACGTGCTTCGACCATTTCAATGGATTTGAACATCTTATATGATTCCGCCCATTCTACGATCCAAATGCATTATATGATTTGTGTTGCTGTTAGTGATCTAAACTCATCATATGATTGAAGCCTCTTTCCATGACCCATCCCAATGGAAATGTTAAGTTAGATCCATCTATTCTTAAAATTTGAGGTTGTTTCTCAGTGATCCACATCGTTAATTTTTTAGGACCCTCTTCAGTTTGATACGCAGTTCAAATAATCAGGTTTCTTTTTACTACGATCCAAATTAATATGATTTGGCCCATTTCCAATGATCCAAACCTTTAACATGGGCCATTTCAATGGATAAAAAACATTGACATGCCTCTTCCATTCAATGGATTCAAATTGTTCATATGATTCAGCTCATTCGTCGATCCAAACTCATCATATGATTGAAGCTACTTTTCATGATCCAAACAAAAAATATGATTGATGTTCCTTTTCATGATCCATGGCAATGGATATGCTAAGTTGATCCATGCGCTAAATTTTGTAGGACCCTCTTCAACTTTACAATTGATCAAATCTGTTCATATGATTTGGGCCATTTCTAGCGATCCAAACCTTTGACATGCTTAGGCCATTCAATGGATCAAAACCTTTGACGTGCTTCGACCATTTCAATGGATTTGAACTTCTTATATGATTCAGCCCATTCTACGATCCAAATGCATTATATGATTTGTGTTGCTGTTAGTGATCTAAACTCATCATATGATTGAAGCCTCTTTCCATGACCCATCCCAATGGAAATGTTAAGTTAGATCCATCTATTCTTAAAATTTGAGGTTGGTTCTCAGTGATCCACATCGTTAATTTTTTAAGACCCTCTTCAGTTTGATACGCGGTTCAAATAATTAGGTTTCTTTTCACTACGATCCAAATTAATATGATTTGGCCCATTTCCAATGATCCAAACCTTTGACATGGGCCATTTCGATGGATAAAAAACATTGACATGCCTCGTCCATTCAGTGGATTCAAATTGTTCATATGATTCGGCTCATTCGTCGATCCAAACTCATCATATGATTGAAGCTGCTTTTCATGATCCAAACTCATAATATGATTAATGTTCCTTTTCATGATCCATGGCAATGGATATGCTAAGTTGATCCATGCGCTAAATTTTGTAGGACCCTCTTTAGCTTTACAACTTATCAAATTTGTTCATATGATTTGGGCCATTTTTAGAGATCCAAACCTTTGACATGCTTAGGCCATTTCAATGGATCAAATCCTTTGACGTGCTTGGACCATTTCAATAGATTTGAACTTCTTATATGATTTGGCCCATGCAGCGATACAAATGCATCATATGATTTGTGTTGTTGTTAGTGATCTAAAGTCATTATATGATTGAAGCCTCTTTCCATGACCCATCCCAATGGAAATGTTAAGTTAGATCCATCTATTCATAATATTTGAGGATGGTTCTCAGTGATCCATATCGTTAATTTTATAGAACCCTTTTTAGTTCGATACGCAGTTCAAACAATTAGGTTTGTTTTTACAACGATCCAAATTCATATGATTTGGCCCATTTCTAGTGATCCTAATCTTTGATATGGGCCATTTCGATGGATAAAAAAACATTGACATGCTTGGGCCATTCGGTGGATCCATATCGTTCATATGATTCGGCTCATTCGGCGATCGACACTCATCATACGATTGAAGTTGCTTTCCATGATCTAAACTCATCATATGATTAAATATGCTTTTCATGATCCAAACTCATCATACGATTGAAGTTGCTTTTCATGATCCAAACTCATCATATGATTAAAGCTACTTTTCATGATCTGAACTCATCATATGATTGAAGCTGATTTTCATGATCCATGGCAATGAAAATGCTAAGTTGATCCATGCCCTAAATTTTGTAGATCCTCTTCTCGAGATAACAAATGATCCAAACTGTTCATATGATTTGGCCCATTTCTAGTGTTCCAAACGTTAGACATGCTTGGACCATTTAAATCGATTAAAACCTTTGACATGCTTGGGTCATTTCAATTGATCAAAAACTTTGACATGCTTGTGCCAATTCAGTGGATATGAGCTCTTATATCGTACGGCCCCTTCAATGATCCAAATGCAAATGCATCATATGATTCGTGTTGATATCGGTGATCTCAACTCATCATATGAGTGAAGCCTCTTTCAATGACCCATCTCAATGGAAACGTTAAGTTAGATCCATCTATTCATAATATTTGAGGTTGGTTCTCAAGTGACCCTCACATCGTTAATTTTTTAGGACCCTCTTTAGTTCAATACGCAATTCAAAGAATCAGGTTTCTTTTTACAACGACCAAAATTCATATGATTTGGCCCATTTCTAGTGATCCAAACCTTTGACATGGGCCATTTCGATGGATAAAAAACATTGACATGCTTGGGCCATTCAGTGCGTCGAAATTGTTCATATGATTCGGTTCATTAGTTGATCAACACTCATCATACGATTGAAGCTGCTTTTCATGATCCAAAGTCATCATATGATTGAAGATGTTTTTCATGATCCAAAGTCATCATATGATTGAAGCTGCTTTTCATGATTTATGGCCCTGGATATGCCAAGTCGATCCTTCCCTAAATTTTGCAGGACCCTCTGCCTCTTTACAAATGATCCAAACTGTTCATATGATTTGGCCCAAATCTAGTGATCTAAACCTTTGACATGCTTGGGCCATTTCAAAGGATCAAAACCTTTGACGCGTTTGGGCCATTTCAATGGATTTGAACTTCTTAAATGATTCGACCCATTCAGCGATCCAAATGCATTATATGATTCATGCTGTTGTTAGTGAACTAAACTCATTATATGATTAAAGCCTCTTTCCATGACCCATCCCAATGGATATGTTAAGTTAGATCCATCTATCCATCTATTCATAATTTAATAGGACCCTCTTCATTTCGACTCGCAATTCAAAACTTGGAGTTTTATTTTTACAATGATCTAAATTCATATGATTTGGCCCATTTCTAGTGATCCAAATCTTTGACATGGGCTATTTTGATGGATAAAAAACTTTGACATGCTTGGGCCATTCAGTGGATCCAAATTATTCATTTGATTTGGCTCATTCGGCGATCAAGACTCATCATACGATTGAAGTCACTTTTCATGATCAAAACTCATCATATGATTAAAGCTACTTTTTATGATCCATACTCATCATATGACGGAAGCTGCTTTTAATGATCCAAACTCATCATATGATTAAAGCTACTTTTCTTGATCCCAAACTCTTTATATGATTGAAGCTGCTTTTCATGATCCATGGCAATGTATATGCTAAGTTGATCCATGCCCTAAAATTTGTGGATCCCTCTTCAGCTCTATAAATGAACCAATCTATTTGTATGATTTGGCCAAATCTAGTGATCTAAACATTTAAAATGCTTGGGCCATTTCAATTTATCAAAACCTTTGACATGCTTGGGCCATTTCAACCAATTTGAACTTCTTATATGATTCAGCCCATTCAGCGATCCAAATGTATCATATAATTCATGCTGCTGTTAGTGATCTAAAATGATCATATGATTTAACCCTTTAATCATGACCCATCCCAATGTATATGTTAAGTTAGATCCATGTATTCATAATATTTGAGGTTGGTTCTCAGTGATCCACATCATTAATTTCGTAGGACCCTCTTCAGTTCTATACACAATTCAAACAATCAATTTTCTTTTTACAACGATCCATATTCATATGATTTGGCCAATTTCTAGTGATTCAAAACTTTGACATGGGTAATTTCGATGGATAAAAAACATCGACATGCTTAGGCCATTCAGTGAATCCAAATTGTTCATATGATTTGGCGCATTCGGCGATCCAAACTCATCATACGATTGAAGCTGCTTTTCATGATCCAAAATCATCAAATGATTGATGTTGCTTTTCATGATCCATGGTTGTGGATATTATAAGTTGATCCATGTAGTAAATTTTGTAGGTCCCTCTTCAGGTTTACAAATGATCCTAACTGTTCATATGATTTGGCCCATTTCTAGTGATCCAATCCTTTGACATTCTTGGGCCATTTCAATGGATCAAAACCTTTGACGTGTTTGGCCATTTCAATAGATTTGAACTTCTTATATGATTGGCCCATTTAGCAATCCAAATGCATCATATGATTTATGCTGCTGATAGTGATCTAAATTCATTATATGATTAAAGCCCCCTTTTCATGACCCATCCCAATGGATAGATTAAGTTAGATCGATCTATTCATAATATTTGAGATTGGTTCTCAGTGATCCACATCGTTAATTTTATAAGACCCTCTTCAGTTCAATACGAATTCAAACAATCGTTTCTTTTTACAATGATCTAAATTCATATGATTTAGCCCATTTCCAGTGGTCCAAATCTTTAACAGGGGCCATTTCGATGGATAAAAAACATCGACATGCTTAGGCCAATCAGTGGATCCAAATCGTTCATATGATTTGACTTATTCGGCAATCGACACTCATCATATGATTGAAGCAGATTTCCATTATCCAAACTGATCATATGATTGAAGCTGCTTTCCATTATCAATCAGTGGATCATCATAAGTTGATCCATGCCCTAAATTTTATAGATCCCTCTTCAGCTTTACAACTCATCAAATCTGTTCATATGATTTGGGCCATTTCCAATGAACCAAACCTTTGACATGCTTGGGCTATTTTAATGGATGAAAACCTTTGACGTGGTTGGACCATTTCAATGGATTTGAACTTCTTATATGATTCGGCCCATTCACCGATCCAAATGCATCATATAATTCGCGTTGCTGTTAGTGATCTTGTTTCGACAAGGAAACAAATGTGTTTGATTTGGGGAAGCTATTTTATTCAGACATAACAATAGAAAGGTATAAAGACAATTATCACACTTTATTGATTCTGAATTCATTTACATCCTCTCTATATCCCTTGATTCTAAAATAGATCACTCAAGATTGAAGACTTATTCTAAGTGCAATTGTTATGATTCAATATAAATTTCAGCAGCACTTCAGCGCTATTTCAGTCATCTCCCAATACTTAGGAGGAATTACTGAATTGATCAGTTAATCTTCTTGGAGATAGAAATTTCGGCAGCACTCCGTTAGCTTCTTCAGTCATCTCCCAATACTTAGGAGGAATTACTGAATTGATCAGTTAATCTTCTTAGAGATAGAAATTCAGCAGCACTCAGTTAGCTTCTTGATCATCTCCCAATACTTAGGAGGAATGTTGAATTAATCAACTGATCTCTCCTTTCAAAGAAGATTTGAAGACTCAGACAAAACTCTTGCACCAAGCAAGTTGAGTGACTTTTGCGCGACCCGCGCAACTGGTAATGTTGTTGCACAGGTCGCGGAAAGGATATTCTAGTTGCATGGTCTGCGCAACTGACATTGCACCTTGCGTGGTCCGTGTAACTAATCGTTGCCTCTCCCTCTTACCTTCAGTTGCTCTGCTTCAGTTTCTGAAATCTTTCAGTACCCCTAAATGAGAAGGAGAGCGGGGTATTTATAGGCCCCTCACACGTGTCAGCTGTCTTTGTTGATTGTGCGACCCGCGCAACTGCCTTCTTGATTGCGCGATCCACGCAACTGTCACCCTTGTTCTGTGACCCGCACAACTGTTGTCTCAGCTATGGGACTCGCGCAATTGAATCAGTTGGTTGCGGACCCGTGCAACTGCATCACCTTGTTACGCGATCCGCGAACTGTCTTCTCGATTGCTACGCGATCCGCGCAACTTGTCTTCCTCCAGTATTTTCCCTGAATGTCAATCTTTCCATTTGATGATGATCATTTTTTTATGCCCCAACAGATGCCCCCTTGATCCGTTCTTTGTTTTACTGAATCAAAGAATCAGGATCAACTTACACTAAATTTCCCTTTGTAATTTTCAACCGGTTGCGCGGGTCACCCCAGGACCATACTCGGCCGTGTTGTCTATAAATAGTGAAACTTCTCATTTTTCTTCTATCTTCAAATTTCTGCCGCGAAGCCCTTTATGAAATTTTTTCGCTATCGCTCATGCAATCGCTCATCATTGCTTGCGACCACCCGCACTAACGACTTTTCGTCATGAGGCTTTAAGCCGTTACGCTTATCCGCAAGAATCGCCAATCTTGTTGCGCGATCCGCGCAACTCCCAATTCCGTTGCGTGATCTGCGCAACCGTCATTTTAGCCCATCTTCCCAAATTCAGCTTGCTTCATTCTTCATGGCTCGTACCAAGAGAACTTTTACTGTTATCAACCCTCCTTCTAGTCAACCATCCCATCAAGAGTTACCAAATACTGAAGCTTACCATACAACTCCTCAGGTAACAGGATCGCCATCCCCTCCAACTCAACCTTCATCCAAACGTTTCAAGACGACTGCTAAATGCCCTACTTACCTCAAGGAGCCCGTACTTCCCACTTTTGACTTCTCTTCGCGGATCAAATCGTTATCATCCCCCATTCACAGAGCCATCGCCACAGGTGACCTGACTATGCCTCCAAAGCACGGTCGCGAATATGATTGGGATGAGTGGTTGAAGACCACCGCTCATTATCAGACAGGTAGTCAGAGGCCACCTAACAGAGAAGATACCCCCCTCCTTCCAGGCCTAAGAAACATCGCCGAAATAAGGCCAAAGAATTTCAAGAGAAGATTAAGGAACATAATCGGAAAAGACTCAACAACTCTTGGGAATCTGTGCGTGAAGTACAGGGTGTCATCAGATTTGACAACCCTTATAAACGGGGTGTTGTCTCTCTTCCACTCAGCATGCACCGCCATCATTCTATGCTGGACTGTGAACCTAGAGATCATCTGTCAGCAGAAAGATTATCTTACATGAAATCTTGGTCTTTTAAAGAAACCAGATTATTGGAAGGAATTTTGCAGCCACCAAGATCGAGGCAACAGATAGGCGATATTCACTCTATGATTTTTCTCATCCCTTCTTACAACGTCCATAGCCTATACCTGTCTAATTTTTATGAAAGCCTCAAACAGCGTTTCAGCTATCGTCCCCAACTCTGGAGTCCGGAAGAATTCAAAACTAGAGGCCTTTTGACTCCCAAAAATTATTATTCCGAATGGGCCGCGGCAGTCTTGACGAAGTATGATAAGATTTTGTCGGACCTTGGCATCTTTTTGGCAATAGAAGCGACATCACATCCTTTCTGTAAAGAATCTTCTATCTTGAAGGCATTCCTCAACTACTGGTGTCCTTCTACCAATTCTTTCCATCTCCCTGAAGGTGAAATGAGCATTACATTATGGGATATCCATAGAATCGCAGGTTTACCAATTACCGGCCGATTTTTTGATGAATTCGTCCCCACTAATGAAGAATTTGCTTTCGTTTCATCTCCTGATCGCCTCCCTTTCATCTCAGAGTCAACCATTGAACTCTTCAAGGAGATGTCAAAATTTCCGAACATTCATAAGATCCACCCCATGCAATGGCTAGCGCATTTCAGCCATGCTCTGAAGTAATTTTCTTTTTCTTTGCTTTCTTTTTTATCACAGCTATATATATATATATAACTTTAATCTTACTCATTTACCCTTCCAGATTCAATGGCAATCATTCGCGAGAGCTTGAACGCCTTCGGAAAGGCATAAAAGGTCGTGCCGAAGATTCTGTTCATGGGGAACTTGCTGCCTTCATCGCGTACTGGTTGAGTATAGTGGTCTTTCCCAGTTCTAAATCAGCAGATGCCATCCATCCTTCATTATTCGTAGTCGCAGGTGCTATGGCTGAAGGAATGAAGTTTTCTCTTGCTCCACCTGTCCTTTATTCAATCTACAGAGGTTTTGGAGAAATAGCTTGCCACATAAAAAGTCCTTCTGTCGGCTCGGCCTCAACTTACATGCCATGGCATTACTTTTAGGTTGGCTTGGTGTTTACTTTCCCTGGACTTTGAAGTTCCAGAAAAAAGCCTACATTCACCCTTCCAAAGTTCCTCTTTATTTTTTCCAAAAGAGGTCCATGGCCAAAAGATCTTATGACTGGGCTAAGGATGTCATTTCTTCTGATGCTAAGATAAATTACTTCCATTTCAGCCTTCCTCGCTATATTGTAGATACTGAAAAGGCGGACACTAACTCACTCTCTCCAGCGGAAAGGGGATTTTTTATATCTATCAGATCATGCAGCCTGCCCTTGAGAGAAGGGACCAAATTCTGGAGAGAGTCATATTATCCAAGTCGCTTCACATGTCAATTTGGTTTCGACCAAGCAGTACCGGAAGACTGTGGACTAGTTACTCGAAGAATGCGCAGTTACGGAACTGGTCCATATAATTGGGCAATGATCTGGAAACAATTGTTAGGCCGAGCTAATTCTTCCTTCATTATCCCAGGATGCGATCATACTCTAAGGGCATCATACGATCACATGAGATGGTGGGTGCACCAATCATACCTGGTCCGGAAAAGTCTTCCAGTGTCACAACCGGTTTGGCTTCCTCCCCCCAAGCTCAAAGGTCGCATTTTCGAGGCAGGCATTGGCTTCATTGCAGAAACTACTCATGCTCCTTCAGGTAGTATTCGCGTCATGATCTCAGTGGATGAACCCATTTGTGAAATAAAACCTGATAATACTCTTGAAGGATGGATAGCATATGGTGATACTTGTGAATTTGAGCAAATTCCCCTCTATCAACCGCTCAGAGAAGAAGTTGGAACAAAATCTCCTATTCAACCCGAGATTAATGCTGGCCCTCCTAACCAACCTTCTTCTTCCACTTTCCATCAACAACGACTGGTTTCTTCTTCTGCATCAAAGACTGTTCGCCCTTCGGAGCAGCCACCCTCTTCTCCAATGACAAGATCTCGCACACGCGCTCAGGCTTCTCCACAGGAGAGACTATCGTTGTTCGGCCCAAACTCAAATTATGCGGATATTCAACTGGAAAGTTCCCAACCTCCTCCCTCTGGGCAAGCAAGTTATCATCGAAGATTCAAGCAAAGAGGATCTTGTTGATGAAGATTCGTCTTCTTCAACTTCTTCGTCTGAGGATACTTCCTCTAATGAGAGTGAGGTAGAAAGGGAGAATCCTGATGATGCTTATGAAGAAGGAGAAGTGAATATTAGTGGCGAGGATGAGGCAATCACAGAAAATATTCCTGCTGATGAAAGACATGTCCCTTCTACTTCCAAAGCTACTCTTGCAAAGCCCTCCCCTGTAGCAAGGGAGGAAGAAGAACCTCTTGATTATGGAGAATACGGATATTCGCAGCGTAAGATAGTTTCGCTATCATCATTTCACTTTTGCTCTTCCTTTCTCTTATCTCACCCATTTCATTTCAGGTGATCATACTGTAACTGCAGAAGCACGTAACGCTTCTCCTCTGAACTTGCCCCCTGTCGCACCATCAGCCTCGCCGAGATCTTCCATTCCCCCGCGCTCGGTGGCGCGTGAAATCGCTTTTTCAGAGGAGCCCGCTGATTCACTCATCCCTGCTACTGCCACCACAAGTGCTGAAAACACAACTCCGTCTTTTGCCAATATGATAGCACCCGATCCTCTTCTGGTTGGAAGAGGGCAACCTCTTGTTGTTTCGGTACTAGCAGAAGGTATATTCTTTTCTTTTTCTTATTGCTACTTTTCTTATCACCTGTGCATAAAACCTTTATTAACAATTTATTTCATTCCTTAATAGGGAATTTACCTCCAAGTAGTGCGGCTAGTTCTGGTTCTATTGGCACTTCATTGAATGCGACATCTTTTGAGAAGATCTCTGCGCATAAATTGGCTTTGATCAAAAATTCGATACTGGCTATTGTCGAAATCTTTAAAGATCTTGATCAATGGCGTGACTTGGCCATTGCTTTGGATGTCTTGAACAGCGCTTCTCGCATGGCTAAAGTTGATATCTCCTCCTTACGTGATGCTCTCTTGAGATTTCATAATTCAATAATAGCCATCTCATCAACTGCAACCATGACTGTTCCTCCCGAGATTTTAGAATACAGAAAACAGCTTGTAGATCTCAAAGAGAGAATTTCTCAGCTTGCCCCTTTTGTCTCTCGTCACGATCAAGAACAATCATCCTTACAGGATCAATTGAAGACTCTTGTTAATGAGAAATCATCTGTTCTAGATCATATTACAGCCTTGAAGCAAGAAATTTTGCAATTGGCGAGGCAGAGTTCGGAGATAGAGCTAAATATTGAAAGAATCCAGGAGAAAATAGAATGTAGTTGTCATTCTGCGGATTCCGAGAGATCTGAATTATTGGAGAATGAAAAGCTGATCATTTCTTTAGAGGGAAAGCTGGCAGGTATTCCGGATCATGCCCAACTGATTTCGAATGCTCGATTGGAGCATGTCGCTGCCCAAGTTAGTCTTCAAGAAAATTTGCAGCAATACTTAGCAACATTAGGCATCACAGGAGAACTGTAAAAATGCATAACTTTAATAGATATTTTGTTACTGTTCATGCTTTCAGAGAAGAATCGTAAGTGGCTTATGACATTCAGATGACGATACATTGTCTATTTTATGTGATGCTCTTATCAATGTATTTATGATGCGTTATGTTCCTTTCATTTTATTTTACTATCATATTGTATATTTATTTATATCCTTTTATGCCTCGTCAGTGGGGATTTCCTAGATGATCCTTATTCTTAATTGGCGGTATTATGTTTCAATTCAGTTAGTCACACACAGTTTAAGCTCATGAGTAGTGGAGCGCGCGCACACACACAGTTTAAGCTCTTGAGTAGTGGAGCACTTGTTGGTCTTATGTGATGGTCTCTGTAACTCTCTAGAGTTTCCTTGGACTTTTCACTGCCTTGAGTTCACAACACGGTCCATCAGAGGGGCCCATTGACGCTACCGGGCGGTGAACTGTTGGTTTTACCCACAGGGTTGGCTATGGTAACTCTCTAGAGTTCGTAGGGCTCGCAAGGCTACCTTTGGACACCAAATTTAGGGTCGCCAGTCCATCAATGAGTAGGCTTAATCCCTTCCTCACGAGTTACTACTGAAATCAAACCCTAGGTTTGGAGGGTCTTATGCATGGTTGGCCTAAAAGCTCGCACTGCGGCCCCTATTTTTTTCGTCTGCAAGGTCGAGCCCATTCATGGGAGGGCACTTTCATCCGTTCCCCATGGCGCTACCGGAAAGCTACACAGATGGCATGGGAGTTACGATGACTAGTCTTTGTGAATTTATGGCCTCTTAGACTTTGAATCCTTGACTTTGTCAGCTGCCCGCATGGGTGCGTACGATGGTCTTCGCGGGCTTTTTAGGGCCACTGACTCCTCGCCGCTGCATGAATGACGATCTTTATAGGTCTTATGTGTAGTTGGCCAGCCCTTTTAGAGCTTGATCCTTTGAGAGCTTGATCCTTTGAGGATATATATATATATATATATATATCTCTTTCTTAGAGCTTGATCTTTTTGATTTGGCTCTTTTAGGATTTGGTTTGGCTAGACTGCCTCTTTGACTGAGATTGATATATCTTTGCTTTTGATAGTATCTTTAAGAAATCCATGCCTTTTAAGGTAATAATAATTATGATCATTGTCATCGCCAGATAATAGACGTTTCCGATGGCTTTTTGATAATGTCTTCAAGAGGACCCATGCCTTGTAAGGCAGTATATCGATCTTGTCGATATCTTCAAGAGAATCAATATCTTCATGAAATCTTCAAGATGATATTGACTTTGTCAAACTTATTTGGTGATGACGATGATCAATATATTTTTAGAATTAATGCTTGCTAACATAGTTGACATGCTCGTGAATTTCTTCTTCATAGCTTCTTTTGTTGACATATAGACATGATCTTATTCCTCCCTGCCCCCTTTTGCTACAGAATCATTATGCCGATAATATTCTGGGTCAAAATCAGTAAGTCTGTCTTCAGGGGTAGTATCTTTTTATGAAGTGGGCGTTGACAGGTATACTGATACCCTGTCCCTCTTGATTTGCGATTCTATATGCCCCATTGGAATATACTTCTTTTACCACATATGGACCGTCCCATTTAGGCTCGAGCTTGCCCCCTGTCCGGCGAGTGACCACTATAGGTCTTTTCAAGATTAACACCATATCCCCTTTTTGAAAGAAGCGGTATTTAACTTGTTTATCAAAGGCGGCCGATATCCTGGCTCGATATGATTTAGAATCCTATTGAAAGTCGCTAGACGTTTCTCATCGAGTAGATTTAATTCTTTCAGCCTTATTTTTGCATTTTCATCATCTGTTACAGACTGATGTACCATTATTCTAAGCGATGCCACCTGTATTTCAATTGGGATGACTGCCTCCATGCCATAGATTAATGAATACTGGTGTCAGCCCCCATTTTTGTTCGATAGGTAGTTCTATAGGCCCATAATGCTTCCTGTAACTTTTCATCCCAATCGCGCTTATTGCCTGTCACCGTTTTCTTTATTATTTTGACAATCGTTTTGTTAAATGCCTCTGCTAATCCATTGGCTGGGGGATAGTAAGGTGTTACAAATGAATGTTGGATGCTGAACTTCTGACACAACTTTTTCATACCTCTATTTTTAAAAGGGGTGCCATTATCAGAGACGATCTTTTTCAGAATACCATGACGGTATATTATGGCATGCCGGATGAAATTGACCACGTCCTTTTCTTTAACATTACGCAAAGCATCGCTTGATCCACTTGGAAAAATAGTCTGTCATCTGCCAAAATATATTGTTTTCCTTAGACGAAGGTGGATTTATAGGGCCAATTACGTTGAGTCCCCAAGCTGAGAAAGGCCAAGAAGCAACAGACTGATGTAAGTCTTCCGGGGGAACGTGTATTATATTCCCATGTATTTGACATTCATGACACCGCTTCGCATATTTTATCGCATCTTTGAACATGGTAGGCCAATAATAACCCATTCGATGCACTCTATGGCATAAATTTCAGCCGGCTTGATGCACTCCACATTCTCCTGAATGTGCTTCACGCAATGTTTGATTTGCTTCTTGCTTGTCTAAGCACCGTAACAGCATTCCATTATAAGATTTTCTATACAATACTTCACTGCATATGACAAATTTGCTCGATCATTGTTTAATCTGTTGTCTTTGCGCATTATCTTCTGGCAAGATGTTATATTTGAGATAATCGACGAAAGGCTGACGCCAATCATCTGTCGTTACTTCCAAACAAGATATAGGAAATATTTCAACGATTTCTTCGATAACCTCTCATGGATGGCAGAATCTTCTTTCTTTTATAGTTACTTGGAGAGGACTTGATTTGTGCAGACGGGAGAGTCAGCCGCTTAAATCTGGCTAAAGCATCTGCTTTTGCATTCTCAGATCCCCAGCAGAGTCGCCATTTTGTTTCGACAAGGAAACAAATGTGTTTGATTTGGGGAAGCTATTTTATTCAGACATAACAATAGAAAGGTATAAAGAAAATTATCACACTTTATTGATTCTGAATTCATTTACATCCTCTCTATATCCCTTGATTCTAAAATAGATCACTCAAGATTGAAGACTTATTCTAAGTGCAATTGTTATGATTCAATATAAATTTCAGCAGCACTTCAGCGCTATTTCAGTCATCTCCCAATACTTAGGAGGAATTACTGAATTGATCAGTTAATCTTCTTGGAGATAGAAATTCCGGCAGCACTCCGTTAGCTTCTTCAGTCATCTCCCAATACTTAGGAGGAATTACTGAATTGATCAGTTAATCTTCTTGGAGATAGAAATTCCGGCAGCACTCAGTTAGCTTCTTCAGTCATCTCCCAATACTTAGGAGGAATGTTGAATTAATCAACTGATCTCTCCTTTCAAAGAAGATTTGAAGACTCAGCAAAACTCCTGCACCAAACAAGTTGAGTGACTTTTGCGCAACCCACGCAACTGGTAATGTGGTTACGCGGGTCGCGCAAAGGATATTCTAGTTGCGCGGTCGGCGTAACTGACATTGTACCTTGCGCGGTCCGCGTAACTAATCGTTGCCTCTCCCTCTTACCTTCAGTTGCTCTGCTTCAGTTTCCAAAATCTTTCAGTACCCCCAAATGAGAAGGAGAGTGGGGGTATTTATAGGCCCCTCACACGTGTGTTGTCTTTGTTGATTGTGCAACCCGCGCAACTGCCTTCTTGATTGCGCGATCCGCGTAACTGTCACCCTTGTTCCGCGACCCGCACAACCTGTTGTCTCGGACTACACTGGATCGCTTGCGTTGCACTGCGTAATTGATCATCTTGGTTGCGCGACCCGCGCAACTGCATCACCTTGTTACGCGATCCGCGCAACTTGTCTTCCTCCAGTATTTTACCTGAATGTCAATCTTTCCATTTGATGATGATCATTTTTTTATGCCCCAACAGATCTAAACTCATCATATGATTGAAGCCTCTTTCAATGACCCATACGAATGGAAATGTTAAGTTAGATCCATCTATTCATAATTTTTCAGGTTGGTTCTCAGTGATCTACATCATTAATTTTTTAGGACCCTCTTCAATTCGATACGCAGTTCAAACAATCAAGTTGCTTTTTACAATGATCCAAATTCGTATGATTTGGCCCATTTCTAGTGATCCAAATCTTTGCATGGGCCATTTCGATTGATAAAAAACATTGATATGCTTGGGCCATTTGGTGATCCATATCGTTCATATGATTCGGCTCATTCGACGATCGACACTCAGCATGTGATTGAAGTTGCTTTTCATGATCCAAACTCATCATATGATTAAAGCTGCTTTTCATGATCCGTCTCATTCATGTGATTGGGCCATTTATATACCTAGTGTTGTATTAACTATCTTAGTAGGTTACTATGGTCCCAATGATTTTAGACGGGATGCATGGTTAGGCCTATTTTCTATGATCCAAACTTCACATATGACTCATCCAATTTTCTGAATTCTAGACTGTTTGTTTGGATGAACTCATTATCAATGATCTGAACCTTTCATATGACTAGGCCGGACTTCAGTGATCCAAATCGACAATGTGAAGGGCTAATTTCAATCCATTTTTACCATTCATATGATTGCAGGACTATTTGTAGCGTTCCTGATTGTTCTCATGACTGGCACTTTTTATAGTGATCGCCAAACAATTCATATGGTTAGACTTGATTATTGATCCAAATCATTACTATTGTGCGTACTAGCCTAATTTAAGCTATTCATGTAGTTTTGCCAGTGATATACCACGTCATGTATGTAGCGAGGATAGTAGGTTAATATGGTTCCAATGATTCAACCTATATACATGGTTGAGCCTATTTTCAGTGATCTAAATTGTTTGAATGAGTCATTCAATTTATGAATTGTAGATCGTTTTGTTTGGATGAACTCATTATCAGTTATTAGAACCATTCATATGATTAGATCCGTGCTTAATGATCCAAATCGGCAATATAAAGGGCCAGTTCCATTCATATGATCGGGGTACCATTTATGGGGATCCTAATTGTTCTTATGACTTGGCCATTGTCTATCATCAAATTGACAGATCATTTTGATCATACAAACATTAATATGACTAGGTCCATATTAATTGATCCAAATCGTCAGTATGGTCGGCATGTCTTTCATCATCTAAGGCGTTCGTATGATGGGCAAATCATATACACAGAGACTTGTATCGACGATCAAACTTGTAAATGTAGTTGTGTCGATTTTTAGTAACCCAAGTCCGACATGGTTGGGCCTATTTTTAGTGATCCATGTTGTTTAGATGAGTCGGCCAATTTTCTACATTTAAATATGTTTGGTTTGGATGAGCTCATTCCGAATGATCTAAACAAATTAATATGGGCAGGATGGTACTCGGTATTCCAAGTCGTTAAGGTGGTGGGTAGTATTTTGTGAACCATACCATTCTTTATATGACTTGGCCCATTTTCTATGATCCAACCGCCTACATGAACGTACTGATTATAATGATCCAAACTATTCATATGACTAGGCCTATATTATTGATCCAAATCATTGATATTGTTGGGCCAATCTCATCCTAGGTGTTCATGTGATTGGGCCAGTTATATACCTAGTCTTGTATTAGCTATCTTAGTAGGTTACTTCAATCCCAATGATTTTTATACGGGATGTACGGTTAGGCCTATTTTTTGTGATCCAAACTTCACATATGACTCATCCAGTTTTCTAAATTCTAGACTATTTTGCTTGGAAGAACTCATTATCAATGATCCGAACCTTTCATATGACTAGGCTCGGACTCGGTGATCCAAATCGGTAATGTGAAGGGCTAATTTCAAGCGATTTTTACCATTCATATGATTGAGGGACTATTTCTACCGATCCGATTTTCTCATGACTCGGCCCATTTTCTAGTAATCCCCAAACAATTCATATGGCTAGACTTGATTATTGATCCAGATCATGTAGTTAGGCCACTGATACACCACATCCCGTATGTAGTGAGGATACTAGTTTAATTTGATTCCAATGATTCAACATGTATACACAACTGGGCATATTTTCAGTGATCTAAATTGTTTGAATGAGTTATCCAATTTATGAATTATAGATCATTTTGTTTGGATGAACTCATTATCAGTTATTTCAACCATTCATATGACTAGAACCGTACTCAATGATCCAAATAGGCAATGTAAAAGGCTAATTTTTAGAGATCTATACCATTCATGTGATCGGGAGACAATTTATGGCCATCCTAATTGTACTCATGACTCGGCCATTGTCTATCATCAAATTATCCATATGACAGCTCATTCTAATCATCTAAACATTAATATGACTAGGTCCATATTAATTTATCCAAAGCTTCAATATGGTCAGGCATGTTTTTCATCATCTAAGCCGTTCGTATGACTAGGCAAATCATATACAACAGAGACATGTATCAACCATCAAAGTTGTGAATGTAGTCGTGCTGATTTCTAGTGACCCAAGCTGACAACATGGTTGGGCCTATTTTTAGTGATTCATATTGTTTTGGCAGTTAGTCGTCCGTTTTTACATTTAAATGCAGTTTGGTTTTTATGAGCCAATTTTGAATGATCTAAACAAATTAATATGGGTAAGACGGTACTCAATATTCCAAGTCTTAAGGTGGTGGTTAGTATTTTGTGAATCATACGATTCTTTGATATGACTTGGCCCATTTTCTATCATCCAACCGCCTACATGAGCGTACTAATTATAATGATCCAAACCATTCACATGACTAGGTATATATTATTGATCCAAATAATTGATATTGTTGGCCTAATCCAATCTTAGCTGAGTTGCTAGGTGATTAGGCCAGGTTATATATAGTCTTGTATTATCTATCTTATGGTTACTACTATCACAATGATTTTATCGAGGCGCGGGTTGGAAACCTATTTTACGTGATCCAAACTTCACATATGACTCATCCAGTTTTCTAAATTCTAGACTATTTTGCTTGGAAGAACTCATTATCAATGATCCAAACCTTTCATATGACAGCTCATTCTAATCATCCAAACATTTAAACAAATTAACTTCACATATGACAGCTCATTCTAATCATCCAAACATTTAAACAAATTAACTTCACATATGAATCGGTCATTGTCTATCATCAAATTGTCCATATGATAGCTCATTCTAATCATCCAAACATTTATCTGACCATTGTCTATATTAATTGATCCACTCGGCCAATTCAAGTCATTCATCATCTAAGTCAATGGACTGGGCAAATCATTGCTACAGATATCTTTATCAACTGATCAAATTAGAATAGTCGTGTCGATTTCTTGTGACCATTTCGTGATGATATCCTAAGTGATTCATGTTGTTTAGATGAGTGGGCCTATTTTTACATTTAAATTATTTAGATTTTGATGAGCTTATTCCAAATCTAAACATATGGCTAGATGTACATTGGTATTCCAAATCTTGACTGTTCAGTTCGGTAGGATCACATTGTTCTTCAGTATTTGACGGAAATTTTCTATGATCCAACCGCCTACATGAACGATCCCCGATTATAATGATCACTCACCATTCATGAAGGCTTATATTATTAGACCAAATCATTGATATTGATTAATCTCTACTTTTCATGATGCATATACCTATTGTATTCATATGATTGAAGATCGGATGCGACGGTTAGGCCTATTTTTCATGATCTAAACTTCACATATGGCATCTATTTGATATGTTTTGTTTTGAACTCATTATCAATGATCTGAACCTTTCATATGATCTAAAGGTCCGGATTGGTGATCCAAATCGCATGAAGGAGGAGAAAGCTAATTTCCTAAGATTGCGGGACTATTTCTGAAGGATCCAAGATTCTTCTCATGACTCGGCTAACCATTTTACACTAGTGATCCCCAAACAATTCATACATAGACTTGATTACTGATCCAAATTACCATTCTAATTTAAATCGTTAATATAGTTGGGGGATCCATGTCCTCTATGTAGCTTAGAGGATATGGGGCTTATATGGTTCCAATGTTGATACACATGCCGGGGCCTAAAATTTGTAGGACACTCTTCATACAATTTATCACTATAGACCGCTTTTGGTTGATGAATGATCCAATAAACTATTCATATGATGCTCGGATCATCGAGCAATTCTAGTGATCTAAACCATTCATATGATTGGGGACCATGGCGATCCTAATGTTCTTATGACCTCACCAGTTCTTCATCAATTGTGGATTTGAACTCATTCTTATATGATTCGGCTCCATATTCATTGATCCAAATGCATCAATATGATTTGTCTTCATCTAAGTAATCTAAACTCATCATATGATTGAAGCGACTAAAGTTGTGAATTTCCATGACCCATCCTCTAATGGATCCATGTTGTTGATATATCTATTCATAATATTTGAGGTTGGCTCACCTCAAATTAATAGCCTTCAGTGGCTCAAAGATCCAGTCAATGTTAATTGTGTATGGACCCTATTTTTCTTCTACATGAATTTCATCCAATTCATATGACAGGCCTATAAGTTAATCCAAATCATTGATATGATCCAAGTCCATATGCCGTTTCATGTGATTAGCTGTCCCATATACCTACTTGTATTAGCTTTCCTAGTAGGTTACTACTATTCCAATGATCGTTTTATGTGGGATGCATGGTTGAAGCCATTTTCTGGATCCAAACTTCACATATTCACATTTTTGAATTCTAGACTCTTTTATTTGGATGAACTCATTATCAATGATCCTAACCTTTCATTATAAGATTGACTTCATATGATCCAATCGGCAATGTCGAAACTCATCATACAATTGACCGTAGTCGCTTCTCATGATCCAACTCATCAAATGATTGAAGGCCGTATTTTTAGCCATGATCCATGCATATGATATGCTAAGTCAATCCATGCCTTTTGATTAAAATTTGTAGGACCTCTTATGGCGACTTTACAATGATCATCAAAGCTGATAGCTCCCATTCTAATCATCAAAACATTAATGACTAGATTATGTTTGCATCGTCAATATGATCGGGCATGATTTGTCCATTTGGGCTAGTGATCAAACCTTTCGATAAAGTTTAGCAGAATGTAGGCCATTTCAATGGATCAAAACCTTAGATGGTGACGTGCTTGGTCCATTTCAAGTAGCTTATTTAAACTGGCAACTTCTTATATGATCTCGTAAGGTGGTACATGGACCCATTCATGGTCACTCATAAATGCATCATATTTGAATTCTGTATATGAGCCCATTCCTCCGATCCAAATGCATTATGATTCATGTTGCTATTAAGATCTAAACTCATCATATGATTGAAGCCTATTTCCATGACCCATCAATGGATATGTTAAAGTTGATCCATCTATTCATAATATTTGAGGTTGGTCCTCAAAGTGATCCACATCGTTAATTTTGTAGGACCCTCTTCGGTGGTATATACAATTCAAACAATCGGGGTTTTGTTTTTACAATGATCCAAATTCATATGATTTGTCCCATTTCTAAAGGATCCAAACTCTTTGACATGCAGGCCATTTCAATGGATAAAAACATTGACATGTTTGGGCCATTCGGTGGATCAAATTGTTCATATGATTCAATTTTCATTCAAGTGATGATCACCAACTTATCATACAACTTGATATGATTTGAAGTACTTCTCATGATCCAAACTCATCATATGATTGAAGCGCTTTTCATGATCCATGGCAATGGATATGCTAAGTTGATCCATGCCATAAAATTTGTAGGACCTCTTCAACTTTACAAATGATCCAAACTATTCATATGATTTGGATCCATGGCAATTGATATGCTTGATCCATGATCAATTTGTGGGACACTTTGAGCTTCATACAATGATTAGCCATAATATTGGATCATTTCTGGATCTAAACCTTTGACATGCTTGGTCCATTTCAATGAGATTTGAACTTTATATGATTCGCCCATTCAATTTGATCCAAATGCATCATATTATTCATGCTACTGTATTAAGTGATCTAAACTCATCATATGATTGAAGCCTCTTTCCATGACCCATCCCAATGGATATGTTAAGTTGATCCATCTATTCATAATATTTGAGGTTGGTCCTCATAGATCCACATCGTTAATTGTGTAGGACCCTCTTCAGTTCTATACACAATTCAAACAATCAGTTTGTTTTTACAATGATCCAAATTCATATGATTTGTCCCATTTCTAGTGATCCAAACTTTGACATGGGCAGTCATTTGATGGATAAAAAATATTAACATGCTTGGGCCATTCAGTTGGATACAAATTGTTCATATGATTCAGTTCATTCAACGATCAAACTCATCATACAATTGAAGTTGCTTCTCATGATCCAAACTCATCATATGATTGAAGTTGCTTTCATGATCCATGGCAATGGATATGCTAAGTCAATCCATGCCCTAAAATTTGTAGGACCTCTTCAACTTTACAAATGATCCAAACTGTTCGTATGATTTGACCCATTTCTAGTGATCCAAACCTTTAACATGCTAGGCCATTTCAATGGATCAAAACCTTTCACGTGCTTTGTCCATTTCAGCGGATTTGAACTTCTTATATGATTCGGCCCATTCAGTGATCAAATGCATCATATTATTCGTGCTACTATTAGTGATCTAAACTCATCATATGATTGAAGCCTCTTTTCCATGACCCATCCCAATGGATATGTTAAGTTGATCCATCTATTCATAATATTTGAGGTTGGTCTTTAGTGATCCACATCGTTAATTGTGTAGGATCCTCTTCAGTTCTCTACACAATTCAAACAATCAGGTTTTTTTTTTACAACGATCCAAATTCATATGATTTGGCCCATTTCTTGTTATTCAAACCTTTGACATGGGCCATTTCGATTAATAAATAACATTGGCATGCTTGGCCCATTTAGTGGATCCAAATTGTTCATATGATTCAACTCATTCGACAATCCAAACTCATGTTACGAGTGAAGCTGCTTTTCATGATCCAAACTCATCACATGATTAAAGCTGCTTTCCATGATCCATGTCAATGGTTATGCTAAGTTGATCTATGTCCTAAATTTTGTTAGACCCTCTTTAACTTACAAATGATCCAAATTGTTCATATGATTTGGTCCATTTCTATTGATCCAAAGCTTTGACATGCTTGGGCCATTTCAATGGATCAAAACCTCGACGCAGGGTTGAGCTTAGTCATTTCACGGATTTGATCCAAATCTTAAATGATTTAGTGCTAAACTCCATTGAAAGATCCAAATGCATTATATGATTAGTCCATCATTCATAATATTTGAGTGATCTAAATCAATGCCATCATTGATTGTAAGCCTCTTTAGCCATGACCCATTCATTTCAATGGATCAAAACCTTTTAGTTTCAATGGATTTAGTGATCCAAACTTTTGAAGGTTGGGCCATTTCAATGGATTTGAACTTCTTAAATGATTTGGCCATTTAGCGATCCAAATGTTATCCCATTGTTAGTGATAAACTCATCATATGATTGAAGCCTCTTTCCATGACCCATTCCAATGGATATGTTAGTTGATCCATCTATTCATAATATTTGAAGTTGGATTCTCAAGTATCCATACCCTAAATTTTGTAGGGCCCTCTTCAACTTACAAATGATCCAAACCGTTCATATGATTTAGTCCATTTCTAGTGATCTAAAGCTTTGACATGGTCCGGCCATTTTAATGGATCAAAATCTTTGACGTGCTTGGGCCATTTCAGCAGATTTGAACTTCTAAAATGATTCGGCCATTCAACGATCTAAATGCATCATACAATTAGTCCGCTTATTAGTGATTTGAACTCATCATATAATTGAAGCCTCTTTCCATGACCCATCCCAATGAATATGTTAAGTTGATCCATCTATTCACAATATTTGAGGTTGGTTCTCAATGATCCACATCGTTAATTTTGTAGGACCATCTTCAATTCGATACACAATTCAAACATTCCGAGTTTCTTTTACAACGATCCAAATTCAAATATTTGACCCATTTCTAGTGATCCAAACCTTTGACATGGGCCATTTTGATGGATAAAAACATTGACATGCTTGGGCCATTTAGTGGATCCAAATTGTTCATATATTCAGCTCATTCGGCGATCCAAACTCATCATACGATTAAAGCTGCATTTCATGATCCAAACTCATCATATAATTGTGATAATGAAATTTAGATCAAGGGACACTGGTGAGGAGCCACTACGCGCCGCAACGAGCCACGTGATCTGGATATGGACTCGTGATATAACGTCGGTATCCTAGCTTCACCAATATGCTGAATGAATGGAACTTAATAATTACTCGACTAACATATGCATTCACCGCATTGTATTAGATAAGATTTTGTGATTTGGCATTGGAGTCGCTTGTGAGAGAGTGTTGGCATTTGTGAAATA
Organism: Magnolia changhungtana; assembly: GCA_030180095.1. Classification (NCBI taxonomy): domain Eukaryota; kingdom Viridiplantae; phylum Streptophyta; class Magnoliopsida; order Magnoliales; family Magnoliaceae; genus Magnolia; species Magnolia changhungtana. Next base: position 212,013 of record JASAUF010000153.1, read on the forward strand.
GGCATTGAATTCGCTTGTCCAGGAGTGTTGGATTGTAAGGCACATGTATCATTTCATAATCTCATTCATTTATTTAACAAGATTATTAAGAATTATTTGATTTCTTATTTTATCATTACCTGCTGATTGGGTTGATAATATTGTAATTGAGAACTAATGGAACCATTGAGTTATGCTACTCAATCCCACCGACTCGGTATTTTAAAACACTTAACCAGGCATACAATTGATGCGGTACTATTGAGACCTTAGACGGGTAGTCTTAGATCAGCTTGTGCCATGACCGTTTTTTTTTTTTAGGATTAGGCATAAACTGAAAACTTTATACTTTCAATCATCTTACATATGTATATTATGGCTTGTATAATCATTATATGGGTGGACACCACTTTTCAATTATACTTTGACTGTTTGCCCTATATTTATTAATTTTTGTTATCTCTACCTCGCTTTGGTTCTGCTAAGCTGAATTGTGTAACTCTAACTATTCATGTATAGACTTAATGTTAATTAAAATGAGGACATGTGCATTTTATTAAGTTAACACTTGGAAACTTGGGACCATTAGTCTATGTACTCAGTGTTTGATTTTCAGGGTTACATTTGATTTTTTGGTGTTACATTAGGCCTATATTTTTGTGATTCAAATCGTTAATATTGTAGGGTGCCCGCTATCATTATATATATATAAAAAGGTGAAGTGGCCTATTTTCAATGATCAATTAATATGGTAGGGCTTGTTTGCAATGATCCAATTGTTAATATTGATTAGAACATTTTCACCCATACAAATATTTGATATGGTTGGGCCATTCACAAGTGATTCAAATTGTTCATTTGATTGGGCCTATTGTAAGTGATCCGAACCCTTTATATCATTGTGGCATTTTTTTGATCTAAACCTTCATCTAATTGAGGCCATTTTAATGATCCGAACAAATATATGTTGAGGCCTGTGTTCACCAACAATTCCATTGATTATTAATAGCCTTCAGTGGATGTGGTAAGAACAAAAATTGTTAGTGGAGCAATCTTGATGTATAATATTTCGATCTTTTATAGTTAAGTGTGGAGTGTAGTTTTTTTTTTCTTGACTAATTGTTCATTTGGCTAGCCTAGCCTATATTCAACGATCCAAATCATTAATATGGAACCCTACCATGGTTGATCCAAACCCTTCATATGATTTGTTGGTTTCCGGTGATGCAAACCCTTCATATGATTTGTTGTTTCCAGTGATGCAAACCTTTGACATGCTTGGGCCATTTCAATTGATTCGAACCATTAATATGAATGGGCTTATACTTAGTGATCCAATGTTTCATATGATTCATATGATTGGGGTTGCTTTTAGTGATCTATGCTCTAAATATCATTGAGGTCATTTTCGATGATACATTATATACAATGATCATGCATTTTTAATTGTTCATTGTGATGGATGTTTTTAAATGGAGGTTAATTTCAATGAACAGAGATGTGAAGATATATACATGAATATATCTATGAGGTCTACCAAAAATTCCAATTGGTGATATAGTATGTATAATGATAGTGCCCTTTAATTGTTAATAGGGAAGAAACTATGGGAAGATGATCATTACCACATCTATTCTTTTTTGGTATGGTCATACAGAGCTCCACCATGGGCAACGATATTCGTTTGACTTGTGGGAAGAAAGAGGTTCTAACAATCAATAATATTTGTAAAGATCCTTATCCTTCCTAACATGTATAATGTGTATGGGAGATGTAGAGTCAATTAATCACCACTTCATTCATAAGCATGTTTGCTTGAAAGATGTGGGACTACTTTCTCAATGTGCCATACAAGCTAGGGCAGAAGCCGATTTCTGTTCAATAGGATTTTCTGTGGTCTTGGCATTCAAGAGGGGTGGGAGAAAGTGTGGGAAAGCTTTTGGAGATTGATTTACACAGATGTTTTCAGGAGAATAGGATGTGGTTGTTAGGGAAAGTAAAAGTATTTTTTTTTTTTGAGGTTGGGCTTCTTCTGGAAAGCCAGCTAATCCTGCTAATCTCTCATATGTTTTTCAATTGTATAGGTGGGTTGTTTCTTTTACATTTTATGGGATTTTAATGAAGCCCTCTCAAAAGAAAAAGAAGAGTAAGGCAATTTGAAATGAGACATAATGCTAATTCTTTTGTTGGTTTTAGAAAGTTTTACTTAGATAAAAAATACAAAATAAAAAATAAGTAGGAAGGACATTAAAAAGGAAGAAATATAAAAAGTTTATATAATAAAAAAAGTATGAAGAATCTAAAGTGAAGATGATTTTCGAGCAAGATTTCCCTCAAGTGGGTGAAAACTAAATGCCCAATTTTTTTTGTGAAATGACTCTTTTATCCAATAAATTGGCTTTCCATATACAGATTAATTTCTTGATCTTTAAAAATAGATTATTTATGTAAATATCACTTATGAATGAAAATACCTCCCAATCTTCATGTGCTAAGGGTCTTTCCTACTTTTGGGATATCATTGATCTTTTGTAGGGTTCTCATGGTTTACACATACAACTAATTACACCCCTAAGCACACAATACACAACTTCACTAAATACAGAACATCATTCACCTCCAATAAGAAGGATAGTCAGAAATACATACTTCAAGGGGATGAGCCTACCCCAATCCTTTTTCTCACATGTTACTTAGATCTTCCAAAAGATGTGAGGTTTCACTTTCCCAAAATGCGCTGTCCGAGGCTGGGCCGAATGGCTTTAATCATGGATTTCGCTCCCCCATAGATGTGATCGTGATTCCCTCCCAAGTGGATTACCTATCACCGAGAAGGGGCAGAACGACTTTGGTCAGTGGGTTTGCTCCCTACAGACACAGGAGTTTTATTCCTCTTTCCCGTGGATTACTTGATTCCGCGTAGTGTAACACAAGGGAATGGTTTTTTTCACAGACACGAGTTCGATTGCCATCCCGTGATTACTTATTTCGCGTACACCCAACCGACTCGAATTCTTTGACTCGACCTCCAAGACTCGAGACTTACACCACCTGTGACTGACAGCCGATCTGACTCCACCCCACTGCACCAGCAATGTTCAGTTGGGTCTATTTCAAAACCGGAATTAAAGTCGGTCTCAGCCCTAACTTGGTCAACTCGACTCGTTGCCTTGTTCTACATGCTATGTATCGTATGAAACTTTTTACTTTAATCCTCACATCTGGATTAC
>JASAUF010000154.1:0-195946 GCA_030180095.1 Magnolia changhungtana
TTACTTGTTACTTTTTATTTGGATTTATTTCACTGAGCTAACGATCTAAGCTATTTAAAAAGATGTCAAATTTTGATAGCCTTTCGATTACTAGGCCTCCACCTTTTGATGGCTCCAACTATACATTGGAAAGCGAATGAGAATCTTCCTCTGAATCAATGGATGAAAGTGTGTGGCTAGCCACATTATTTGAATGGAATCCTCTACCATGAAGAAATGCTTGGTGTTGATGGTTCCAAAATCTATGAAAATTACACCATTTTTTCCAATGGACCACACTTGAGAAAAATGAGAGTAGTGCTAATGCTTAAAGCACTAAATCTGATCACTTAGCACTTTATCAGGATGAGTTCAAAAGAATCATATCCTGTGATCTTTATGAAAGCAAGCCTGGGATATTTTAGAAATGACACACGAAGGTACTACAATTGTCAAGAAATCTAAAGTCCAACTCCTCACAACTAAATTTGAAGAAATTCATATGGAGGAAAATGAAATGTTTATGGACTTTACACTAGATTGAATGACATTAAACTCTATGTGGGTCTTGGTGAAAAGATCTCGTAGAAAGTAAAGTATGTGCAAAAATACTACGCTCTCTTCTGAAGCGGTTCAATTCAAAGGTAACGCAATCCAGGAACTTAAGTGATACGGACAATATGAAGGTAGAAGAGATTAGTTGGTTCTTTGCAAACCTATGAATTAAGTTTTAAAGCTCTAAAAGTAAGTCTATTGCTTTGAAGTCATCTAAAAGTATTACTCAAGAAAATTGATTGGAAAAGTTTGAAGATGATATGGCCCTTTAGCGAAAAAGTTTTATAAGATTTTCAAAAGTAAGAAAAGAGTTGACTTTCAAAAGGCAAATGAAAAGAAACGTTCTAAACCTAAGTCTAAAACTTGGAAATCATTGAAAGATAGTCAATGTTATAGCATGTCAAGAATATGGGCATTTAGCAAACAAATGTCCTAAAAGGAAGATCCAAAAGGAAGGGTATGTTGGCTACTTGGGATGAATCGTCTGCCCGATTGAAGCCTCTTGAATCAGAAAATTGAAAGCGAGTCGAGCGATGAACTTAAGGCCCTTATGACTCTAGCCAAGTTTACCTTTTTCGGATCACGATGATTGACAAGTGAAGAAAATATGGATAGTGATCATGAAAATGATGAAGATCTTCAAGATGCTTATAATGCCTTATATAAGGAAAGTTGTAAAATTCTTTGTCAAACTTAAACTTCAAAAGAAAAGTTTTTTAAACTTAAAGAATGTTTTGAAACCCTTGTTTTAGAAAAATCTCAAATTTGATTGTTTTGAAAAATCAAAGTGTGATTTAGAATTTAAAACCTCCTAATTGAAAATTTGAAATCGAAAATGAGAAACTTAAAAATGAAGTATCCTCTCTTTGAGTTTGAAGGACACATGGAGATATGCAAGGTGATCCAAAATTAGAAAAATTATTATCCGGATCAAGAAAATGTGGTGATCGATCAGGGTTGGTTTTGACAAAAACACATCTCCTAAACAAAAGAATGCTCCTTCCATTTTTGTGAAAGGAGAGACTTTAACTCAAAAGAAAAGGTACTAATCAAGTTGTTTCTAAAAATACAAAACCTTTCAAAAACACAAAAGCGAGTATATAAATTTCAAAAATCAGGATTAAACCCGCTAGTGAAAAAATTATTGATTTACTTAAGGAGCTATTAAAATCTAATTGTTAGGTCACTCTTATAACTATAAACAAAAGAAGACCAATTATTCTCCTAAACCCAAAGCAATCTGAAATGGGTTCCCAAGGTTACTTGTTTGGTTGCTCACTGCCGCAAAGCTACAAGCCATTCAAAATGGTACCTAGGCAGTGGATGCTCCGGACATATGACAAAGCGATAAAGCTCTATTCACCGATCTTAAAGATATGATTGATGGGTCAGATCACATTTGGTGATGGTAGCAATGCAAGATAATTAAGCAAAGGTACGGTCCAACTCTATAACCTTCCCTTATTTAAAAATGTGTTATATGTTGAAGGTTTAAACACAACTTTGTTGAGCATATCTCAAATATGCGATAACAACCATAATGTTAAATTTTCTAATCAAGGTTGTGAAATTACAAATGAAAAGGGTTCGTAATATTAAGCTGTCGCAGAACTTCAAAACTGCTATATAGTAAGCAACGGTAGCTCATCTAATCAAACGTGCTACATGGTCCATACCGATGAGATAGATTTATGGCATAAACGCCTTGGACATGTACACTCACCGAAATTTATACAGATTGAGCAAAAGTGAACTAATAAAAGGTCTACCTAAAATGCAAAAGTAGACAAGATTTGTGGTGAATGCCAAGTATGGTAAACAAACTAGGAGCTCTCACAAAAGGTGAACTCCAATATCACCACAAGACCACTCGAGCTTCTCCATATGGATCTTATAGGACCAACAAGAACGGAAAGTCGAGGTGGCAAAAAGTACATCTTAGTTATTGTAGATGATTACACAAGATATACTTGGGTTTCATTCTTGAAAGATAAATCAGAAACCCTTGATGAAGTGAAAAAGATTATAAAAGCAGATTCAAACTGAAAAATGTTCTCAAGTCAACAAGATCGTAGTGATCATGGATCTGAATTTGAAAATAGCGGTTTTGAGAAATTTTGTAGCGATCGAGGAATATTGCATGAATTCTCGCACCTAAAACTCCTCAACAAAATGGAATTGTCGAAAGGAAGAATAGAGTGCTTCAAGAAATGGGAAATGTTATGTTAAATAGCATGAAGCTACCTAGGAATCTACGAAATTTGAAGCGGTGAATACGACTGCTACATTATTAAGTGTTTATATTTGTAAATCTAATAATAAAACGGCTTATGAAATGTGGTTTGAGAAAAAGCTCTTCTGTCAAATATTTTCGAATTTTTGGCGCAAGTGCTATATTTTTGCGTGGACCGTGAAAATTTGGGAAAATTCGACACTAAAAGTGATGATGGGATCTTTTAGGTTATTCTTTAAATGATCGTGCTTATCGTGTTCGAACAACGGGATGGTGTGATTCAAGAGTCAATAAATGTTGTGATTGATGATCTTTTGAAAACACTGTTCCTAGTTTAGATAATGATGAAGTTCTTATACTTGAAAACAAGAAACTTCATCAAATGAAACTAATCTGAATTAAGGATGGTTAAAGATCATCCAACCTCTCAAATACTTGGAAATCCTCTCACTTGGTGTGCGCACTCGTAGACAATTAGAGGACATATGTAACTACGTATGTTTTACATCTGATTGATTGAAGGATGTAACGTAAAAAAGCACTTTCGATGAAAATTGGATTCTTGCGATGCAAGAAGAACTTAATCATTTGTCGAAATGATGTACGGTAACTTGTTCCTAGACCTAAAGATAAACATATCATTGGAACAAAATGGATTTTCAAAAACAAATCGATGAGCTTGGAAATATTATTGAAATAAAGCAAGACTAGTTATGCGAGGATATACTCAAATCGAAGGTATTGACTATAATGAAACATTTGCCCTCGCATGGCTCGTCTTGAATCTATCGGACTTTTTTATCTCCATTGCATGTTTTAAGAAAATTAAAATTTATCAAATGGATGTTAAGAGTGCCTTTTCGAATGGTGATTTACATGAAGAGGTATATGTTGAACAACCTACTGTGGTTTGAAGATCCTAAATTTACTTGATCATGTGTATCGTCTTAAGAAAGCTCTCTATGGTCCGAAACAAGCTCCCAGAGCATGGTACGAAAAATTGACTAAGTTTTTGAGTCATAACTTTCGATGGGGTGTGTTGATAAGACACTCTTTGTTAAGAAATATAACGATGATATTCTAATGGTTCAAATATATGTTGACGATATTATTTATGGATCAAACTGTACTAACATGAGTCATTGAGTTTGCATTTGATGAAGTCTAAATTCGAAATGAGCATGGTTGGAGAATTAAACTATTTCCTAGATTGCAAGTAAAACAACAACTGATGGAATATTTATTTCACAAACCAAATATGCTCAGAGTTTAATTAAAAAATTTGGATTCGAGAAAGGTAAAAATTTTGATACTGCAATGAGTACAACTGTAAGACTCTCAAAAGACTCTACAGGTAATGATGTGGATCCTAAATTGTATCGTAGTTTGATTGGTAGCTTACTTTATCTAACTGCTAGTAGACCGAGATATTGCTTTGAGTGTTGGTATTTGTGCTCGTTATCAATCAAATCCTAAAGAATCTCACTTAAGCTAACTTTGTTAAGCGGATTATGCGTTATGTCGCAAGTTCTACTAAATTGGGTCTCTCTGGTATCCACATGAGACTAATGTTCAATTAGCGGCACTTGCAGATCTTTGTCTTGTTGGCGGAAACATTGATGATAGGAAATCAACCGGTGGTGGTTGTTTCTACATTGGAAATTGTCTTGTTTCTTGGTTTAGCAAGAAGCAAAGTTCTATATCGCTATCAATGCTAAAAGTGAATACATTCTTCTTTGAAATGCATGTACTCAACTTGTTTGGATGAAACGAATGTTAAGCGATTATGGAATTACTCAAGATTCTATGATTTTATTTTGTGATAATTCGATTGCAATAAATATCTCTAAAAATCGATTCGGCATTCGCGTACTAAGCATATTGACATTAGATTTCATTACATTCGTGAATTAGTGGAAGAAAAATTAATAAATTTGGATTACATTCCAACCGAAATTCAACTTGAGACATTTTCACTAAACCGCTCGACAAAAACCGGTTTAATAAATTAAAATTGATCTCGGTATGTGCAATTTAAATTGAGTTTGCATGATTTTGTGTAACATAAGTTTGATGTTTTATTTGCTTAAACTTGAAATTATTTAAAAAAAATAATAATAAAAAAAAAAAAAAAAATGCAAATTTTTTGTCATACACGACCTGTCGTGAGAATACACGATCGGCCGTACCCGGCCGTCAACATTTCTACATACCGAATTGTAAGTAAAAGCACGGGATTTCACTTAAAATTGGGGATTTTAGTCTTCTTCTTCATTTCTTCATTTCATTCCAACCGTCTAGCTACTACGGTACTGACCCATCTTCATTATTCTTCAAGGTTAGTGATTCTTTTACATTTTCCTTGTAGATTCTTACTATTAGTGCTTCAAAACTCATGTTTGTGGAATCTATTTGCTCATTGATTGCAAGGATTTGGGGTTTTTTCTCTTGAAAAATACTGTTCTATCTAAATCTCATTCCTTCTATCTTGCATTTTGTTGTTCCCTTGAAATCTTTCTTTGAAAATGGATCCTAGAGGTAAAAGAAAACTACTCGAGGTCCATCCTCGTCTAGATCAACTTCTATTGTTCAACGTCATCTTCGTTCTCCTGAAAATGATCCTATTGATGCTCGAGATTTACGTATCGTAATGTAATTGTTGAACGTCATATTCTTGTCAATCACATTGCATCTTTTGGTATTCCTTCTTTGTTGGAATCGTGGGATGGGATAACATCCTACATTGGGGTGGAGCTGCATACCAGTCCATTGCCCAATCCATGTTTGCATGTATCTGTGATTTTCTCTTGAGAATTTAATTTTTAAAGTTGATACTCAAGAAGGTTTGTTTGTTGTAGATCGTCATTTGATTGCAGATATTATGGAAATACCTATCAATGATGAAAGCATTCCAATTAATATTTTACATGATAGTCTCTCAGAATCTGAACGACGAATGCTTACTAGAGATTTATGTAATATGGATGTTCATTGGACTCATAAAGGTCATACACTTCCCTCAAGGTATTTGTTACCCAGACACAGAGTACTACATAAGATATTCATTTCAAATCTTTATCCACGTTCTGGTAATAAAACCGAACTCACTTCTTTTATGGTTCGTGTTTTGCATTCTGTTGTCTCTGGTGTTAATATATGCCTCCCTTCTTTAATTTGTCATTCCATTATTCTGTCACGTCACCATCCAGGACATAGTGATATACCCTTTGGTTATTTACTGACTAGGTTAGCAAATCATATGCTCATAGCCATGCCTACTAGAGAAAAACCCATCCACCATCTTCCCTTTAATAATTCCAATCTTAATAAGATGACTTTAGATTTGGGTAGAGAACAAGTGGATGCTGGTAGCAGTGGTGGTGCAGCAGGTAATGCTGAAGCTAGTGATCTTCCTGAGGATGTGAATATGGATGACTTATTTGAAGAACTTGAGTCAGACTCGGCTGATGATCCTGATTTTCACCGTGTCGATTTTGATGAAAGGTTGAATTCTCTTCAAGAGCAGGTGGCTCAAATTCGTGTTACTCAAGACACACAATTTTCTTATATGCGAAAATATATGAGGCGAATTGCTAAAGGATTACACAAAATTGATCCATCTAATCCTGCGCCCTCTTTTGGTTCTGACTGAATTTTTTTTTGGTCTGTAATATTTACTAATATTTGCTTGCCTCTCAAAACTTTTTGTTGACATTTTTCTCTTGCTACTTCTACTATCTTATTATCGTTTCTTCTTCCTTTGTCCTTTTGTGACAAAAAGGGGAGAAGTTTGGTGAAGAAATTACGTCATTAAAGTTTGGTGAAATTACGTCATGTTGCTTAACTTATAACTTATTTCTGTGCTTAGTTCTATTACTCAGGGGGAGTTAAACTTCTCAAGAGTTATGTGAATATGATTATTGCTTATCATGTCTATACATCTGTGCATCTGTGCTTGCTTTGTACTTCTCTTATGTCTATTGGAAGAATTATTACTTGGTGTGGTGTTTTGTCACAAATTTGACAAAGGGGGAGATTGTAAGGGTTATGATCTCATACTCCTTTGGTTGTCAAATTTTGATGTGTCAAAACATCTATCTGTGTCTTGTGCTGGTATGATGATTATTTTATTCAAGACACTGCCTAAGTACTTCAAGATGCTACAAGTTGAAGCACAAGATGTTAAAGTTAAAAAAGCCATAAAAAGCGACAAGATGTTGAAGCTCAAGATCTCAAGACTTCAAGCTTGATATTGTTCAAGACTTCAAGCCTGATATTGGTCAAGACTTCAAGCCTGATATTGGTTCAAACAATCTACATTCGTTGAATGGTTGAAGTTCAATATCCATACGACATGTTTCAGGTTTAAATGACCTTAGGTTGACACTTTAAGTAGGTCATTTTGGATACATAAATCAAATCTTTATTTAACATAAAGTTGGTCTATTCCAAGACCAGTCCTAGCTCTTGTTCGACCAGTCCTAGCATTGGTTCGACTAGTCCAAGAAATCCCACGATCAGTCCTAAGTTGTTGAAGTTTTTTTCGGATTTTTTGGAACGCCCACGACCTGTCCTGGAAGTCCTTCGACCGGTCGTAGGTTGGCTTCGACCCGTCCACGATCTGTCGTGGAGCTACGACTGAAAGACCAGCAACTGATTTCATGGTCCTACGACCAGTCGTAGGTATCTACGACCAGTCGTAGGTGACCCACGACCAGTCGTAGAACGGCTTTCAAAGATCGCGCTCAATTTTTCAAAAATCTGTTAGAGCTACGACCTGTCCTAGGTTTCTAAGACCAGTCGTAGGAACGATTTTTTCGTCTATAAATTGAACACGAATTTCAGAGTTTTGACATTCAGAACTCCATTCCATTCAAGAATTTTCAAGTTATCACTCTGAGATAAGTCTGTGTTTATTTTAAGCTTAATTGTGCTTATTTAATATTCCTTTTTGCTAGCTTATTTTATTTGATTTTGTTTCTCTATTCCAATCTTATTTGAAAAGAGGAATTATATTATTCCTTCTTCTTGGAATCAAAATCAAATATAGCTACGCCCAACAAGTTAAATCTAAAATCTATTAGAATTTAGAACCTATGAATGTGAGTATTGGAAATTGAACTTTGATATTCAATCATCTACTCCGATTGGTTCTACCGGGCTGCTAAAGGAGAAATCCGGTATTTTACAATTCAGAAAATTCATTTGTTATTGGTTTTGTTTGAGGTTGAGCCGAGAAAAATCTCATTGTATTGGTTTTGTTTGAGATCGAGCGAGGAAAAATCTCATTATTTTGGTTGTCCGAGGAGAACCGAGAAAACTCGAAAAAGGGTTTTTGAATTGTGTAAGCCCAAGTGAAAAAGGCACAATTGTAAAGGTTTTGGTGAACTGTAAAACCTATTTGATAGTGAACGCTAATATCCCATGTGTGAGGATATTAGGAGTGGAGTAGCATTCGTGTGGTTGTAAAACATTGGTGTACACACAGTGTAACCACTATAACTCTTTGTCTTGTGGATTGAATGCTTGATTAATTTTCATATCTTTTATCATTCAATTGTGTGGAATGTACAAGTGGATGTGAATGTTGTAACTATTTACATTTTCAAGCAAGTGTGGGGATTGTTGTAATAATTTAGATCTTTACTACGCATTTATTTTCAATTCCTTGCTATTTCATTTACTTATATTAACATTGAGTTCTTGATTCAAAAGAGGTTCTAGAAATAAGGTTGTCCTACCATAAGCCCTTGTTTATTATGGTGTAAGGTTGTCCTTAGAACTGAATTTGTATCAATCTCTCAATAATTATTTATCAAGGTGATTTATATTTAGCATTGTAAATTGATTCATTATTGGAAGAGTATTGATTTACTTTTGTTCCGCTGATTTATTTTTAAATTTGGCATAGTCCTATTCACCCCCCCCTCTAGGACATATAGCTTGGCCTTTTCATACTCGACTCTACTCCTATATTGGAGACTGAAAAATGGAGAGTGAAAGTGGAATCTCTTCATCCCTCTGAGACTCTTCCCGACAAAGACGTTCTAACTCGATAAGACAAAGAAAGTAGCGTGTCGCTTAATGTTCTTAGAGCATATAAGGCAAAGAATTGAATGGAAGATAGCGGAAATACAGGGAGTATGCCCCACTGTATGTATGGATCATGCTGTGGAAATGTCGCGTGAAATGCAAAGGAAGCATGATCTTAACATGAAAGAAGTCGTTCGAGCAGAAGTCCTTAAATTATTTGACAACAGTATCAATTACCTCATTGCAGATAGCACAGCTCATGGGAACTCACATCACTTATCTGGGATTGGTTAACTAAGGTGTTGAGGTAATTTCTTTGGCGGACCCTGGTTATAAAGATTAGTTCATTCATGGTCCGTTCTTGTCTGGCTGAAGACGTTAAACTTAGCGCTCCTGGGAGGCAATCCAGTCTTTTATTTTATTGTATTACTTTTTCTTAGTTAGTTACTTCAATGTTTGTGGGTAACATTACTGCAAACCCTCACGAGACTACAACTCGTCCACTAGAGGTAACCTAGGGGTTTAAAGGCTTGTTGCATGCGCTAAATGCAATCGAGAGCACCTGCGAAAGTGGTATAGGTAGGGTCTTCTTTTGTTTTTCTTTTTGTTATTTTTGCTTCTGTTAATTTCTCTCTCGTGCTAACTCGCTTTTACGTTGCAATTTTTTTGAGAAAGCTTCTTGATTCTCCATCCAGGTATTATCTTTCCATCACTCCTCTTTTATTCTCGTTGTCCCATATGCATTGCTTGCTTATTTCTTTTACATTGAGGACAATGTAGATTTTAAGTTGGGGGTGGGAGATTAGGTCACCTACTCAGTATTTTCTTGGTCTTGAGCAAAATTTGTGAAAATTTTAAAATTTTTTCTGGAATTTCTATTGAATTCAAAGTGATTTAAAGGATAGTTGTGATTTTAACATTATAAGATACGTGATGTTGGATTCGGCCATCTGCTTGATTTCACAGTCAATTTTGAATTGATAATCCATGATTAGAAGTTGTAAACATTGATTGAGCCATGATTTCACATATCAGATCTCACTTTCACATTAAGTTTTCAGTTCGATATTAAATGGTAACTTGGTGATCATTAAGCATGAAAGGAACTAGCCTGAAAAATTTGTTAGTATCAGTTTATAAAAAAGAAGAGAAAAGGTGAGTCGAATAATCTTCACCATAGGTATGCTCCCTATAGGTGAGGATTGGATCCCCCATGGTTTACATTCAGAAAGAGTTAGGTATAAAACCTTTACCATAGGTTTGCTCCCTGTTGGTGAGGATTTGATTTCCTTCCTTGACGTTATTCTAAAAACAAAAAAAAAAATCATTAAAGTCTGATAGAATGAAAAAGGCAAGTGATGGTTTCAGTTGTCATGAATTTCATTATTAAATACCGATGATATCATGAAATTGACAATTGGATCTCTTAATATTGCAAGTTGAGATTACACTTTACATTCATGGAGCTCGATGTTCAGAATTGTTCCAATTAATGGATTAATCGTTTGAAATTAATTATGAAATCCGCCGAGAGCTTGATTCCAAGAGAAAAATTCCACACACCAATCATGAATCTTAGAAATTTCACATCTCAGCTATCTGTTCACAAGTCACTTGAGTTTACAGGAATTGTCTTTTATTTCTGAAATTATTTTTCGCATGTTTTGCTCGGGACTAGCAAAATGCTAGTTGGGGGTTGTGATGAGTGTCGAATGTTGCATATCAGACCCAGTAATTGCCTAAATTTACGTACATGATAAGGCTTAATGGAGTGTTTTAATCGTGTTTCATTGCAGGACGTAATAATGAGCGTTAGACTGAAAAGAGAATTAAAAGCATGGATTTCATGATCTAAAGTCACCAGAGCACGGGATGGACTCCAGAGAACCAATAATGAAGATTTTACACGCCTGGGATCTGAGGAAAGTAAGCCAAAGGGGCCCGAAAAGGGTCCAGAATGCAAGATCACATGGTTCCCGCCATCCGATCAGTTCGAAACTTCATACATGGGATGAGGGACATAAATTAACCGTACATATTAAATTTCATCCATTAAAGATCTCAGGAAGTGGACCAACGGACAGATCAGCCCATTGACCTCCAATTTTGGGGCCCACCTGACATCTGAAACTGCCTCAACTGAGTAGTGACGGGTTAAATAATATGAGAAAAAGGATGGACGGTGCAGATTTCTCATAAACATTATTGTGGACCCCATATGTGATGCATGTACACCATGCATACATACTCGAGCCGTGCACTGGACGGCTGAGAGGGTCATCGCAAGCGCTGACCGACTCTTTATCTCTTAAATTCAAAAATCTAAAGCTGCCGTCCAGCGTCTGCGAACGGCTAACTTGGTGTCAGTTGTGGGTCCCACCTATTGTCCATAGAGACAATCCGGACCGTCTATCAGGTCTAAATGAAGGTCGTTATCAATGCCTAGCTGTCAGAATTATAAATCATCATCAAGAATGAAATCCAGCCATTCAAACGCAGATTGGACGGTGGAATGAGATCTTCTGTGGCCCAGACCAAAACGGAGAAAAATTATGTAGTTCCGACCGAAATTCCTAGAGAAATTCGGTGAACGGAGTGGATTTCGCTGAAAACTTTGATCACGGACCCCACCATCATCGCAGCCGTTGGTTTTCGCGTCCGCGTAACGAACGGACGCTGTCCGTTTTTACGGCTGATTATGGGCCCCGTACGTCATCCTTCCGAACGATCCAAGCCGTTCATCGTGTAGAGGGCTTCGAGAGCTTCAAAACCATGCTGATATTCTGCTCTTATGCGTGCACACGTGCGTGATACAGAGGCCACAAACAGGCGGTCTTGTGACGTTCAAAACTGATCTTTTTGTGATTTCTTCTCTGGGCCGCGTTAATGGATGTTCAAAACCACCCATTCTTGACTGAAATTTCGTCCTGAATCCAATGGACGGGATGGATTTTCCAGAAAATACTTCTGTGGCGCCCACCGATCATGGCTGCGAAAAGTTGCACTCCGTGTCCTGCTACGACTCTGCCACCGACTCCAGCCCTCCAATAGTTATAAAAGAGGAATTATGGACGTTGGAAATTCATTCAGAAAGAGGGGATTCCAGATCCGGAGCAAGGGAGAGAAGAAAGAGAAGAAAGAGAAGAAAGAAGAGAGAGAGATCGATTGGTTTGATGTTTTTTTTTTTTTTATGAATTTTATTTGTTCATCTTTTTAATGGATTTTATGGGTCACTAATCTCTCAGCTAGGGCTGAGATGAAGCCCCTAATTTGAATACTCTTGTTATATTTTGATTTTACTTTAATTTGATTGGTGTGTTTCTTTCTCTAAGTGGGCTTGATTGGTTTAAATTCTATACTTCTCCATCTATGAACTTGACCAAAGTATATATGGATGTTGTTTGGATGCTTATTATAGGTGCTTGTGTCTGATCAAGAACAGGTTTCCTACAGAGGGAGATACAGGGTGCTTTAATGAATTGTACATTTCGTGTGCCCGATCAAGGACATGGGATGTGTTATTCATGGCACTGCTTAAAGGAATTAGACATTCTGTATGCCCGATTAAGGACACAGATTGTGCTTTCTCTATATAAGTGGTATCAATCTAGATCAAGGTGAATCAACAGACCAAACAAAGGTTAGGATAATTAGGGGTGGATTCGTAAGTCCTAGTGCTCTTTCTCTGATTGAATTTTCTTCCCTGTTTCCAATTATTTTTTCATAGAATTGTGCTTAGTAATTCACTTCATTATTTGTTGGATTAGTTAAGGAGAATCATAGATTTGAATTGTGACGACCAGTCCTCGTGGGAACGATCTCGTAATACGTACCGTATCTACATCTGATTCGTATACTTGCGAGTTTAAAAATCATTTAAATCATGTTGGTTTAAATAAAACATCAGTGTGCATGGTGTACATGCATCACATATGGGGTCCACTATAATGTTTATGAGAAATCTGCACCATCCATCCTTTTTCCCATATTATTTAAACCGTCAATACTCAGTTGAGGCAGTTTCAGATGTCATGTGGGCCCCAAATTAGAGGTTAATGGGCTGATCTGTCCGTTGGCCCACTTCCCGAGATCTTTAATGGATGAAATTTAATATGTACGGTTAATTTATGGCCCTCATCATATGTATAAAGTTTCGAACTGATCGGATAACGGAAACCATGTGATCTTGCATTCTAGACCAATTTCGGGCCTCTTTAAACGTGAACGGCTTGATTTCTTCGGGTCCCTAGCATGTAAATTCTTCAATATTGGTCCTCTGAGGTTCATCCCGTGCTCTGGTAATTTCGGAGCGTCAAATCCATGCTTTTAACATCATTTTTCAATACACGCTCCTGATTTCATCCTGTAATAAAAACACAATTAATACACTCCATTAAGCCTTATCATGTACGTAAATTTAGGCAATTACTGTTGAGGGTCAAATATTGCATATTAGACCTCAGTTATTATCGGATTTATGAACATGCCACCGTTTAAAATCCTAATTTAATCGTGTTTGTGATGCAAGGTACATTTGCAAGAGTGGACTACAAAAAGGTGCTAAAAGTGTGTATTTGATGCTCTGAAATCACCACAACAAGGGATGGACTCCATGGGACCAAGATCGACGAATTTACACGCCAGAGATCTGATAAAATCGAGAAACTGAAGCTCAAGTGGCCCGAAATTGGTCCAGAATGCAAGATCACAGTGTTCCCACCATCCGCTTGGCTCAAAACTCCATACATGGCTTGAGGACCATAATTGAACCGTACACGTCGAAATTCATCCGTCGGATCATCGTGAGCAGCCCAACGGATAGATCAGCCATGAATCTCAATCTGGGGCCCACTGATATTTGGATATGCTTCAATTCTGGAATCAACCCTTAAAATGATATGAAAGAGTAGAGGGTCGGGACAGATTGCACTAAAACATCACAGTGGACTCTAATTTGCAGTGCATGTACACCATGTACATGAATACATGCAGCGCACCGAACAAACAAAAGTCGGTCAGCGTTTCGCTGACCGACGAATTCTTTAAAAAACCAAAGATGCAACAGCGTTTTCAACGCGATCGGCCGGACGATGCTCATGGGCCACCACCTTCAATCAGATGATCAATCCGGATCGTCCATTCATTTTACGAGGTAGAACCGACCGTACTCTGGTCTATAGACGGATTTCTAAAGTTAGGTGATGTTCTTGAAGAGTACAGACGGAAGATGGACGGTGGAGTAGATGATCTCGTGGGCCACACAAAAACTGTTCCAAAGCCGTCCATTTCAAACGGTTTTTCGTCAGGAATATTTTGAACGGCGTGGATATTCCCAATAACATCAATCAGTGGGCCACCGTCTATCGCAAAACGACGCGGAAGCTCTGTCTGCGAACAGAGTTGCGGTTTTTTCGTTGTGGGCCCCATCCAGTGTCTGAAAAGATGATCTGAACCGTCCATCATGTCTGGACGGGGTCTGTGACCGCCACCTAGGTGGAAGATTTCCAAGAAGCAGCATGTATTATTTTTTTTAACATTCAAACGAAATTCGGACGGCGGAATAGAAGCTTCTCGTGGGCCACACTGAAACCACTCCAAACCATCCCTTTCCGGACGGTTTTTCGCCCTGAAGAGAATGGACGGCTTGGATTTCTTCAAAAGATATCAAGTGGATCCCACCAGGTTCGTCAGCGCAAGAGAGAGGATCCGTTTCGCAGCGTCCGCGAGAACCGACGCCGGTTCTGCGTTGTGGGTCCCACTGATGGCTCAGATCAATGATCTGAACCGTCCATTAAGTCTGGAGATAGGTTAAAACCTACGCCTAGGTGTCCATCTCCTTCCATGCAAGTTATCAGAAAATTTTAGCTGTCAAAAGGAAGACGGACGGTGGAATTGTTTAAGATGGTGGGCCGCATTAAACTCAAGAAAAAATACTATTTCTCAGTTATTTTCTGCTACGAGTAGAATGAATGGAGTGGATTTCGTGTTGGATATCAGTCTTGGACTCATCAAGTATCCAACGCAAGTGGGTGTCCTTGCGTAAGCACAGCAGCGTGTGCGTAAAGGAAATTGCCACTGAGACAGGTTTCTATAAAAAGGGAGGGCTGGACGTGGATCAAGGGATCTGGAGATTGGAGTACGGCTGGAAGGAGAGAGAAAGAGACAGAAAGAGAGAGACACGGAGTAGAGTTTGGATTTTTTTTCTTCTTCTTTCTTTTTCTCTATTTTATTATGAGATCTGGCCCATCCATGTCGGGCTAAACCTCTTAGCTAGGGCTAAGAGGTGAAGCTTGTAGTGTGATGGGATTTTTCTTTATGCCTTTAATTTATTTTTGAACTGAATTGATATTATTTTGATTATTTATGGGAGTGTGTTTTTAGTCTTTAATGGTCTGTTGTGACTGAAATTACAATGGGTCTGCAATGGCTTTGAGCATGTTCTTCTCTTTTTATATTTATGACGTCAGGAAGCCCTGTTGTTCACCATCGTCTCCTGGGCATGGTTGGATGTCGGTACTCTTCCTAACCTTCACACTTTGATTGGTTGGTAATTAGTTTAATTCTGTTGTCTGCTATGTCTCCTGGGCATGGTTTGGTGATGGAATCCATCCTAATTCATATACCACTCATCTCTTGAAATCTATATCAATGACAGTTCAGTTAATTTTCCTGATTTGTATTACAGGCATAAGATCTCCCTGATCTCTACAAGTGGATCCTCTGAATCCCTAGTTTCCCTTCTCTGATTTTTCCTAAAGTTTTAGATTAATATTTCATCATTATTCCTCAAATCATAATTGGTTTAGATTTCATCTTAGCCTAGTTCTAGATCTAGTTATTTTTAGATAGCGTACAAGTTTCAGTCCCTGTGGATTCGACCTCGGTCTTACCGAGTTTATTACTACATCACAACCCTATACTTGGGGAGTGAACAATTACTGGGTCTGATATGCAATATTCGACCTTGATCACAACCCCCAACAAGCATTTTGCTAGTCCCGAGCAAAACATGCGAAAAATAATTTCAGAAACAAAAGACAATTCCTATAGACTCAAGTGACTTGTGAACAAATAGCTAAGATGTGAAAATTCTAAAATTCATGAACGGTGAGAAGATTTTTCTCCTGAAATCAAGCTTACAGTAAACTTCATAATCAAGTTCAAAATATTAATCCATTAATTAGAACAATTTTAAACATTGCGTTCCATGAGTGTATAGTGTAATCTCGGCTTACAATCAGTAAAAGATCCAATTGTCAATTTCATGATATCATTAGTAATTCGTGACAACCAACCTGAAACCAACACTAGTATTTTAGATAATCTTTTCATTCTATCAGCCTTTGATTTCGTTTATAAACAGTGGTGCCAAGGAGGGGAATCAAATCTGCACCTATAGGGAGCAAACCTATGGTGAAAACTTGTCGCCTAACTCTTTTCTCATGTCAACTATGGGGAATCGAATCTTCATCTATAGGGAGCAAACCTATGATGACGATTATGCGACTTGCTCTTTCAATTCTTCTTTATAAACTGATGCTAAAAATTTTTGTTTTTCAGGCTGGTTCCTTTAATTATTCAATTTTCGAATCGAAACCTTAATGTTTAAGCGAGATGTGATATGTGAAATCATGGCTCAATCAATGCTTAAAACTTTTAATCATGGGTTAACAATTTAAAATTGACTGTGAAATCAAGCAGATGGCCGAATCCAAGAGTCATAAGTTACCAACATCACGTATCTTATAATGTTAAAATCACAACTATCCTTCAAAATCACTTTGAGTTCAATAGAAATTCCAGAAAAAATTTTAAAATTTTCACAAATTTTGCTCAAGACCAAGAAAATACTGATTAGATAACCTAATCTCCCACCCATAACCTAAAATCTACATTGTCCTCAATGTAAAATAAATAAGCATGCGATGCACATGGGACAATGAAAGTAAAAGAGGAGTGATGGAGGATAGTACCTGGACGGAGAATCAAGAAACTTTCAAAAATATCAGCGTAAAAGCGAGTCATCACAAGAGAGAAATCAGTAAAATACAAAAAAATAATAATAATAATAATAATAAAAGATCCTACCTATACCACTTTCGCAGGTGCTCTCGATTGCATTTAGCGTATGCAACAAGCCTTTAAACCCCTAGGTTACCCCTAGTGGACGAGTTGTAGTCTCGTGAGGGTTTGCAGTAATGTTACCCACAAACATTGAAGTAACTAACTAAGAAAAAGCAATACAATAAAACAAAAGGCTGGGTTGCCTCCCAGGAGCGCTAAGTTTAACGTCTTCAGCCAGACAAGAACGGACCATAAATGAACTAATCTTTATAACCAGGGTCCGCCAAAAGAAATTACCTCAACACCTTAATTAACCAATCCCAGACAAGTGATGTGAGTTCCCATGAGCTGTGCTATCTGCAATGAGGTAACTGACACTGTCGTCAAATAATTTAAGGACTTCTGCTCGAACGACTTCTTCCATGTTAGGATCACGCTTCCTTTGCATTTCACGTGACATTTCCACAGCATGATCCATACATACAGTGGGGCATACTCCCTGTATTTCTGCTATCTTTTGTTCAATTGCTGCCTTATATGCTTTAAGAACATTAAGCAGCCTGCTCGCCTTTGTCTTTTTAGAGTTAAAAACTGTGCTGTCAGGAAGAGTCTCCGAGGGATGAAGAGGTTCCACTTTCGCTCTCCATTTTTCAGTCTCCAATATAGGAGTAGAGTCGAGCAGTGCATTGACTTCGTGGATGGGACTATCGATGTCAAAATCCATGCCATATTGTGCTAAGCAGGTCTTAAGTGGATCTTCAAAGGATTTACGGAAGGAGTCCTGCACTAGACTCTCAATCATGTCCACTTCAGATATGTCATCCAAATCTGCGGACATTGAGTTTAATATTCATGTTACCAAAGGACAATTTCATAACTCCATTCCGGCAATTTATAATAGCATTAGATGTGGCCAAAAATGGATGACCCAAGATGACGGGGATCTGACTATGAAGATTCTGGACAGGCTGAGTATCTATAACTATGAAATCCACTGGAAAATAAAATTTATCAACCTGGATTAACACATCTTCAATAACACCCCGGGGCACCTTGACAGATCTATCAGCTAGTTGTAATGTTACCTTAGTCGGTTTCAACTCACCAAGTCCTAGCTGCTCATAAACCGAATATGGTAATAAATTGACGCTCGCCCCTAAATCAAGCAATGCTTTCCCGATCTTATCTCCTATGCTGCAAGAAATGGTGGGAGCTCCTGGATCCCTAAATTTAGGAGGGGTGTTATGTTGAATCATGGAGCTGAGCTGTTCTGCAATGAAGACCTTCTTATGAACATTCTTCTTACGCTTTTGAGTGCATAAATCTTTGAGAAACTTAGCGTAAGCAGGGACTTGCTTGATAGCGTCAAGCAACGGGATGTTGACTTGCACTTTTTAAAACACATCCAAGATTTCGTCAAAGTTGTTTCTTTTCTTTATTAGTGCCAGACAATGAGGAAAAGGTACTTTGGGCACGTAGGGTGGCACATTAGTGGCTCTTGGAGAGTCAGAGAGTTTTTGGACTTTGGATGCATTGGTGTGTCTCTCTGCTTCATCTTGATCTTCTGCTTTAGAATTTGATTCATTCCTAGGCATCTCTATTCTGTTGTCAATCTGTTTACCTGACCTAAGGGTAGTGATCGATTTGGCCTGTTCATGATATTGCCCTTGGTTGGAATTAGAGTCAATCTCATACTGTCCCTTAGGATTAGCCTTAGGTTGGCTAGGGAACTTGCCCTTCTCTCTCTCACTCAATGTGGCAGCTAGTTGACCCATTTGTACTTCCAGCTTAGCAATGGATTGTGCATTTTCATGTAAGCTTTGCTGGTTGGCTAGTAAGGTTTGTTGGGTGTCTTTTTGGAATTGGAGAGAACTCTGCATAAAAAGATGGAGTGTATCCTCAAGAGATGGTTTCCTTGATTATGTAGGCAGTTGTTGATATTGCGGAAACTGTTGAAGTTGTTAACTGCCAACTTGGAGGTGCGGTTGCATGGGAGGATTTTCGGATGGTCCTCCTTGTTGTGGTCCTTTTGCCCAAGAAAAATTTGGATGTCTAGCCCACCCTAGCTTGTATGTGTTCGAGTAAGGATCATCCCCAGGTTTTTGAAAAGTGTTCATAGCATGTACTTGTTCAGAGAGAAGTTCTGGGGATGCTACACCAGATGGATAAGACTGCATAGGATGGGCCGGACTAGAACATATTGCACAAGCCTCGGCTTGAGTTGTTTATGGAGGTCCATTATTTAATACCAGAGCATCAACTTTCTTTGTTAGGTTATCAAGCTTGGCGCACAGATCTACTATGACTCCTATCTCATATATACCACCTTTCTTTTGTGGTTGGGGACTTCTGTCACCTCTATTTGAATAGTCCCATTGCTGGGAATTTTCGCACAAAGTTTCAAAGAAGTTCCACGCTTCGACATCACTTTTGGTCATGAATGACCCTCCACTGGTGGCATCAACCATGCGACGGTTCTGGGGTGTCAGACCGTCATAGAAGTATTGAACTTGTTGCCATTTCTCAAAACAATGGTGAGGACATTTAAGAAGCAAGTCCTTCCATCTTTCCCAACATTCATGAAAGTGCTCACCCTCTTTTTGTGTGAAGTTAGTAATTTCTCTACAGAGGGCATTGGTTTTATGAATGGGGAAGAACTTGTTTAAGAACTTCTTAGACAATTGGTCCCATGTAGCGATAGATCCAACTTCTAGAGAATTCAACCATGCTTTCGCCTTATCCTTCAAAGAAAAAGGAAACAGGCGTAGGCGGATCGAATCGTCTGAGAAGTTTTGGAACTTAAAGGTGGAGCAAATGTCTAGGAATTCTTTCACATGATGATATGGGTCCTCCTTATCCAATCCGTAAAAGGATGGCAACAATTGTATGACTCCAGGTTTAAGTTCAAAGTGTGCTGCCGTAGTGGTTGGCAACACTATGCATGAAGGCGCATTAAATTGGACAGGAGCTGAATAATCTCTGAGAGCTTTAACTTCATTCTCATTCGCCATTTCAACAGGATTATTTCTCAATCTTTCACGAAGTGTTCTTTCTATTTCAGGATCAAACGGTGCTAGTTCTATATTCAGAGATCTACGTCCTAGCATAAACTATGTTATTGCAATGTAAGAAACAAAACTAAACTAAGAATCAACCTAAGAGAAATAAAACTAGAACTAGAAACTATGAAATTCTAAAACAAGTTAAAACTAAGTAAATAAGAATGGGAAGAAAGAACCCGGAAAAGGAGATGATTGATGTCAGAAAATTTAAGAAGCTCCTCCTTCACTTAGTAGCTTCCTTCCTCAATTCCAAATTAGAAGTTTATTTCAGAACCCCACAAAATAGGAAATAGGTTAGTTTCTAAAATAAAGAAAAGAACTCTAAGTTAGTAAAATCCTAAGCTATGAATTATGATAAGAGAGAATCCTAAATTCAATTTGGAATGAAACAGTCCCCGGCAACGGCGCCAAAAACTTGATGTTTTATTTATACCAACATGATTTAAATGATATTTAAACTCGCAAGTATACAAATTAGATGTAGATATGGTACGTATTATGAGATCGTTCCCACGAGGACTGATCGTCACAACTCAAATTCACAATTCTTCTTAACTAATCCAACAAATAATGGAATAAACTACTAAGCACAATTCTAGGAAAAAACAATTAATAACAGGGAAGAAAATTCAATCAGAGAGAGAGCACTAGGACTTTCGAATCCACCCCTAATTATCCTAACCTTTGTTTTGTCTGTTGATTCACCTTAATCTAGATTGATAGCACTTATATAGAGAAAGCACAATCTGTGTCCTTAATCAGGCATACAGGCTGTCTAATTCCTTTAAGCAATGCCATGAATAACATATCCCATGTCCTTGATCGGGCACATGGAATGTATAGTTCATTTAAGCACCCTGTTTCCTTCTCTATAGGAACCTGCTCTTGATCAGACACAAGCACCTAGAATAAGCATCCATACAATGTCCATATATAGACTCTGATCAAGTTCATAGATGGAGAAGTATAAAATTTAAACCAATCAAGCCCACTTAGAGAAAGAAACAAATCAATTAATATTCAAAGTAAATTCAACCAATACAAGAGCTAATCAAATTAGGGGCTTCATCTCAGCCCTAGCTGAGAGATTAGTGACCCATAAAATCCATTAAAAAGATGGATAAACAAAATTCATAAAAAAGGAACACCAAACCAATCGATCTCTCTCTCTTCTTTCTTCTCTTTCTTCTCTCCCTTTCTCTGGATCTGGAATCCCCTGTTTCTGAATGCCTTTCCCACGTCCAAAACTCCTCTTTTATAGTTCTTTGGAGGGTGGAGTCGGTGAGAGTTGTAGCAGGACATGGAGTGCAACTTTTCGCAGCCATGATCGGTGGGCCCCACAGAAGTATTTTCTGGAAAATCCACCCCGTCCATTGGATTCAGGATGAAATTTCAGTCAAGAATGGGTGGTTTTGAACATCCATTAACGCGGCCCAGAGAAGAAATCACAATAAAATCAATCTTTAACATCCCGTAGTAGTCTACTTGTGGCCTCTGTATCACACACATGTACACGCATGGTTGCAAAGTACCAACGTGGATTTGTAGTATTCGCGACCCTCTATAAGATGAACGGCTTGGATCATCCGGAAGGATGACGTACAGGGCCCACTAACTTCCGCAAAAATGGCCAGCGGCCGTCGTTACGCGGACGCCAAAACGGGGACTGTGGTGATGGTGGGTCCGTGATCGAATCCTTCAGCGAAATCCACTCCGTTCACCGAATTTCTATCGAAATTTCGGTCGAAACTACATAATTTTTCTCCGTTTTGGTCTGGGCCACAGAAGATCTCATTACACCGTCCATTCCATGTTTGAACGGCTAGATTTCAGTCATGATGATCATTTACAAATCTGCCACCTAGGCAGTGATAATGGCCTTCATTTAGACATGATGGACGGCCCCGATTGGTGGTTTGATGGACAATGTGAACCCACAACCGACGACCAGTTGCCGTTTACGGACGCTGGAAACAGCAGCTGCTGTTTTGAAGAAGCGGGCGCGGGTCAGCAACTCGCTGACCGTCTTGGCAGGTCCGGTGCACGGCAGGTGTGTGTGTGCATGGTGTACATGCATCACATATGGGGTCCACTATAATGTTTATGAGAAATTTGCACCGTCCATCCTTTTTCCCATATTATTTAAACCGTCAATACTCAGTTGAGGCAGTTTCAGATGTCAGGTGGGCCCCAAATTGGAGGTTAATGGGCTGATCTGTCCGTTGTCCCACTTCCCGAGATCTTTAATGGATGAAATTTAATATGTACGGTTAATTTATGGCCCTCATCACATGTATAAAGTTTCGAACTGATCGGATGACGAAAACCATGTGATCTTGCATTCTAGACCAATTTTGGGCCTCTTTAAACGTGAACGGCTTGATTTCTTCGAGTCCCTGGCATGTAAATTCTTCAATATTGGTCCTCTGAGGTTCATCCCGTGCTCTGGTAATTTCGGAGCGTCAAATCCATGCTTTTAACATCATTTTTTAATACACGCTCCTGATTTCATCCTGTAATAAAAACACAATTAATACACTCCATTAAGCCTTATCATGTACGTAAATTTAGGCAATTACTGGGTCTGATATGCAATATTCGACCCTGATTAGTGTGGGTGGTGTGCATGGGAACTTGTGCCATGAGAGTGGTCCATATGCTTTTATACAAAAAGTGGGCCACATGATGAAATGCTCACAACTTTTGATCTATAAGTCGGATGAATGCACAAGATGCGTTGTTGGAACCGCAACGATGATACGAACGAGATGGCATAGGTCTCGGGTCGATCCGAGTCGGGTCTACGTGACCGAACTCAAGGTGACTGCAAACAAAATCCGAGGGTCGCGGGTAGCAGGAATTCGACCGGTAGGACCGCGGACCAAAATAAATGAGATGCATACTCATAAACACACATGCATACATGCGAAGTCGGGTCGGGTCTCACAAGATGAAGAAGGAAAAAAAAGACTGATCCAAAACTAAGGCAAGCCACGTGATGGGGGAAACTGATTGACTACTACCCCTGCCACTAGCCAATGGCTAGTGGTCACTGCTCTGTGGGCCCCACTATGATGTATGTGTTTCATTCATGCCGTCCATCTATTTTCTAGTTAATTTTATAATATAAGCACAAAAATGAGGTATATCCCGATCTCAAGTGGACCACATTAAGGGAAACAGTGCTAATTGATCGTTGACCATTTAAAACTTTTTAGGGGCCATAAAAGTTTTGGATCAAGCTGATCTTTATTTTTTCCCTCCATCTAGGTCTCTATGATCTAATCAACAGATTGGATGTCAAATAAATAGTACAGTAGACCTTAGGAGGATTTTAATAGTGGATATTCAATCACTATTGTTTTCCTGTGGTGTGGTCCACCTGAGATTCATATCCCTCTCATTTTTTGGATCAAGCCTAAAATGATATATAAAAATGGATGAACAGCTTGGATAAAAGACATACTTTATAGTAGGGTCTGCAAAGTACCGACCGCTAGCCACCAGGCTAATGGCAGGGGGAGTAGCCAATCCATTTCCCATGATGGGAACTTAGAATTACATCACATGAGCACTCAATCCCATGGAATACATAAATAAAACTCCGATGACATATTTCAATTCAAATAAAAGTGACTAGATTGTGCATCCCACTGTCGTCAAGTCATAGTCATTATGGGGTTCCAGTCCTTGCCCGACTGGTAGACTTTGAGGAGCTTCGACACGAGGTCTTGGGTTCGAAACCCATAGGTGGTGAAATCCTACTACGGTGAGTGCATGGGTGTGCACGATTTTAATTCTCATATAAGAATGCTTTTTTGTATAAGCATTTTTCACGTTCTAGGATAAGCACCCAGTGACCCAGTGTTGTAGGTGATATAGCATTCAAATTCATAAGGATATTTGCACATATGTGTTGCACCCTCACACAGCCAAGCCCCACTGTGTAAAAGGAGACTGCCCCTGATCGCCTTGGGAAGGGAAAGGATGTCGTGGAGGAGGAGGTCGGCTTGGGACTTGCTCCCTGTTTTGGCCATCCCATCCGCTGGGCTGTTTGCTTCTCTGGGAATGAGAGAGGCCCGGAACGGGATCTTACAACTGGGGTTCTTAATCCTCGACAACCAGTAAGTCCACTTCCAAGCGAAGGAGGATTTCCTGGAGATACAATACATAGCCCATTGTGAGTCCGATTCGAGGAGAACATTGCTTAGCTCGAAGGAGATATAGAACCTTAGCCCGTCAAACACGGCCTGAAGCTCGGCCAAATTATTAAATGCATTTCCATACTCGCAGCAAAAAGAAAAAATCAGATTTCTGTTGCTGTCTCTACAGACGCCCCCACCACTTACAAGCCCTGGATTTGACAGGGCTGAACCATCGATATTCAGTTTAGAAAAACCGGGCAGAGTCTTGGCCCATCTAAGAATCTTAACTAGCGGGGGAAGATGGCCTAGAGAACGGCTAGCCACTGGGACTGGAGGGGCAGGAGAACGAACCAGCAAATGCCTATGACTCGAGGGGCCAACGTGGAGCTCCAGGCTTCTTTTAATATTCCTGATGAC
Organism: Magnolia changhungtana; assembly: GCA_030180095.1. Lineage (NCBI taxonomy): Eukaryota > Viridiplantae > Streptophyta > Magnoliopsida > Magnoliales > Magnoliaceae > Magnolia > Magnolia changhungtana. The sequence continues at coordinate 24,489 of JASAUF010000154.1, forward strand.
ATATGAAGGATGGATCGGATGATCATCAAACCTAGCCCCGTTCCTGGCTTTCCACACTTCCCAAAGAGCGAAGACAAGGGCTAAATGGAGGGCCGCCACGATACGGGTGAATGGGAGAGGCCTCATCCACCACCAATGGAGTCGATCCCTAATGGATAGGTGGGCTGCAAGCGAGGTCCCGAAGAGATTTGAGAGCCATCTCCAAATTTGATTGGCCAGCTCACCAAAAAGGAAAAGGTGCGAAAGACATTCGGAAGAAGGCTTAGAGCCAAGAGAATCAGGACAGCACACGCACTTTGAAACGAGCGGAACTCCATACATCTAGATATCCATGTCAACTGGTAGAGCTTTATATAGAGTTCTCCAAAGGAAGAGGGAGATTTTGGGAGGAATATTTGGGTGCCAGACCCATCTGGCCCACTCCCTTTTCTGCCCTTGGGACTAACGATGTCCCAAGCAGACCTGACTGAGAAGGAACCTTTTGGGCCAAGGGGCCAGATCAGGGAGTCTGCCGCAGACGAGGTGCAGAAACCTTCCCGAGAAATGTGACCCATGATTGCGACAGGGAGCCTGAGAGGGGCATCCTATCTAAGCCCATCCGCGTCCAAAAAATCAGCAACCCGAAGCCCGCTATGAGCTGATGGAATGACAAGAGAGTCCAGGGAGCGTAAGGGCCCCAACCCGGACCAATTGCCGTCCCACATGCTCATGGATCCCTATCCCACTTCCCACTAGACGACCCTATCGATAGTCGGGAAGAGACTCATCATGTGCTTCCATAGAGGGGAGGCACCAGCAACAGAACTAAAGGAAACACAGAAGGGCTACCGAGACGATATTTTGACCTGATGAAATCCGCCCAGTGGGAGCTCCCCTTGCTGTATTTAATAGCCCATGCCATTTTCAGATGGAGGGCACTCATCACGTCCTTGAAACCCCAGATCCCGAGGCCCCCCTCCTTAGGAGACGTGATAACTTCCTGTTTCTTCCAGTGTAGCTTCCTCTTACTGTCCTTTTAACCCCAAAAAAATTCGCATAGGAATGCTCCAGATTCTGCAGCACAGTTTTTGGCATAACAGTGGCTGCCAAAGCGTGGATCAGAATTGCGGTCAAGACTGAGGAGATGAGCATGAGTCTCCCAGCCTGGGAGAGCAGCTTAGCATTCCAGCCGTGAACACTACGCCAAAACAGCGAAAAAAGGACAGTCCAAAACCGTCTCAAATGACCAAAAAGGATGGTCATGGACCGTCACATAGGCAGTCAAATTTTGACGTGTCCTATTACTTAAAGGATGGTTGAAAACCATCATTCTTATTGACGAAAAAAAGGCGGTCATGGACCGTTCTAAAAAAGGACGGTCATGGACCATCCTTAAAATGGACTGTCATAGACCGTCTCTTATAAGCCCAAAGAGGACGGCCATGGACCGTCCTTTAAAAGGACTATCATGGACCGTCCTTAAAAAATACTGTCATGAACCGTCTCTTATGGGCCTTCAAAGGACGGCGATAGACCATCCTTTAAACGAACGGTCATGGACCGTCCTTTAAAAGGACTGTCATGGACCGTCTCGTTTGAGCCTTCAAAGGACGGTTATAGACCGTCCTTTAAAAGGACGGTCATGGACCGTCCTTTAAAAGGACTGCTATAGGCCGTCTCTTATGACCCTTGAAGGACCAAATTTGACCTGTAGTCTTCTTCCTGATATACACCTGTTATACAATATATTTCATCACATTCACATTCACATCCATCTAAACCCAAACTACGTAAATCCGTCCAAACACACAATCTTCCTGATATACACCTGTTATACAATATATTTCATCACATTCACATTCACATCCATCTAAACCCAAACTACGTAAATCCATCCAAACACATAATCTTCCTGATATACACCTGTTATACAATATATTTCATCACATTCACATTAACATCCATCTAAACCCAAACTACGTAAATCCATCCAAACACACAATCTTCCTGATATACACCTGTTATACAATATATTTCATCACATTCACATTCACATTCACATCCATCTAAACCCAAACTACGTAAATCCATCCAAACATAAACTACATCCATCCAAACACAAACAATCTTATTCACATTACATTCATCCACGCATAATACATATAAATAAGTTTAGGTTTAGGTTAGGTTATAAGCTATAGGTTTAGGGAATTGAGAATAGGTTTAGGTTTAGGAAATCGGGTTCAGGTTAGGGATCGGGTTCAAGTTTGGTTTTCAAGTTTAGGTTTAGGTTTAGGTTAGGGAGTTGAGATTAGGATTAGGTGTAGGTGTAGGTTTAGGGATTTGAGTATAGGTTAAGGTTTAGGTTTAAGAATTCGCGTTCGGGTTCGGGATTGGGTTTAGGTTTGGTTTTCAAGTTAAGGTTTATGTTTAGGTTTTGGTTGGGAGTTTAGATTAGGATTAGGTTTAGGTTTAAGAATTCGGGTTCGGGTTTAGGTTTGGGTTTTCAAGTTAAGGTTTAGGTTTAGGTTTAGGTTGGGGAGTTTAGATTAGGATTAGGTTTAGGTTTAGAGATTTGAGAATAGGTTAAGGTTTAGGTTTAGGAAATCGGGTTCGGGTTCGGGATCGGGTTTAGGTTTGGGTTTTCAAGTTTAGGTTTAGGTTTAGGTTAGGGAGTTGAGATTAGGATTAGGTGTAGGTGTAGGTTTAGGGATTTGAGAATATATTTAGGTTATAGGTTATAGGTTCGGAGTTTAAGTTTAGGTTCGGAGTTACGGTTTAGGTTTAGGTTATAAGCTATAGGTTTAGGGAATTGAGAATAGGTTAAGGTTTAGGTTTAGGAAATCGGGTTCGGGTTCGGGATCGGGTTTAGGTTTGGGTTTTCAAGTTTAGGTTTAAGTTTAGGTAAGGGAGTTGAGATTAGGATTAGGTGTAGGTTTAGGTTTAAGGATTTGAGAATACATTTAGGTTTTAGGTCATAGGTTTAGGTTTTAGGCTTAGGTTTAGGTTTAGGTTTAGGTTAGGTTATAGGTTAAGGTTTAGGAAATTGAGAATAGGTTAAGGTTTAAGTTTAGGAAATCGGGTTCGGGTTCGGGATCGGGTTTAGGTATGGGTTTTCAAGTTTAGGTTTAGGTTTACGTTAGGGAGTTGAGATTAGGATTAGGTGTAGGTGTTCACTCCCCAAGTATAGGGTTGTGATGTAGTAATAACTCGGTAAGACCGAGGTCGAATCCACAGGGACTGAAACCTGTACGTTATCTGAAAATAACCAGATCTAGAACTAGGCTAAGATGAAATCTAAACCAATTATGATTTGAGGAATAATGGTGAAATAATTAAACTAAAATTTAAGAGAATTCAGAAGTGGAAAACTAGGGATTCAGAGGATCCACTTGTAGAGATCAGGGAGAACTACACTTGATTTATGAAAATCAACTGAACTTCCTTTGATGTAATTTTGAAAAGATGAGAGGTATATGAATTAGAATAGATTCTATCACTAAACCATGCCCAGGAGACAAAGCAAACAATAGAATTAAACTAATTACCAACCAATCAACATGCCATGAAGGTTAGGAAGGGTACCGTCATCCGACCATGCCCAGGAGACGATGGTGAACAACAGGGCTTCCTGACGTCATAAACATAAAAGGGAGAAGGAAATACTTAAAGCCATCACAGACCCATTGTAATTTCAGTCATAACAGACCATTAAGTACTAAAAATATTCCCATAATAAAATTAAATCAAAATTCATTCAGTCTAAACAAAAGGCACAAGCAAAGTGTCCCCCATCATGCTACAAGCTTCACCTCTTAGCCCTAGCTAAGAGGTTTAGTCACACATAAGTGGGCTGGAACCCTTAAAATAAAATAAATAAATAAATAAAAATAAAAATAAAAATAAAGGAAAAGAAAAAAAACAAATCTACTCCCTCTTACATCCCTGCCTCCACGTCCAAGCCGAGCTTCCCGCTCCCACGGCTGCCGTGCTCTCCTTTTATAGAGCCTGGAAGGGTGGTCAGTAGTCCGACCCTTTCTGTGATTCCCGTTCGCAGCAGCAGAGCTCGCATGTGCAACAAAAGCATAAAATATCTTGCGTTTGGAGCGAATTTGGTGCGCTATATCAACCCATCTATCAATTCTGTCAGCATGGATAGAGTCGTGGTCACCCTCGGACGTGAATGAACGGTCCGGATCATGGAATGGACTCACGATGGGGGCCCACAATGTTCAGCCGGACCAACAGTGTCCGTCCGTTGGACGTCTTACGTAAGAGAGACGGGTCAGCCCGTCTTTTGACCGGGCTGACCGTCTGGTGCACAGCCAGTGCGGGTACACTATGTACATGCACTATTCATGGAGGGTCCACTATGATGCTTGCGAGGAATCCGTGCCATCCATCCATTTTGTTACCTCATTTAAGGCGTTGAGTCTAACATTGAAGCATATTCAGAGATCAGGTGGGCCCCACTTAAGGTTTAAAGGGGCTAATCTGTCCGTTGGGCCACTTCCAGAGGGATCCAATGGTTGAAAATTGACGTGTACGGTTCATTTATGGCCCTCAAGCCATGTATGGAGTTTTGATCTGAACGGATGGTGGGAACCCTGTGATCTTGTATTCTGCACCAGTTTCGGGCCTCTTTAATGTGAACGGCTTGATTTTCTCGGATCCTTGGCACGTAAATCCGTCAATCTTGGTCCCCTGGGCTCTGTCCCTTGCCTTGGTGAATTCTGAGCATCAAATCCACACTTTTAGTGCTCTTTTACAATCAAACTCCTAATTTCCACCTGCAGCATAAACACGATTAAGTCAGCCTTTAAACAATATTATGTTCGTAAATCCAAGCAGTAACTAGGGTCTGATATGCAATATTTGACCCTCAACACAACCCCCAACCAGCATTTTGCTAGTCCCGAGCAAAGTATGCGAAAAATAAGTTGAAAATTACAAGACAATTCTTATGAACTGGAGTGACTTTTTGCAAAATAATTCAGATATGAGACTTTTAAGTTTCATGAATATTGGGCCTTACTCTCTCTTAGACTCAACCATATGGTAAACTTCATAATCAAGTTCAAAGTATTAGTCCCTCAATTAGAACAATCTTAAACATTGAGTTCCACAGGTGTAAAGTGTAATCCTGACTTTCAACATTAATATTCAATTCTCTATTTCAGGATATCATTGGTAACCAACAAAAGACTTCATGACAACCAACCTAAACCAAAACTTGCCTCACCGACCAACTTTTCATTCTACTAGCCCTTTGATTTTTATTTTTATTTTTTTTCTTTTTTTTCATTAAAAGTAATGTCAAGGAGGGGAATCAAATCCTTTCCTATAGGGAGCAAACCTATGGTGAAGATCGTACACCCAACCCTTTTCACATATCATCCATGGGGATTTAAATCTACACCTATAGGGAGCAAACCTATGGTGAAGATTATTCGCCCACCCCTTTCCAAAGGCATTTGTATTTTCTTTTTCTTCAATTGATCATGACGGGTAATTTTTCAGGCTGGTTCCTTCCATGCTTAGTGATTACCAAGTCAACCCTTCAATATCAAATTGAAACCTTAATGTGAAAGTGAGATGTGACATGTGAGATCATGACTCAATCAATGTTTACAACTTCTAATCATGGATTAATAATTCAACTTAACTGTGAAATTTAACAAATACTGAATCCAAGAGTCATATATTACCAACATCACGAATCTTGAAATTTTAAGTACCCTAGATGGCTATCAAAATCACTTCAAATTCACAAGAAATGCTAGAAAAATTAAAAAATTTCACAATTTTTGCTCAAGACCAAGAAAACACTGATTAGGTTTCCTAATCTCCCACCCCCAACCTAAAATCTACATTGTCCTCAATGTAAAAGAAATAAGCATACAATGCATATGGGACAACGAAAATAAAAGAGGAGTGATAGAAAGATAGTACCTGGATGGAGAATCAAGAGGCTTTCTCAAAAATATCAATGTAAAAGCGAGTCAGCACAAGAGAGAAATCAACAAAAAACAAAATAAAAATAAAATTACAAAACAGATCCTACCTGTACCACTTTCTCAGGTGCTCTCGATTGCATTTAGCGCATGCAACAAGCCTTTAAACCCCTAGGTTGCCCCTAGTGGACGAGTTGTAGTCTCGTGAGGGTTTGCAGTAATGTTACCCACAAACATTGAACTAGCTAGGAAAATGAAATAAGTTGAAAGCTGGGTTGCCTCCCAGGAGCGCTAAATTTACTGTTTATCCTAAAACAGCATAAAGGAAACTACCCTAGTCCTAAGAAAGCAGGGAAAAACTACTCAGTAATGCCACAAGGTTCCTCTTCTGGCCAGTATCGTGATAAATTTCTCAGTAGGTTTCTTAACAGGATCGTCTAAAAGCCCTTTTTGCAATAGGCTTGGATGCCTTGGAGCATGACATTCCAGAAAAACTTATGTACCTCATCAAAAATTTGTCGTTGATTCGCCTGAGGTATCCAGAGTATATACGATTCACCTGCGACAGAAGAAGTTTCGAAGTTAGTATCCCATGGTGAATCAGAGACTACAAGTAGATCAAATTGAGAAAAATTTTTAAGAAGTGGTGTAGTCTCAACACATTCCGAAGTATCAGACTTCGGTTCAATTTTTAGCTCCTCCTCCCCTAATGGTAAACATTCAGGATATGTGGAAGGAGGGGCTTCAGAGTATGGGTTCTCTCGGTCAGTAATGACTACCGAGATATTGTCTTGCAAGGCATTCACTATGTCTCTTATCATGAGATCATTTGAGTCTACAAAGTGTGCCAAGCAATCCTCCAAAGTGTTGGGGCATTCAGTTGAGAGTGACTCATTCTCCACATTGAAGTGTGTGATGATTTGTTCAAGGATTCTATCATCTTTAAAAGTAGACGAAAGTGTGCTCTCTTGCTTCAGCCCTGCACAGACAGATAGAAGGTCAGTAGACGAAGTATTGATGTGCGGACTCTGTTCATCGATACTACTCAGAAGAGGCCTGGACTCGTCAAAATTCAACAGTTCAGATGGTGGCCTCAACTGGGTGGTTTCAAATTCCAGAGTCGTATCAAGTAACTCGTTCATCTCCTGAATCATATCATCATGTAATCCAGGGGAGTGGTCCAAACATATCTCACAAGAGATAGACGGGTTGGTTGTAAGGTGCTCATCCACTTTTAAATCAGATATGTCAGGTAAGTGGAGTAGCTCATTATGACCGCTCACTTCGTGCACTTCTTGGTCATTGACCTGGGCCAAACTTGAGATTAATTCCAGGGGAACTGAGGCTGAACATTCATGATCATTATCCCAATATGCATCATTGTCTAATTCTGTGCAGTGCACACTTGAGATGGGATTGCTTTCCTCATATTCTAAATTTGGTTGAAGTTCGAATAAACTAACCTCTACCTCATCATTGAGGTCCTGTGTATCATGTAAGGAAAGTGTGTCATCATCACTGTATTTGAAAGACACCCATGTATCTCCACCATTCTTTTGAACAGTCATCGAGATCGGCTCATCGAGAAATTGAACCACATGCTCGTTGACGTAATTCAACTCTTCATTCCAAATTCCAGAGTTTTTCAAGAGCAAGTGAGGATCACTTTCCTCGCTTTGTATTTCTGGATTGCGTTGTGGCTGAGATGAACTGGCCTCCATTAGCCTACCAAGGCGTGATTCAAGTGCTTCTATTAATTTCCTCATATCAGTAACATAGTCTGTGTAACTCGGAGGTAACTTCTCTTGGATCGTTTCTAGTGGATATTCAAACGTGGTTGATCCATGAGGGTTATTACCATGATGTTTTACTGACTCGACTTTGAAATATTTCTATTTCCACTGATCAAAATCGTACGGGTCATCGGTCGGGAGCTGATACGCGTCATTATTCCAATAATCACGTACTGTTTTCTTAACTCGTGGAATGCAATTATTCTCCTGCAGATAATCACCGAAAGACTTCTTAATCGGTGGAGCATCATATTCCGATTGGTTCTCGAAGATATTATTAGAAGAATTTTGAGGCATAGGCTTTTTTCCATAAGCTATCTCAACATACTGACGTGCCCACTCATTCATATACATGGTGAAACCTTAACTCTGAATCTAATCCTAGATGAAAGCAAAATCCTACAGCAATACAGAAAGTAAATGAGAAGTTAGAAAGATGTTACCAGACTAGAAGTTCCTATGTTAAAAACCTGTAAAACAAAACAAAACAAAACAAGTTAGTTTTTAAGAATAAAAAAAACCTAAACCTAAAGTTAGTAAAATCCTAATCTTAATCTAATTCTAAAACCAATTAATTTCAGAAATATGTAGCCGTCAGTCCCGGGCAACGGCGTCAAAAACTTGTTCACTCCCCAAGTATAGGGTTGTGATGTAGTAATAACTCGGTAAGACTGAGGTCGAATCCACAGGGACTGAAACCTGTACGTTATCTGAAAATAACCAGATCTAGAACTAGGCTAAGATGAAATCTAAACCAATTATGATTTGAGGAATAATTGTGAAATAATTAAACTAAAATTTAAGAGAATTCAGAAGTGGAAAACTAGGGATTCAGAGGATCCACTTATAGAGATCAGGGAGAACTACACTTGATTCATGAAAATCAACTGAACTTCCTTTGATGTAGTTTTGAAAAGATGAGAGGTATATGAATTAGAATGGATTTTATTACTAAACCATGCCCAGGAGACAAAGCAAACAATAGAATTAAACTAATTACCAACCAATCAACATGCCATGAAGGTTAGGAAGGGTACCGTTATCCGACCATGCCCAGGAGACGATGGTGAACAACAGGGCTTCCTGACGTCATAAACATAAAAGGGAGAAGGAAATACTCAAAGCCATCGCAGACCCATTGTAATTTCAGTCACAACAGACCATTAAGTACTAAAAATATTCCCATAATAAAATTAAATCAAAATCCATTCAGTCTAAACAAAAGGCACAAGCAAAGTGTCCCCCATCATGCTACAAGCTTCACCTCTTAGCCCTAGCTAAGAGGTTTAGCCACACATAAGTGGGCTGGAACCCTTAAAATAAAATAAATAAATAAATAAAAATAAAAATAAAAATAAAGGAAAAGAAAAAAATAAATCTACTCCCTCTCACGTCCCTGCCTCCACGTCCAAGCCGAGCTTCCCGCTCCCACGGCTGACGTGCTCTCCTTTTATAGAGCCTGGAACGGTGGTCAGTAGTCCGACCCTTTCTGTGATTCCCGTTCGCAGCAGTAGAGCTCGCATGTGCAGCAAAAGCATAAAATATCTTGCGTTTGAGCGAATTTGGTGCGCTATATCAACCCATCTATCAATTCTGTCAGCATGGATAGGGGCGTGGACACCCCCGGACGTGAATGAACGGTCCGGATCATGGAATGGACTCACGATGGGGGCCCACAATGTTCAGCCGGACCAACAGCGTCCGTCCGCTGGACGTCTTACGCAAGAGAGACGGGTCAGCCCATCTTTTGACCGGGCTGACCGTCCGGTGCACAGCCAGTGCGTGTACACTATGTACACGCACTATTCATGGAGGGTCCACTATGATGCTTGCGAGGAATCCGTGCCATCCATCCATTTTGTTACCTCATTTAAGGAGTTGAGTCCAACATTGAAGCATATCCAGAGATCAGGTGGGCCCCACTTAAGGTTTAAAGGGGCTAATCTGTCCGTTGGGCCACTTCCAGAGGGATCTAATGGTTGAAAATTGACGTGTACGGTTCATTTATGGCCCTCAAGCCATGTATGGAGTTTTAATCTGAACGGATGGTGGGAACCCTGTGATCTTGCATTCTGCACCAGTTTGGGGCCTCTTTAATGTGAACGGCTTGATTTTCTCGGATCCTTGGCACGTAAATCCGTCAATCTTGGTCCCCTAGGCTCCGTCCCTTGCCTTGGTGAATTCTGAGCATCAAATCCACACTTTTAATGCTCTTTTACAATCAAAGCTCCTAATTTCCACCTGCAGCATAAACACGATTAAGTCGGCCTTTAAACAATATTATGTTCGTAAATCCAAGCAGTAACTAGGGTCTGATATGCAATATTTGACCCTCAACAGTAGGTTTAGGTTTAGAGATTTGAGAATGCATTTAGGTTTTAGGTCATAGGTTTTGGTTTAGGTTAAGGTTATAGGTTTAGGTTTAGGTTATAAGCTATAGGTTTAGGAAATTGAGAATAGGTTAAGGTATAGGTTTAGGAAATCGGGTTCGGGTTCAGGATCGCGTTTAGGTTTGGGTTTTCAAGTTTAGGTTTAGGTTTAGGTTAGGGAGTTGAGATTAGGATTAGGTGTATGTTTAGGTTTAGGGATTTGAGAGTACATTTAGGTATTAGGCTTAGGTTTAGGTTTTAGGTTTAGGTTTAGGTTAGGTTTAGGTTTAGGTTTAGGAATTGAGAATAGGTTAAGGTTTAGGTTTAGGAAATCGGGTTCGTGTTCGGGATTGGGTTTAAGTTTGGGTTTTCAATTTTAGGTTTAGGTTTAGGTTAGGGAGTTGAGATTAGGATTAGGTGTAGGTTTAGCTTTAGGGAATTGAGTTTAGGTTATAGGTTTTGGGATTTGGGAATAGTTTTAAGTTATAAGTATAGGTTTAGATTAGGTTATAGGTTATAGGTTAAGGTTTAGGGATTTGATTTTAGGTTATAGGATTAGGTTAATGTTTAGGTTTAGGTTATAGGTTTTGGGATTTGAGAATGGGTTTGGGTTTAGGTTATAGGTTTTGGTTTTGGTTTAAGTTATATGTTTTGATTTAGGTTATACGTTATAGGTTTAGGTTAATTATAGGTTCTTGGATTTGAGAATGGGTTCGGGTTAAGGTTATAGGTTTTGGATTTGAGAATGGGTTATGGTTTAGGTTTAGAAAATCGGGTTCATGTTCAAGATTGGGTTTAAGTTTTGGTTATAGGTTTTGGATTTGAGAATGGGTTATGGTTTAGGTTTAGAAATCAGTTCATGTTCAGGATTGGGTTTAAGTTTTGGTTTTCAAGTTTAGGTTTAGGTTTAGGTTAGGAGTCGAGATTAGGATTAGGAATAGGTTTAGCTTTAGGGAATTGAGTTTGGGTTATAGGTTTAGGAAAGGTTAGGTTTAAGTTATAGGTTTTGGGATTTGGCAATAGTTTTAGGTTATAAGTACTGTGAGTTTAGGTTAGGTTATAGGTTATAGGTTAAGGTTTAGGGATTTAATTTTAGGTTATAGGATTAGGTTAAGGTTTAGGTTTAAGTTATAGGTTTTGGGATTTGAGAATGGGTTTGGGTTTAGGTTATAGGTTTTGGTTTTGGTTTTGGTTATATGTTTTGATTTAGGTTATAGGTTATATGTTTAGGTTAATTATAGGTTCTTGGATTTGAGAATGGGTTCGGATTTAGGTTATAGGTTTTGGATTTGAGAATGGGTTATGGTTTAGGTTTAGGAAATCGGGTTCATGTTCAAGATTGGGTTTAAGTTTTGGTTATAGGTTTTGGATTTGAAAATGGGTTATGGTTTAGGTTTAGGAAATCGTGTTCATGTTCGGGATTGGGTTTAAGTTTTGGTTTTCAAGTTTAGGTTTAGGTTTAGGTTAGGGAGTTGAGATTAGGATTAGGTGTAGGTTTAGCTTTAGGGAATTGAGTTTAGGTTAGAGGTTTAGGAAAGGTTAGGTTTAGGTTATAGGTTTTGGGATTTGGGAATAGTTTTAGGTTATAAGTATAGGTTTTGGGATTAGAGAATGGTTTCGGGTTTAGGTTTAGGTTTTAGGTTTTGGTTTTGGTTTAGGTTTATGTTTAGGTTTAGGTTTAGGTTATAGGTTTTGGATTTGAGAATGGGTTCGAGTTTAGGTTATAGGTTTTGGTTTTGGTTTAGGTTATAGGTTTTGGGATTTGAGAATGGGTTTGGGTTTAGGTTATAGGTTTTGGTTTTGGTTTAGGTTATAGGTTATAGGTTTTGGTTTAGGTTTAGGTTATAGATTATATGTTTTGGTTTATGTTTAGGTTAAGGTTTAGGTTTAGGTTATAGGTTTTGGAATTTGAGAATGGGTTCGGGTTTAGGTTATAGGTTTTGGTTATAGGTTATAGGTTTAAGTTATATATTTAGGTTTAGGTTATAGGTTTTGGATTCGAGAATGGGTTCGGGTTTAGGTTATAGGTTTTGGTTTTGGTTTAGGTTATAGGTTTTGGGATTTAAGAATGGGTTCGGGTGTAGGTTATAGGTTTTGGTTTTGGTTTAAGTTATAGGTTTTGGTTTTGGTTTAGGTTATAGGTTTTGGGATTTGAGAATGGGTTCGGGTTTAGCTTATAGGTTTTGGTTTTGGTTTTGGTTATAGGTTTTGGTTTTGGTTTAGGATAAGGTTTAAGTTTAGGTTATAGGTTTTTGGATTTGAGAATGGGTCCAGGGTTTAGGTTATAGGTTATTGTTTTGGTTAAGGTTATATGTTTTGGTTTAGGTTTGGGATAAGGTGTAGGTTTAGGTTATAGGTTATTGGATTTGAGAATGGGTTCGGGTTTAGGTTATAGGTTTTGGGATTTGAGAATGGGTTCGGGTTTAGGTTATAGCTTTTGGTTTAGGTTTAGGTTTAGGTTTAGGTTATAGATTTTTGGATTTTAGAATGGGTTCGGGTTTAGGTTATAGGTTTTGGTTTTGGTTTAGGTTATAGGTTTGGGATTTGAGAATGGGTTCGGGTTTAGGTTATAGGTTTTGGTTAATTTTAGTTTAGGTTATAGGTTATAGGTTTTGGTTTAGGTTTAAGTTATAGGTTATAGGTTTTGGTTTTGGTTTTGGGATTTGAGAATGGGTTTGGGTTTAGGTTATAGGTTTTGGTTTTGGTTATAGGTATTGATTTAGGTTATTGGTTATAGGTTTAGGTTATATGTTTAGGTTTAGGTTATAGGTTTTGGATTTGAGAATGGGTTCGGGTTTAGGTTATAGGTTTTGGTTTTGGTTTTGGTTATAGGTTATAGGTTTTGGTTTTGGTTTAGGTTAAGGTTTAGGTTTAGGTTATAGGTTTTGGGATTTGAGAATGGGTTCGGGTTTAGGTTATAGGTTTTGGTTTTGGTTTTGGTTTTGGTTATAGGTAATGATTTAGCTTATAGGTTTAGGTTTAGGTTATAAGTTTTGGATTTGAGAATGGGTTCGGGTTTAGGTTATAGGTTTTAGTTTTGGTTTAGGTTATAGGTTTTGGGATTTGAGAATGGGTTTGGGTTTTGGTTTTGGGATTTGAGAATGGGTTTGGTTTAGGTTATAGGTTTTGGTTTTGGTTATAGGTATTGATTTAGGTTATTGGTTATAGGTTTAGGTTATATGTTTAGGTTTAGGTTATAGGTTTTTAGATTTGAGAATGGGTTCGGGTTTAGGTTATAGGTTTTGGTTTTGGTTTAGGTTATAGGTTATAAGTTTTGGTTTTGGTTTAGATAAGGTTTAGGTTTAGGTTATAGGTTTTTGGATTTGAGAATGGGTTCGGGTTTAGGTTATAGGTTTTGGTTTGGTTTAGGTTTAGGATAAGGTTTTGGTTTAGGTTATAGGTTATTGGATTTGAGAATGAGTTCGGGTTTAGGTTATTGGTTTTGGGTTTGGTTTAGGTTATAGGTTTTGGGATTTGAGAATGGGTTCGGGTTTAGGTTATAGCTTTTGGTTTAGGTTTAGGTTTAGGTTTAGGTTTAGGTTATAGATTTTTGGATTTTAGAATGGGTTCGGGTTTAGGTTATAGGTTTTGGTTTTGGTTTAGGTTATAGATTTTGGGATTTGAGAATGGGTTCGAGTTTAGGTTATAGGTTTTAGTTAATTTTAGTTTAGGTTATAGGTTATAGGTTTTGGTTTTAGTTTAGGTTATAGGTTTTGGTTTAGGTATAGGTTATAGGTTATAGGTTTTGGTTTAGGTTTTGGGATTTTAGAATGGGTTTGGGTTTAGGTTATAGGTTTTAGTTTTGGTTTTGGTTATAGGTATTGATTTAGGTTATAGGTTATAGGTTTAGGTTATATGCTTAGGTTTAGGTTATAGGTTTTTGGATTTGAGAATGGGTTCGGGTTTAGGTTATAGGTTTTGGTTTTGGTTTAGGTTATAGGTTATAGGTTTTGGTTTTGGTTTAGGTTTAGGTTATAGGTTGGGGATTGGGTTTAAGTTTGGGTTTTCAAGTTTAGGTTTAGGTTTTAAAGTTAGGGAGTTGAGATTAGATTAGGTGTAGGTTTAGCTTTAGGGATTTAGAATACATTTAGGTTTTAGGTTTAGGTTTAGGTTATTAGTTATAGGTTATAGGTTTAAGTTTAGGTTAAGGTTATAAGCTATAGGTTTTAGGGAATTGAGAATAGGTTAAGGTTTAGGTTTAGGAAATCGGGTTCGGGTTCGAGAATCGTGTTTTGGTTTGGGTTTTCAAGTTTAGGTTTAGGTTAGGGAGTTGAGATTATTATTAGGTGTAGGTTTAGATTTAGGGATTTGAGAATACATTTAGGTTTTAGGTCATAGGTTTAGGTTTTAGGCTTAGGTTTAGATTATAAGTGTAGGTTATATGTTTAGGTTTAGGTTTAGGTTAGGTTATAGGTTAAGGTTTAGGGTTTAGGGTTTAGGATAAGGTATAAGTTTAGGAAATCGGGTTCGGGTTCGGGTTCGGGATCGGGTTTAGGTTTGGGTATTTAAGTTTAGTTTTAGGTTTAGGTTAGGGAGTTGAGATTAGGATTAGGTGTAGGTTTAGGTTTAGGGATTTGAGAATACATTTAGGTTTTAGGTCATAGGTTTAGGTTTTAGGCTTAAGTTATAGGTTTAGGTTTAGGTTATAAGTGTAGGTTATAGGTTTAGGTTTAGGTTTATGTTAGGTTATAGGTTAAGGTTTAGGAAATTGAGAATAGGTTAAGGTTTAGGTTTAGGAAATCGGGTTCGGGTTCAGGATCGGGTTTAGGTTTAGGTTTAGGTTAGGGAGTTGAGATTAGGATTAGGTGTAGGTTTAGATATAGATATTTGAGAATACATTTAGGTTTTAGGTCATAGGATTTAGTTTAGGTTATGGTTATAGGTTTAGGTTAAGGTTTAGGTTTAGATTTACGTTAAGGTTATAAGCTATAGGTTTAGGTTTAGGTTTAGGTTAGGTTATAAGTTAAGGTTTAGGAAAGTGAGAATAGGTTAAGGTTTAGGTTTAGGAAATCGGGTTCGGGTTCGGGATCGGGTTTAGGTTTGGGTTTTCAAGTTTAGGTTTAGGTTTAGGTTAGGGAATTGAGTTTAGGATTAGGTGTAGGTTTAGGTTTAGAGATTTGAGAATACATTTAGGTTTTAGTTTTAGGTTTAGGTTATAGGTTATAGGTTATAGGTTTAGGTTTAGGTTAGGTTAAGGTTATAAGCTATAGGTTTAGAGAAGTGAGAATAGGTTAAGGTATAGGTTTAGGAAATTGGGTTCTGGAGTTCTGGATCGGGTTTAGGTTTGGGTTTTCAAGTTTAGGTTTAGGTTTAGGGATTTGAGTTTAGGTTATAGGTTTGGGATTAGGTTATAGGTTTAGCTTTAGGTTTAAGTTATAGGCTTAGGTTATAGGTTATAAGTTATATGTTTTGGTTAAGGTTTAGGAATTGAGTTTGGGTTCGGGTTTAGTTATAGCTTTTGGGATTTGAGAATAGTTTTAGGTTATAAGTATAGGTTTAGGTTAGGTTATAGGTTAAGGTTTAACGATTTGAGAATAGTTTTAGGTTATAAGTAAGGTTTTAGGTTTATGTATAGCTTAAGTTATAGGTTATAAGTTATATGTTTAGGTTAAGGTTTAGGAATTCGTGTTCGGGTTCGGCTTTGGATTCGGGTTTAGGTTATAGGTTTTGGGATTTGAGAATAGTTTTAGGTTATAAGTATAGGTTTAAGTTAGGTTATAGGTTAAGGTTTAAGGATTTGAGAATAGTTTTAGGTTATAAGTAAGGTTTTAGGTTTAGGTATAGGCTTAAGTTATAGGTTATAGGTTATATGTTTAGGTTAAGGTTTAGGAATTCGGGTTCAGGTTTGAGTTTGGGTTCGGGTTTAGGTTATAGGTTTTGGTTTAGGTTTAGGTTTAGGTTATAGGTTTTGGTTTAAGTTAAGGTTTAGGTTTAGGTTTAGGCTATAGGTTATGGGATTTGAGAATGGGTTTGGGTTTAGGTTATAGGTTTTGGTTTTGGTTATAGGTTTTGGTTTAGGTTTAGGTTACAGGTTTTGGGATTTGAGAATAGGTTTAGGTTAAGTCATAAGTTTAGGTTTAGGAAATCGGGATCAGGTTCGGGTTCAGGTTAAGTCATAAGTTTAGGTTTAGGTTTAGGTTAGGGAGTTGAGATTAGGATTAGGTGTAGGTTTAGGTTTAGGGATTCTCTAGTATTATCTACTATTGAACCTAGTATTATCTACTACATACTAGTAACATACAACCAATATTGGGGCACCATACCATAAGCTACAAGAATTTCATGTCCCCCTAAACAAGGTATCCTCCATTGATAACATATATATATATATATATAGTATAAGTTTTTTATTTTCATTTACATTCCCAAATACATTCATCATCCATCCAAGAAAATTGAAACAAGTACTGTCAATCTATCTTATCTTACCGACCGCCTTATATTTCTTTTCACCTTTGTAGCTCTCATATTTGTTGCAGCTGCTAGTTTACCATCAGTAGTCTCCCTAACCAAATCTTTGTGCAGTCCCTCCATTTGAAGCAAGTGGTGAGTTACAAGAAGTAGGATGATTAGTCTTTCCATGTTTTGAAAAAAATCAAATTCTTTATTTTTGGCTGCAAGTCTACTTATAATTATCATTGGCTCTTAATCTATTTATAATGAAAATCTTAAATATCACCTGATAGTGCTCCTTTGATAAATGTCCTGTTTGAAACAAATAATTTGTTTTATCATAAATGTCCTGTTTGGAACAAATAATTTTTTAGTGGCACATATTAGAAAACAATGTTACTGTCAGCGAATGTAACAAATATCATTCAGATTTTGAAATATTGCAAGAAATACATTTGTAGGCTGAATTTATTTGCGGGCTTGGGAGTTGGATTAGAGTGAATATACCTTTCAAAAAGAGGATCCAAAGGTTTATGCTGACTCAAATATGCTGACTCATATTCCCATTTTTCTATTTTTCAAAAGAATGAGTTTAGACTCCGAAAGCGTCGTCTCCAAGACTCGTACTTTTGCCCAAACCCTAACCAAGAAGGACTCCAAAATTCATTCAAAATTATACATCACGTAAAACAAGAAGGATGATAAAAGGAGGGCATCATCATTCAAAAGAAGAAATGACCCAATTCATCCAAGGCAGTTTGTATGAGTGAGGTCCATGGTTAGTGATCCAACAGTTGGATATGATTAGCCCCTCTTAACTCAACATGTCCCAAAAATCACCTAAGCTTTGATGGTCCTAACCATCACATATCTTTCCTTCTTTTACTCTTGAATGTTGAAAGCCATGTATTTCTTTCCTTAACCAACCATCTACCAATCAGTGGGTCACGACTGTCCCACCAAGGAGATATTGTGAGCACAGTCCACCTACTTTGGTGTCCGTCAGATCAGTTGTCAAGAGCACTGACCATGGACCCCACTTGTACAAATAAAAATTGATGGAAGGCTAGAGCACTGACCATGGACCCCACTTGTACAAAGATTACAAGGCACAACAAAGAACAAGAAAATCAAAATTGATGATTGTAGATTAGTGAACAAGAATAGTAGTTCGTATTAAATTCAGTGAAAAGGCATTCTATGGAAAAAATAAAAAAAATGAAAAATGCTATGATCATGTAAAATCCTCAAAAGCAACAAAGCCCCAAACTAAATGCTAGCCTTGGTTATTACTTATCCTCAACCCTCGAAAGCCCTGATAACTTCAGCTTCTACCTCTATTGAAAATAGAAAGAAAGAACCCCAAATAAATCAAGCTTTATACCTCATTGCAGCTTTTCCAAAATAAAACCAAATCCTGTTAAAAATCCTTCCATGACTAAAAAAAAAGGCACCCTTTTCCATTTCCATGCAAACCTGGATCTGTAGGCCTGTCTGACTTCAAGATGACATCATCAGTAAGCCCCACTTCAAGCTCTAGAGATCAGAAATCAACACCAAGCAGCTCAAAGCTGAAGGCATTAAAAAAAAAAGTTTAAAAAAAATTAAGAGTTTTACAGAAACTCAAATGCAAGATACTAAAATTCAAGACTAGGGCCTCCTATATCAAATTCTACATCATTTCAACTCACAAAGAAGCAGTTTTCAAGAAATTGTATAGATAACAGGATAATATATGCCACTCACCAAAAGGACATGAGAGCCCTTTATTTCCAGTCCATCAATAAGGGAGAGATCAAGGAATTAGACAGAGGAATACTTTCCAATTTGTTGTAGTTACAGACACCACAATAAACCAATTTCAGATATTGCGAGACTCTAGAGGGAAGCAAATGTTGAATTATAGACCATTTTCACTTCCCGAAGAAGCGATTCAGAAAAAATAATCTAAATTTACGATGAAAGTTCCTCGAATTCAGTGAGGCAAAGATGTCATAGTTTGGATGTATCAATCTTTAAGCACTTGAAAGAGGAGTCAAACTTTACATCATTTTCAGCTCCAAATGAAGTTATTTCAAGAAATTTGTAACATCACCTGAAATCTCGCAGATTCATGCAGATTCCATCCTGAAAGCTAATCATTCAAGCACTCTTTTAAAAGAACACAAATTCTTCACCATTTAAACCATTAGGAACAATTCAAAAGAATTTTTAACATCACATATGAAATTACGGTGACAAATCTCATTCTCACCTATTTTTCGGTTAGGAATTTCTCAAGGGATTTTCAGATTTTGAAGTTTTTCTCAATGTATTTATTGGGAAAATCTCACTTAAAACATAAAATTTTAAAATATTTATGATAAATTAACATATCATTTTATTTATATGTATGTATATATGTAATGATTATTTGAAAAAAAAATCAAATAATTCCATTTAATATCATAATAAATTCGCTATAAAATAACAGAAATTAAAAATTGCCAAGATTTTGGTATCTTGTGATAATGACATGATAATATTTTTTTAATTTAATATTTCACAAAAAATTGCAAGATTTTAAAAAACTTGGCAATATTTGTCAGGAAGATGAGAATCTCTTAGATTCCTGGTAAGAACAAAAAGGTAAAATCTACCCTTTTCTAGAGCTAATCAATTCAGGAGCTCTCTTGATGGAAGAAGATGTTGAATTTTGCACCACTCAGGAATAATCAATTCAAAGACATTTCCAACATAAAAGATGCAATTCTCTCAGATTCCCGCAAAACAGAACCTCCAAGATCAATTCAAGGGATTGAACGCCATTTTCAGTTCTAGAAAGTGATTCAAAGGAACTTTGCAACGTACATATGAAATCTCTCAAACTTTGCAGGAAAAAAAACTCCACTTTTGGATCTAATCATTTCAAGAGCTCATTTGAAAGAAGAACTTGAATCCTACCTAATCCCTTCTAATCCCACTACCCAAACACGCCCTAAATCCCCAAATCCCCAAATCCTGAAATCCCAAAATCCCCAAATCCCTAAATCGATATTGAGATTGAGAGAGATTGAGAGAGAGAGAGATACCTCACTGTCATGAATGACCTTCAACCGAGCTTCAGAGAGAGAGAGAGGGCGTGCGTGGGTAGGGCGTTCGGCAATGGACCGCAAGAGACGGAGAGGGAGGGACGGATTGGGGAACTGAGAGAGAGAGAGAGAGAGAGAGAGAGAGAGAGAGAGAGAGAGAGAGAGATTAGGGAACAAATAGAGAGAGGGAGGAAGATGAGAGAGCTGGAGAAGATCGGGAGAGAGATAGGGTTAGGAGAGAGAGAGAGAGAGAGAGAGAGAGAGAGAGCAAAATGACAAAAAAAAATGGGCGCGGCTCTTTTTTGAACGCGCGCCCAAACGGTGGTCGGTGCTTTGTGGGACCCACCATGATGTATGTGTTGCATTCATGCCGTCCATCTATTTTTACAGATCATTTTATGATATGAGACCAAAAATGGGGTATATCCCAATCTCAAGTGGACCACATTACAGGAAATAGTGTTGAATAAGCGTGACCATTAAAAACATTTTGGGGGCCATAGAAGTTTTAGATCAAGCTGATTTTTGTTTTTTCCCTTAATCTAGGCCTGTATGACCTAATCAACAGATTGGATGTCAAATAAATAGTACAGTGCGCCTTTAGGAGGATTTTAATGGTGGATATCTAATCACTATTGTTTTCATGTGGTGTGGTCCACCTGAGATTTCTATCCCTCTAATTTTTTGGATCAAGCCCTAAATTATCAATAAAAATGGATGAAATACATACATCATGGTGGGGCCCACAGATGGCTGGTGGTTGGGGGAGTAGCCAATCTATTTTCTATGCTGGTCCATTGGAACTTTGGGTTTAACTCGTTCTTTGGACATTGCCGTAAAATAATCTCTCCAAATGGATGGAAGGTGTGGATACAAAACATACATCATGGTGGGGCCCAAAAATGAGAGGTATATAAATCTCAGGTGGACCACACCACATGAAAACAATAGTGATTGGATATCCATCATTAAAATCCTCCTAAGGCCCACTTTACTATTTATTTAACATCCAATTTGTTTATTAGGTCTTTGTTGCCCAGCTCCTTTGGCCTAACCTCAGTCAACCTGATGCCAGACTTGACCTTGGGCCTACTTTGATTTATATATTGTATATCCATATGGTCCATTTGTTTTGCCAACTCATTGTAGGATATGAGCCCAAAAATGAATCATATTCAAATCTTAAGTAGACTACAACATAAAAAACAATGCTAATTGAACACCCACCATTAAAAACTTTATGGGCCTACCTTAGTGCCCACTGTAATATTTATTTTTATTCGACCTGTTGATTAGGTCAGACATAAAGGAAAATATAAATAATAAAAAAAATAATAAAAATACAAATATCAACTTCATCCAAAATGTGGTGTGGTCCTAAATTGAGAGGTATATAAAGATCATTTTATGACTTGATCTCAAAATTGAGAAGTATATAAATCGATATCTCAGGTGCACCACACCACATGAAAACAATAGTGATTGGATATCCTTCATTAAAATCATCCTAAGGCCCATTGATATTGTTTATTTGACATCCAATATGTTGATTAGGTCATACATGGCCAGTTGAAGGGGAAAAACAAAAATCAGCTTGATCCAAAACTTTTATGGCCCCAGAATGTTTTTTAATGGTTGACGCTCATTCAACACCGTTTCCTGGAATGTGGTCCACTTCCGATTTGGATATATCTCATTTTTGGTCCTATACCGTAAGATGATCTTTAAAAATAGATAGACGACATGGATTAAACACATACATCATGGTAGGGCTCACAGAGCACCAACCACCAGCCATTGGATGGTGTCAGGGGGAGTAGTCAATCCGTTCCCCTTATTTGAAGTGTGGTCCATTTAATCTTTGGATATGATTCATTTTTTGGATAATTCTCTAAAATTATCTTGAAAAATAGATGAGCGGTGTGGGTTGATCCCAAATTTTCGATAAATCAAAAACTCAAGTGTACCATGCCACACCAAACAGTGTGGAATAATGATTTCCACTATTGATACCTTCCTTGGGCCCACAGCAATGTTTATTTGACATCCAACATGTTCACAATATCAAAAAGATATAAATGAAGAGATATCTCATAACCTAAAGGGACACATCAAATCCACAGTGTTGATGTTCGACACACATCATGATGGGGCCCACAAAACTTACCAACATCAATTCTTAGGTTCTCACGAGGTCAGTAAGTTAGGTCACAATTTTGACCAGAATATTTGGCCCATTTTACATGTCAGGTCCATTTACTCTATTTTACTGATCATTACCCTCAATTTGACTAATTACTCACCCCGATCATGCTACACATGAGAAAGATATTGGGCAAACAAGATTGATCAACAATTTGAGTGAATTTTGATTTAAACATCTGAAGTTATTTACTCTTCAATTTGGACTGATCAGATTGTCCAAAAACGGTTAAAGGTTGTTCATAATATCAAAAATATATGAATGAATAGAAAACACAAACATCAGCTTGATCGAAAACTTCTATGACCTCCAAGAAATTTTAAATGGTAGAGGTTCAATAACACTATTTTCTGTGCTGTGGTCCACTTGAGCTTTGGATATCCTTCCTTTTTGTTCTTTAGACGTCAAATTATCTATTAACATGGATGAATGGAGTGGATAAAATAAATAAATAACAGTGGACCCCACAGAGTTTAATTACTCTGGTAAGGATAACGAGTAATTCACTTAAATGTAGTAGAGAAGGGTTTCCATAAAACATTCATAATCATATATTGGCCTGCCTAAATGTGATTCACATATCCTATATTGAGGAAGGGTTTCCTTAAAACATTCTTTTTGACCAAGGTATTGAGGAACTTTGATTTGCACTCCTCTTTCTTAAACGTGTATATTTTTTCTTAACCTTGAGTTGCACTCTTTTTCTTCTTCTTCTTCTTTTTCTTTTTCTTTTTTCTTTTCACGTTTACATGTTTTAATCCTACCTTGTGTATTGTAGGCCACATCCATTCAATTTGGTATAGATCCTTTTTAAAAAAAAAAAAATAATTCTTGTCAAAATATAAAATCTAGTTTTCTTTTTTAAAAAATATATATTTTTTTACAATTTATCAATTTTTTCACAATTTTGTTTAATTTTAAAATTTTTCTTTTTCAAAATATCATTTTTTAAATATCACTTTTGTTATATAACTTTTTAATTTTTCTTTTCAAAATACAAAATCTACTTTTCTTTTTTAAAATATATATTTTTTTTATAATTCGTCAATTTTTTTCACAATTTTGTTTAATTTTTTAAATTTTCTTTTTCAAAATATCATTTTTTTAAATATCACTTTTGTTAAATAACTTTTTAGTTTTTCTTTTCAAAATACAAAATCTAGTTTTCTTTTTTAAAATATATATCTTTTTTACAATTTGTCAATTTTTTCACAATTTTGTTTAAATTTTTAAAATTTCTTTTTCAAAATATCACTTTTGTTATATTACTTTTTAAATTTTCTTTTCAAAATAGAAAATCTAGTTTCCTTTTTTTAAAAAATATTTTTTTTTACAATTTGTCAATTTTTTCACAATTTTGTTTAATTTTTAAAATTTTCTTTTTTAAAATATCATTTTCTTATCGAATTTTCTCTTTTCAAAATTATCAACAATATTCAAAGTTCTTAATTTTTATTTCAAAATGTAGCTTTTTTTTTTCTTTTTTTTTAATAAAATTACACTTTTTTTTCAAAATCTAATTTTTTTTCTTAAACATTGTTAGTTATTTTTCTAAGCTTTTTAACTTTCTTTTTTTCGAAATTCATAAATTTTTTTGTTCTTAATTTTTGACTTGAGCATTAGAGACGGTTTACGACCGTCTCTAATACAGACCGTCTTTGACAGTCTCAAATGACCACTATAAGACGGCTAAGGACCGTCTCTAATAGAGACGGTCTTTGACCGTCTCAAACGGGTCCTGCTTAGCATTTACATTGTACTATAAACTAGTAAAAGACGGAAGATGACCTTCTATAATTAAGACGGTTCTTAGCAGTCTCAAATTACCAATAAAAGATGGTCAAAGATCGTCTCTAATAGAGACGGTCCTTGACAGTCTCAAATGGAGACAGCTAAGAACCGTCCCTATTTCAGACAATTTTTTGCAGTCTTAAATTATAGGGAAAGATGGCTAATGACCGTCTCTAATTGAGACGGTCCTTAACAATCTCAGATTACCAATAAGAGACGGCCAATGACCATCTCTAATACAGACGGTCTTTGACCGTCTCAAAATTTCGCATATAAGACAGTCAGAGACCGTCTCCTATTCCAGACAGTCAATGGCCGTCTTTTATCCGCAGTTAACGACGGTTTTTTACCGTCTTAAATGATTTGTAGATGTTAAAATTTTTAAGACAATATTAAGGATGGTCAAGGGCTGTCTAAAAGTTTAGAGACGGTTTATGACCGTCTCTAAAGTGTCTTTATACCAAGCAATTTTAGAGACGGTCCAGAACCGTCTCTAAATCAGTCATTTTTTTTCCATTTTTCACGTAGTGGAACCTTGGCTGTCACTTTGTCTTGTAGGGGCGTGAAGAGAGTACATAACACCCTCCCTTTGGCCATAGGGACTCCTAGATAGGAAAAATTAGCTGAAGATTTTCGAAGCCTAAGGATCCCCTCAATATGCCTAATCCTGATAGAGGATAGCTTAGGCGAGCAATAAAAGTAGCTTTTCCCCAAATTGATGTGCTGACCTAATAGCGCATGAAATCTGGAGAGGAATGACCAAACCTGGACTAGCGATCAGAGTGACCCATTCAAGAATAAAAGAGTATTATCGGTGTAGAGCAAATGGGAGACCTGCTGGCACCCTTGCTTTAGCTTATAAGGCACGCACAGACCGCTAGAGACCAGCTTGGAGAATCCCTTGTTGAGAACTTTGGCAGCGAGGATAAACAGGCTAGGAGAGAGAGGGTCTCCTTGCCTCAACCCTCTAGAAAGAATGGAAGAAACCACAGGGTCTGTCATTGATAAGAACAGAAAACCAACAACCACTCCAGCAGGATTCCACTATCCGAACCCAGGAGGAGCAGAAACCAAACTTTTCCAGGACTCATTTTAGGAAGCCCCATTTGATTCTGTCATAAGCCTTTTCCATGTCGATCTTCAAAACAAGGTTCCCTCCATGAACCTTTATGTCGATGTCCCTAAAGAGTTCTTGGCAAGGAGCTATATTTTCGGTGATGGACCGACCTCTCACAAAGGCCCCTTGTTCGAAAGAAATCAGCTTTGGAAGCAAAGAGCTGAGCCGAACCACAATCACCTTAGCGAAGATCTTATATATTATGTTGCAAAGGTTGATCGGCCTGAAGTCGGCGAAGGATTTGGGCCCTGGAGCTTTAGGGACCAAGCAAATCATCGTAGATAGGAAAGCTTGAGGCAGGCAACCCCCTTGAAAAAAAATCCAACACTGCATTATGGATATCAACCCCTATCGTATCCCAACAGCCAATGAAAAAGGCTGCAGACATCCTGTCCGGCGCCGGGGCACCATCTTTTGGGAGACCAAAAACCGCATCTTTGACTTCGTCAATGGAAGGGAGCCTCATGAGAACTGCGTTGTCTTGGGCAAAGACCAAAGAAGGGATGCTATCGAGCAGCCCCCTAAGGTCCAAAGGAGGCCCGGGAGGGATTTTCGAGGAAAGAAGGCCTTTGAAAAAAGCCACTGCTTCCGACTTAATCACTTCAGGGTCCGAAGTGGATATCCTTGACTTAAGTTGAACTGTTTGGAGATGGGCTCTTCTAACTCTGTCTGTAGCCGAAAGATGGAAAAATTTTGTATTCCTATCGCCTTCTTGCAGCCAGTCGTTGCGGGCCTTCTATTTCCAAAAGATTTCTTCAACCACTTCCAAGTTTGCCAGCTTCAGCCTAGCCCCCGCCAGCTCTGCGGGGCTGACGTTAGTAGAGGAGGATTGGGCGAGAGCCTCTAACACGTTCAGGTCCTGATCTACTACTTTGAGATTGTGGAACACGTTGCCAAAAATGTATCTGTTCCATCTTTTTAGCTGGAACTTGAGCGCCTTGATTTTCAAGAAAACGTTTAAGATGGATTGGTCAGGCAACTTTGGACCCCAAGCATCTGCTATGAGCTGATAGAAGGATGAATCCATCATCCACATGCTTTGAAACCAGAAGGGCCTCGACACGGATGGAGCAGGGATGGGGAAGGATAATAATATCGGAGAGTGATCGGAGTTCATCCTAGGTAGATGAGTGGCTTGGAAACTAGAGAAGGACCGGATCCAGCCCGCATTGCAAAGAATCCTATCCAGTCTTGCCCACAACCTCGCACCACTTGAACGGTTATTGTACCAAGTGAATTTATTGCCATTGAAACCTGCGTCCAGCAGCCCTGCTTTGTCAATAACCCCTCTCAATTCGTCGGAGCTGCCCTAATCTAGAGATCTATAACCCAGCCTCTCTGAGGCGTCGAAGACTGCGTTTAAGTCTCCACAGACAGCCCACGGCCCAATGGGGCCAGCAACAAGGGATTCCAAAGCGTCCCAAAGAAATCTCCTGCTATACCTGGAACACTTTACATAGACAAAGGAGATAACATAGTCTACATGGGGATTAGATAGGGAGACTTGAATGGGAAACCATTTGATTTGTCGCACCATGGAGCGATACAAACACACCTAGATTGTGGAAAATCCAGATTTCCCCCCTTCATCTGCATTAGAAAATGAGGAAGAAAGCCAAGTTTTAGACCGATCGTAACCCGCTTCTTGTCCGAAGCCAAGGGTTCAAGAATCGCGACGATCGAGGGACGGTGGTCCCGGATAATTCTTTTAACAGTATGGATCGTGGCCGCATTGGCCATACCCCGGGCATTCCAAGTAAGGATGCTATTCATTAAATAAATTACCTGAGAAAGCAACCCTCTTCCTAAGCCTGATGAGTCTAACCTTCCAAGCATCTGTCCCAGTACTTGGGTCAGCTATGGCCTCAACCTCTTCGGCATTCTGGCCTCCATTATCTCCCTAGGAGAGGTTTGGAGAATGGATGGACTGGAAGCTTGAGAGAAAAGACCTACTTGACTCGCCCTACATAGATCCGAAGACATGTATTAGATACATGCATACCAAGACGTGTATTCAATGTTATTATGTAAAACATCAATGATCAATAATATTTGTTGTGTCCCCACATGATATTTAGTGATTGAACTAGTATTGTTCCAAAGTAAAACCGATAACTCGAACTAATGTATTAACATTCATCCTTTTGGTCTAGGCTTCCAGCTACATTTGATGGCACAAAACATGATTCTTGCACCTTTTTCTATTTGTACCAAATATCTTGACTTTGAATCTCCTTATAGTAGCACTTAAGATAATCAATGTCAAAATATTATTTTCCTTTCAATGTCTCTTATGGGAACTTCATTTTAAAATGTCATGGATGTTGGTGCTCTGAAGATGCTCATTAGCACAAGTCTTCCTACAAGGTGCAACTTTTTTACCTACATGAATTAAGCCACTAGTAGTCTAGTCCTACACAGAATCTTGTCAGTCTTCAGAAAAGATCAAATAGTACACTTTGAAGTAATCAAGTATTCTCATGTTCAAAAAAGGATTAGATGTGTCAAGTTTAACATTAAGATTTTTTTTTTCAGTAATGTTTAACATAAATATTATAAGAAGCCTAGTTCACAACAAGGGCCTAAGACACTCAAGTCAACTTTACCCACTCACTTGGATAATCTAAATTGAAATATTCTTTTCATCTTCAATGTCTCTTATGTGAATTTCCTTTAAAGATCATGGGTGTTGAGGGCATCTCTAGCTCAAAAGATGGCCACTAATACCGGTCTTCCTTTGGGATGTTCCAGATAAGTAAAGATGGACAATAAAAGGACTGTTATGAACCGTCTCTGATGATAGACGGTTACAAACCATCAAAAGCACTGATGGTATGTGGCCGTCGTTAGTGTGCATTTAATGTCTTTGAAAAAGGACGGTTATGGACCGTCTCGGATTTCAATATTTTAGAAATATATAGACGACCTAAAGTCGTCGGAAAATTTCTTGCATTAAAAAAAAAAATCAACAACAATTTTAATTTTGTGTTTATTTCATCTAATAAAAAAATATTCAACCAACAAAACATGGTTATAATTTAGAATTAAGAAGAATTATTAAGCTTAAATAGAAGCTTCATTTAGGTGGATAAGGAATTAATAAAGAGAGTATTCCAATTCAAGTTTCTACAAACAACAAAAAATAAAGCTTTGTAAAAAGAGGCATGTGTTAAAGGGATACCTCGTTGATTCTCCTGCATAAGAGTCCAACGATGATGCGAGCAAGAATTGCAGCACAAGGGTCTATAAATACGGCAATGTTATCCTACAAAGAAATAAGATAGTATTAGATGTTAATTGTAGTATTAGATGTTAATGCTTATGCACTTGATCAAATTGAAACATTAATGTACTTGATCAGATTACACACAAAGTTCAGATTAGAGCTACAATTTAGCAAATGTTTGCACTGCCATACATGAATGATAAGGAAGCTTAGAACAAATCAAGCCCTTTTCTTTTCCTTTGCAATAGAATATGTACAATCTTATGAAAATTAATCAATGAATTAAAAGAGGGTTAAAAAAAAATAGAAACAATAGTATTCATTTTATGAGATGGCCTTCACAGTCTATAAACTTCTAACATAAAGACATTATAAAATCTAGTAGCATAAAACAAAAGGCTATTAAATTCATGGGTTCTATGGTCCACGTGAATTTGCAACCATGAAGCATTTATAAAGTTTTGGAAATTTATTTTCATGATATTGGCGAACTATTTTTACTGGCAAGTGTTTAGCCAAATCAACTTTTAGCATTTCCATAGCCAAAAGTCAAATCCATAGCAACTTCCATAACCCATTATAGACCTCTAAATCACTAGCCACATCTGTCTTACTCCCAACACTACAAGAAAAGGGGGCTTTAGCCTCAGTTCAAAACCGTGGCCTGCAACCTGACTTGACCTGAATTTCAATCAGAAAAACTGAACCCAACCCCAATTCCTCTATGCTCAACCCTAAAGGGGCTGAACCCTACATAAACCGTGCTGAATTTGCTCAACCCGAACCAATCAGGATGAAGTTTTCGAACCCTAACTAATCAATGCAAATGGCTAATTATTAGCCTGTATTGTGCCATTAGATAAGACATGAGAGTCTACCAATAACAAATTGTATGTGTAACAATATATATGAAGACTAACAACATAAGAAGTGATAGGAAACAGTTTTGTATGTGGAACAGAAAGCAACTAACAGCTGAAAGGCTCAACATTCGTATGTATAATTCTACAAGCAAAAGAAGAAGAAGAAAAAAAAAAAAAAAAACAAACAACAACAACAACAACATGGTTTTACAAGTATTAACAACTAACACTAAGATAGTTGACCGCTTCCAAACTTTTTACCATGAATATAGTTTTCTACTAGCACTAAGATAGTGACATGCTACACCCGTTACCAACTTTAAAAAAAAAAAAAAAAACTGTGAGAGTGGAACTCTAAAAAAGAAAAATGAGGAACAAAAAAAAAATAAGAAGAAGAATGCACCGGCAAATGTGTTTAACTGTTTATGAAGGATAACAAGGTGGGGAAAAAGAAGCATGATAAATTCAAAGGTATCCAATTTGTGGCTGATCAGAAACTATCCTTGAGAGAAAAAGCAAACTGCCTAAAGCAAAAGGAAAGCATTACTGGAAGCCTGGAACTAACAATTTTCCCATAACTGATTAAACATTCACAATCAATTTCGATTATGTTAAATGCCAACTGGAATGACTTGGCCAAAAAATCCCAAGCAAATGAAATTTTAAAATACTTACAGGCATGCCAATATAAACTATCCATCCATGTAGAAGTAGAGATAGCAAATCCGGCGGTCTATGCTCATTGTAAGTAACAGTGCATTCCACCTGATACAAGCAATTAAAATTCTGCAGAAAACCTTACAATTTTGAAAATTAAAATTCCGAACAAGGTATGTAGTCAAGACCTCTGTCATGAAATGCAAGCCCATGAATTTATACGTACTTATTGCAGGTGTGAAGTACATATAATCAGTCTTATAAATTACGAAAGTAATCTACGATTGTGAGCTCTACCTCTTTAGACATTATATTAAAGACAAATGCACCACATATGCATGTTCCTTATAGCATTTACAAACATGCCACTATATGCAACATTGACATGTGTAGGCACATAGATTAACCAAAAACATTAGTGAAGGGGAAAAAAATGACTGAAGCAAACTATGGATCTTTGCAAGTTCTAGACTTCAACTGTTTTGAATCTTCAGTTAATTTTACACATATTATGATGTCATGATCTTTCTTTGCTTTCAAGCTTAAGATCATTCATGGAGAATTGCTATAGCGGCAATAGTACGGGAACTAATAAAGGGAAAAGGAAGGGCAAATTTCCAAAAGCATTATGATGATCATTGGAATGTTACCTTTTAAAAAAATAAAAATAAAAAATATAAATAAATAAATAAAGAAGATAGTGAATGGAGTGTTCCTTTTGCAATACAACATTAATTACTTAGCAAACAAGACAGCATAAAGGTAAAGAGAACAAAAATGGCAATGCCATCAACATGATCCTGTAAATCTCAACCTTATGAAATTACTAGAATTTTCCATTAATACCAGTCAGCATTTTGCTGACATAATGGTAGTAGGGGAAGGCTGTCTGCTCTTTCTGCCCTTCCCTTTGTGTGTTTGTAGATGGTCTGGCCTATGGGATTACCCGCAGTTGAAGATCTGGGCAATTCTCTGCTCCTTGGCTGCCGTTGTCATAATGGTAGTAGGGGCAAAGCTGTCTGCTGTGCCTTATGTTGTTCAGAGGTGATTTTTATCATGCCAGCTAGTTAATATCTCAATATGCACTTGTGTATCATGAATGTGTGTGTGTGTGTGTGTGTGTGTGTGTGAGACGAAAGTTTCATCTTTCATAATCAAGTCTTTTTTTCCTTTTTTGTACTTTGCTAAGAGACTCAAAGATGATCTACATGAATGAGAATCACTATTTAAGAGAACAATAGCCTCTTATGAAAATCGGTCAATGCCTAACAAAGTAAAAGAAAAGAAAAGAAACAACTAAAAATTCTGCTAGGCTGAATCTTCTAGATCAGAAGACCTTTACGAGCTTAAATCAGCATTCAAACACAACATGTAAATCATTTACAACTAGCCCCATTTACAAGCATCCTGAGAATGAAAGGTTATATAATGGACAGAAAATTTATAGATTGAGACACAAGGAAAAGTAGGAGGAAAAACAAAAAAAAGCAAATAAAATGGTACCTTAAATAACTTTCAGAAAACCATATGATATCTTCAACTCACAGATAAGTTTAGAGTACTCAAGCCTGAGGGCCTGTTTGGCCGGGCGAATCTCATGGGATTAGGACGGATGGTATGGATTTTAAGGTAATGATGGTGGTGTCAGTGGATTGGTTTAAGATCCATGGGATTGCTATATCCTAGGACAAGTTCACTAGGTTTGTTTGGCACACCCGGCATATCCCGGGATTTTACCTTCCAATCTGTCCAACCAAGGGATGGGATCAATTTTAAGGTAATGATGGTGATGTCAGTGGATTGTTTTAAGATCCATGGGATTGCTTATATCCCGGGACAAGTTCACCGGGTCTGTTTGGCTTGTCATGCATATCCCGGGATATCGCGATCCCATCCCTCCTAATACAGTGGGATCGGTCCGGCCAAAGAGGCCCTGAGTTCCTACCAGCGTGGACTACAGTGCAACAATCCATACCATTGATCATATGAGTGGACCATGCCCAAACAGTCGCCTAGATTGGATGACACCAGCAAACCATTAAATGCCACTTTCCATCGCTAAAGAAAACAAAAAAAGCTACTGCTTTCAGGCTTTTTCATACATTTCTAAACCAAACATAGTTGCAGAAACATGGTTTCAAAAATCCGCTATGCACCTCGTATTTCTTCTTCGAAAACATTGGAGCTTATAACCGAGAGCTTGTAAGGATCCCATACATTCACCCAAGGGAACTTCGGAGAGTTGCCTGCATAAAAATTTCTTTAAGTTTCTTATAACAAAAACAGAGACTAAAAATGAGGCCAATCCAAAACAGGTGTGCAATTATCTGTTATAGTTTGGGAATTTATGGTAAATATCATTTGAGTCTCTTATTTCAATTTGTTTTTATTACTTCCTTCTCGCTTATGAAATGAATTGAGAAATTTATAAGGACATGAGGCTAAAAATGAGGCCAATCCAAAACTCAGGTAGGCCACACGAAGGAGGTCATTTCTACTTGTAAGAAAAAGCTTTTAAGTAGCTATTGGGCATTTATAGCATTTTTTGTATGCATGTTGCACAAACATGGCATCACTACAAGAAAAGGGGGCTTTAGCCTTGGTTCAAAACTGAGGCTAAAAAGATTAAAAAGTGAGGCTAAAGCTTTTAGCCTCAGTTTTGCCTCAATTACCCAAACCGAGGTTGAAAACCCCGTGGCTAAAGGCTTTAGCCTCACTTTTAGCAACTGAGGCTAAAATAACTTTTATAGCCTCCGTTCTTCAAATGAGGCTAAAAGAACCTTTTTAGCTTCAGTTTTCTCGAAATGAGGCTAAATCAAAATTTTAGCCTCCATTGTTTCCAACCGAGACTAAATCCAAATTTTAGCCTCAATTGCCTCCAACCGAAGCTAAATCTATTTTTAACCTCGGTTCTCAACAACTGAGGCTAAATCCTTTAGCCACGGGAATTTCAACCTTGAACAACAACCGAGGCTAAATCCATGCCTCGGTTATAAGTTGAGGCTAAAAATGTTTAATTTTTTTAAATATTTATTTAAACTACTAATCCATTCATTCAATCCACTCATCAAAGGAAGATGCAGAAACAGGACACAAACAATACAACAACGGTCGACCACCAAACAACAGTTGTGCGTATCATCAACAACTCCCATAAAAGGAGAAAAGAAAAAGGCTCTCTCTGCTCTTTTCAGTTAATGTCATAGCTAGCTCTACTTGAAAATTCCCTAACCTCTATCACTTAAAAAGGACAACAAGAGGAAAAAAGAAATGAAAATCAGAATATGATGGAACTCCAGATCTATGGTTTGCCATCATGCTTTATTGTCTCCAACTGCCTCCCTTTGGCAGCAACGGCAACCATCAGATCATCGAATTTCTCAGTCTTCCCGAGCAATACCTCAATCTATAACAAGTAAGAACAAAAAAGTTAAAACTGCAAACATCAGTGTATGCAAACAGCTACCTTCCAAAAATAAAAAGTAAACGGGAGTCTAGTTGTTGAGATCAAGTAACTAGTGTACCCAAAAATAAAAATAAAAATAAAAATAAAGGTATCAGTTTAACTGAAAATGCACCCAAATAAATTGAACGTACCCTATATGAAATCTGGACACCACCCCATCAACACCACCCTCAGCTCCAGATATATATGTCAGAGGATCTGAAAATGGAAAAAATGGTACCTGATCATTCCGCTGAGAAATTTCCTTTAAATGCTTCGTTAACTCCAACTGCTTTCCTTGTAGCATCAAATCGTATTGTTTCCTTGCTTCTATTAGTGTGTTTTCAGCCATGGCAAGTGATGCCTGAATCTGAAGACACATCCAATAGTTGAGAAAAAATTCGGTGAATAAAAAAGAAATAAAAAATTAGAAGAAGAATCAATTAGCTCTAAGTTTTTTTAAAAAAAACCTCTGCTCTTTGCTCCTCCAACAGCTTATGTTTCTCCTCAAATTGCATATGGAGACATTCCTTCTCATCATTAAGAGCAACAAAGATAGCACTCAAACTATCAGCCTGTGCCAAAAATTCATCGAAACCTCCATTTCCATGCTGAGATAGAAAAATGGCCCGATGAAGACCGAGTCGAAAAGACTGACTGACGAACACTAACATCAGCATCTGCAACAACAGCAATTAGAAGTTTCTCCACAATCTGCAGAAAGCTCACCCTGCCAGCATCCTCTGACACGGACAGTGAGTCAGACACTAAGTCAAACGAGTCATGGGGACAGCTCCCCTCCACCCCCACAAACCTCTTCAATCATCTTTGCTACTTGGCCCATCCTCAGCTGTTGATCGGACACCCCACCAAAGTGCACACCATTGCAATCTGTGGCATCTCCACCATCGTGGATCAAACACCTCTGCCATCCATTCCTCCCTCACTACCAACTGGACCCAACTTGGAAGGTCCATGATGGTCCCACCTTTGCATTGTCCGTCAATGACGAGGCACTTGCCCATAAGCGGCTCGGCAGAAGACATGAAAGCATACACAACTTCTGGCCATTGGATGTTACTGCCATTGCAGAGAAGACAAACCAAAGTCAGAGGTGTGCATTGCCAGGCTTGTTGGGAAGGACGTTGATAGATTTGATGTTGCCATGGGAGAGCTTTGGTGAAAAAAAAAAAAAAAAAGTTTCATCATTACATCTGAGTCAACCAAAAAGAACGAAAATAAAAAGTTATCAACCTTTGTCTATCTCCGCCAAAGTGTTTACGCTATTCTTGTCGATGGTAAATTTGGGAGATTGAGAAGAAATGCTTATCCGTCTACAATCAACCTTATGCCCCGAGCGCCAATGCATGACCTAAAAAGAAAACTATATTTTTTGGCATTGATTCCAAGGAAAACTAAGCCAAATTGATTCAGACTCGTGAATACCGATGTTTCTCGAGCAATATCGTGCTCTCCTGCAACTACTACAAAGCTTCTCTCCTTTCCATGTGCCACACCAACAACGAGTGCGGACTAAAACAAACCACATGAGAGTAATGAGATCATCAAAAAGAATGTAAAATGAATGCAAATGAATGTGTGTCCACGTTATATGTACAAATCTTCACCATGCTGCACGCATTCAAACTACTTTATCAATCGACATAGTTATCAGCAAGATCAATCATATACCTATAAACCAAAAGCTACAGAAAACGAGCATTGGAATGCGTAGGGGTAAAAAATAAAAATAAAAGCAAATCTAGAGTTCTGCGTTCTGCTTCAATTGTAACATAAATTCTGTAGTAATGGTTTGAATTTTAGGGAAAAAGATCAGCAATGTAAGCAATGCAAAAGAACAAGAAGAAGAAGAAGAAGAAGTCAGTTACCTTCGGCTCCAGATGGTTTATCAGTCCCATCATGCTTTGGAGGATTGCTTGAGTAGAATGTATTAGAGCGAGGTAGCTGGCAATGGAAAACCTTCACACTTAGAAACCATCCAAGCATCAGAGCAGTGGAATTCAGCAACAATGAGAATCAATTTTGACTCTTAAGTGTGATAGTTTCCCATTACCTGCGAGATGGCTTCTCGGGTTTGCGCTTCCATTGCTCGTCTTTGGTCTTGGAGGAGGCAAGTCATAGATGTGCACATGAATATGAATAATGTCCGATGAAAAGCGATTCCTTCTCGAGAAATTGGTGCATAAACCTTCCATGCAATGAAAATAGTAAAAATAAAATAAAGTCTATCAAGAGAATGTTATTCCTTTTCTTTTTCCAGTTCCCCTTTCTCATGTGCAAGTTCCATCAGTTCTGTTTCCTAAAATGCACCCAAATAAATAGCGAAAATTCCCCTATTAACACTAAGAAGAAAGCAGTGTCAATGAGAAAAATGGGAAGAGGTATTGCATAAATAAGATGTTCTTCATGTTCGGTACTTAAAAGGTGGAAATATCTTGATAATAGAACTCGTAACAAACTATGACAGTCTACCTTCTAATAACTATGACAGATTATGGGGCCTATTGCTTGGCCTGAAAATTACATTGTGTTGATTATAAGATCCTAAGCATTGCCTTCAAATGGATGGCTAGAGAAAAATCGACCCAGTGATTCAAATTTGCATGCTGAGACGGCCTGAAATCAGGTCGGTCTTGTCATTGCCTGGTGCTTGACATGTACATTGATGCTCCCATCCATATCTGATCAATCTTGTTGTTCTTGCATGAACGACTGATTTTCAGGTCACTAATGCATGCACAGTGAGGCCCACATGATGAAATGACCCACATCCGCAGGAATGGAGGTCCCACAATTTTATTTTCAATTGCTAACTAAAATGACAGTGGGCTTTGTAAATTGCTGTAGTTCTGTGAATTGCTGACTAAATTTACTTCTTTTTTTTTTGAATTGCTAACTAAAATGACCGTTAGCTTTGTGAATTGCTGACTAAAACAACAGTAGCTTTTGCAAGTTGCTCATGAGAAACAGAAGAAAATTAATAAACAAGATATCTTCTTAAAAAGACAATGGATTGAAATTTGCTTAAAGGCTACTTGGCATACCTTGTCTTGTAGGTTTTTATTGCTCATATCTCTTGCCTTCATCTTCAATTCTAGGCCAGTAAATGCTCTCTTCCATAGGACATAGTCACTCATCTCCTCCATTTGTTCCTGAAGGTGCATGAGGGTCTCCATCATCCTAGCTGAAAAGCTTCTATCTCTCAACACTGCATGTCAGCTCTGCGTTTATAGCACCTTGCATTTCCCTTTTTTAAGTTCTTCAAGTGTATCTTTGAGCTCCACCATCTTTGTTGACCATTACATCCATTATTTCTTACCCATCTCCCACGAATAGCTCCATCTTTGCAAGTTGTGCCTCCATTGCAACAACTAAGTAGCAGAACCTTTCCCTCCTTTGCTTGCTTGCACCATCATTGTTGTTGGTCACCTTCGACACCATAGCTCTTCGCTTGATCTACAAGAATTATGATCCCCTTCATAACCTAGCTTT
This sequence comes from Magnolia changhungtana, assembly GCA_030180095.1. Classification (NCBI taxonomy): domain Eukaryota; kingdom Viridiplantae; phylum Streptophyta; class Magnoliopsida; order Magnoliales; family Magnoliaceae; genus Magnolia; species Magnolia changhungtana. The sequence goes on from JASAUF010000154.1 coordinate 60,863, forward strand.
GATATGACTTGCCATGACCCAAGTGTTCACCCAAGCATCGACCGTGCAACACTCATCTCACAGTCCCATCATGAGGTAGTCAGCCAACCACCCAATTGCTAGCCTAGCTACTTGAAGAGGAGAAAGCACAAGCGAGCTTGGAAGGTAGGAAAACTTATGCTGCACTAGAACACAAGAGACCTTTAAACTTTCTTAGATGGTTGCAATTTGCAAATGGAGATCTCACTTCATTATTTAGGCATACAAATCCTCTAAAACCTATACATGTATGGCTACGATGATGCCACATGGCAATCATCAAATGGCTAAGAATATTCTAGAATCTACAGCATTCTGGCTACAAGAAAGGACTAAATAACTCCATAATGTTCCAAAGATATTTACAACTCTCTTTTATTTTCTATAGCACACTTTATATAGAAAAACCTTTATTACATAAGGACAACCAAAATGGTTGTCCATAGCATATGGGGGCATGAAAATGATTGGTCTGTGACACAGCTAATAATGGAACTAGAATTGATATCTTTTGTTCCCGCTTACATACTTTACATCCCTAATTCTGATCTTCCTACCCAATCTGATATTAGTCTATATAGACGTAGAAAAACGGTATGGTAATTCGGAACATCAATAAATGCGGGGCTTTGCAATAATTGATTGATTGTGATTACGTATTTTCCATTTAATATGGAGGTTCTGGCGATTTATTAGAGGAATGCTTCCAATAGACGAGTTCTGTTCTTGAATATCTTTGCCAGTTCTAAGGTAAATCTTTTATTTTGGAATAAGAATTTTACTAAGAGATTCCTCTCTTTCCTGGGTTTAAGGGCTTTCATACAACAAAAGTGGCTCATTTCCTTATTAATGTGTTACTCCATCCTTGTTCTCCAAATAATTATTCTTGTTCGCCATTTAACTTGTGCAAAGTTTTGGTGTATTCTCTTCACCTAATCTCTACCTCATATTCTCAGATCTGGAAGAACTGTATACTGAAGCATTCGTTTGATCACTGTTTTCCCCCCATTTAGTTTGGTAGAATTAGTTATTAGAATTAGATGGTATTAAGTGGGATGGAATTGCTTTTTTGCAATAAATGTATTTGGATTGTCTCTTAATGCCATGGGAGTGAGCTATTCACTTTGGTGTTTGGATCATGTATGATGTAGGGATGATTTTTCAAACCAAGGGATTTAAAGTTCCATCCCACTTAACACCATCTAATTCCATGCGCCAAACACCCCCTAAGTTGCATGTCAATGTCTATCATGATTAGGCATACATGTAGTTATTGTCATTTGTAAAATGTGCTAATTTCAACCACCAGTTTTTGCCCCACCCACTAGACAGTTTATATCTATCACAGAAGCAAAATAAGAACTAACCATTATCATCTCCAATAGCAATAGAATCTTTTGCAAGAAGATCTCCTTGAACAGATGTCTTAACTTTTCTCAGGAAACCATGCTTATGATTTTCTCCATTTCTTGCAATTGCATTGCAAGTTTTAGTGAATGGCACGTTCACAGAAATGAGGTTGACACTGACATTGTCTGCCTGTCAAAAATGCTCCAGGATCAGCAAGAGAAAAGCGTGACAACACAGTGAACACACGTAAGCATGGGAAACAACCATGGAATAGCAATGTATGGGACTAAATTTAGAACTGGTGCAGGAATGAGAAAAAGAAAAAAGCAACAACTATTTCAATCTCAAGAAACTCTATTTTCATCTTTAATCTGCCTTACTTCAGCCAAAGCACACTATCCATGCTAACAGTACAATCAAGACCAACGATTCAAACCTTGAATAATTCCTAAATGATCTCGGTGATTGCATGTCGGTTTGATTCTTACAGTTCAACTAATTCATGGTGTAAATGAATCGAGAATAAGAAACACAATAGCGAGAACATTACAAAATAGCAACCATGCATTCGACTAAACAAGAAATAAAATTTAGGGGGTCAAAATTTACCTGATTAACTATCGATTTTTGATAAGGGTGTCAAGCTCTTCATCTCCTCGGATCGCAAGCTGCGAGATGCCTCGGGTGATACGTTTCACCTTCGGATCCTTGCTTGCGTTCCACTGCCCGGCTCCAGCCACCTCTGTGATCGGATACTCTAAGATGGCTGCAGAGTACTGACGGACAGTAGCTCCCACTCTTCCATTGGCTGCACGGTCGCGACTTGGTGACGATGAATACTTGGCATCGCCCACAAACCTACATCCGGGAGTAGTATTGCATTTCTTCTTTGTGTGTACATATACTTGGCATCGCCCATCACCTTCCTCTGTAGGCGGACTATGCCCTTTGCTTAGAGGCACAATTGTGAAGCCTTACCATTGGCCTCTAAATTCCTCACTGTTCTTCAACATTCTTCTTTGGTAGTCTGTCTGGCTAAGCTGTTCTGGGAAGAAAAAGACACATTGCTTGTGAAGGCCGAGAGGTGGAGGAGCAATGGCTTGAAGAACTTCGAGGAAGGGTGCCTTCCCATCTGCAGAGTAAAGAAAGGCAGGAGGTGATTACCAAGAAGTAACACATTAGTTCTTGAAAGTTTGCTGATATCAGAAGTCAACATAATAACCAGTTACAAGCCACTAGCTAATGGAGTTCATTAGCAAACAAAGCATGAAGCAAAAAAGCATGGCCCACCTTTTTCCAATCTGCAACCCTCATTTCAAGACAGCTCTTGGATTCTTTCGCATGTCAAACACATAAATACACATAAATACGATTTGACCTGAAACAGAAAGGATCAACTATTCAGTGATGGTGAACTATAAAAAACAAAGGGATCACAAAACCCATGATGGTGAACTACAAAAAACTCATGAAATGTAATAAAACATAAATATACATGTAAAATATCACATATAAATGAATCTCAGCAAAAAACTACCTATTGATTCTTGGAACCTTCGACTGAGGTCCCTCAGCCTCAGGTCTATCCTAGGAGTGAATCTTGAGTCGGCCTCTACATTTAGTACATTGCCCGAAGTTAGGTCGTTGCGACTAATGAGTTCATAGTATCTCTCATTCATGCCATCATCTGCTCCGTTATTCGCTCTGTCATCCGTTGCTCCATCGCTCCGTTATTCGCTCTGTCATCCATTGCTTCATCTGCTCTAGATGTAGCCATCTGTTCTTTCATCCGCTCCTCCACCGGTTGCTCTACCCGCTCATTCATGTGTCGTCGCAACTCATCGTCTCCCTCACGAGTTACGCAATGGTATTTCTCGTGCCCCATAACGTGGAAGGCATGGGACCTAACCCCATCATGCGGACCCGACACTGGATGCTCTGGTCCCAATATACGGGATAAAAGATCGTCTCGAGGCGGTGCTACTCTGAGAGGACTCGGCGATTTGAGTTGCCGTAACTCCTCGATCATTTCTGCGGTGTAGAAAAACATTAAATAAGTTGTTCAATATCATGACTTAATGAAAAATATTAATTGAGATGTCAATGATTGATAAATTTCTACATACAATAACATGGCCGACTCCTCATTCACAACACTCCCATCTTTCTTCCGATGGGTCGTTATGAACAACGTTGCCCGTCAGGAGACTCTCCACCAAGATTCTTTGCGCTTTTTCCATGTAAAAACAAATAAGTTGGTAACAATCATATTAAAAGCGAGAATAATGGCATTTCAAGTTTAAAAATCAAAGAAGAATTTACCTCTTCTTCACGCACTTGAGCAAAGCTCCTTGAGCGGGGAGTGTGGGCCATACGATGCTTGTTGCGGTTGATTTTATTCCTTTGAGTGCGGGCCTATAATGTGACATAGTAAAATAACTAAATTTTAATATAAATAACAATATACACCAACATGGATATAATTTTTCTTTATGTTTAATTTTTACTGTCCTTCATCACTTGACCAATAGGTGACGAGCCACTTCAGTGTGTCGGCTCCACTCGATCAGGACAATGAGCTAGTCGTTCCTCATTAGTCAAATATCGGTTGTAGTGTTCTTTTTTAACCTCTTCTTCCACTCTTTCCATGAAGCTCAGATGGACCTCATTACCCAATTTCGGCGCTCCTCGTCGATATTCCACTGATATGCAATACATCAATTATCGATTATACTTAGTATACAAAATACAAAAAGAGTAATTGAATTTTTGATTTCATATTACCTTCACTTCATTCCAAATATCGTTCTTGTTAGATAGTGGCACATGATGCCAACTATCGTGATCAAGAGGTGCTAAGCGCCCATTCTAGATAAAATGCCCTTGACCACCTTGTAAATTCGGTGTACTTGTGTCGATGGGCTGCCCATATTTATTCAATTGATATTAATTTGCTTATTGGGTGGCAAGTTCGCCACCTCGTGATATTTGTAGGGCCTCGAAATCGTCTATTATGAATACCACCCTCTTTATGAAACAAAAGAATAGATATGAGCATTCTAAATATTTGAAATATAATATCTACATTTAATTAAATCAAAACGAGAACAAAACTATAAAAGTAACAAGCTTAACTTCACTTCACTTAAATTATATATTTATATACCCGAAGTCGGTCTTGAACTATCGAACTCTGTCAGGCACATTTGGTGGTGGTCGGGGCCAGGGTCCATAAAGCTCGAATGATGATGGTCGGAGGTTGACATCTTCATTTCCTTCACAATATGAAAATAATATATGTAATGAGATTGGAGTTAACCAAATAATTGTGAGCATAAAAAAAAAAAAAGCATGCATCACATTTGTGTTAGGCATCAATACCTAATCATCAGATTAGACCCAGAATTGTGGTCCTCTTTAATCAAATTAGATAAGTTTTGTGGAGTGTCAACTTCATTTCCCTCCACATCCAGCCCTATCCCAACTCACATTATCATCATTGGCAAGCATAGTCGCTTCCAATGCATGATTAATGCAAGGCAAGCTCGAAGGTATGTATCATTATCAACAAGCGAATCATTCATGCCCATTTGAACAAATCCCTTGGTTTTGACACGATAACAACATGCCAATCACGATCTATGGGATCGGGGACATAGAATACTGTTGTACTTGGGTTGCTAAGACATATGGTTCATCATACAGGTTCAGCCAGTATGCCATAATTGTTTGAAATTCACGAGCGTGAACCCAAATTCATCCTTCTTGATTCCCCTGCCCAGAGTTCTTACATCCACCCAATCACACCTAAATAATACAACTTGGGCCAATCTGCCGTGTATTCTCCTGTTATAAATTACAAGTCACTGCATAAAGGAGATTAGCTAAGCAAAATTAGACTGTGAAGATAATACCAACTATTGGGTTCTCCCTTGAAATTTGGATCACTCGCTATTTTACTCTTTAACTATCATATTCTCCTTTTTTTTTTAATTTAAATTTTTTATTTTAAATTTATTTATTAATGTAAGCCGCTCCAACTTGGCCAACCTAAAATCTGAGCCCCACCAACCACCCAGCCTACCAAGTCCACTATACATCAAGAGCCAACCATGCGGCCCACCTCATAGGTGAAAAGGACCATGGTCTTTGCCGGGCTTGCAACTCCCATAGAAAAATCTCACCACTGCAGGCCGACCCCTCTACTGGCCGGGGCTCATAACCTACCCAGGCCATCCTACCACATAGGACCCCCTCACCAGCGGACCCTCCAGCAAACCAACAGCGGGAAACCATAGCCCTCTCCACCCAACCTCTCCCACCAGAGCCAAGAATTGAATCGATCGACCAAAACCCCCTCTGCCCTAATTACTTCCTCCTACGACCCTGCTTCTTGACCACTCCCAGACCCGCATTGTGAAGCACCAACAATCATTTTCTCTTAACCATCCATTTAAGAGCCATCAATTGGATGATTATGATTGCCTGATCACTGTGATTTTAGGCATACGCTCCATCTGCAATGGGACCCACAATTTGGATGGTCTGAATAACTGTAAATCTTGCTGCAAGCAAGGAGGATGAGTTGCCACCGTTTTAAATTGTCCAAATTACTAATAAGGTAGTATGCACCTAGCTTATATATATATATATATATATATATATATATATATATATATATATATATATATATATATATATATATATATAAGGGCATTAACCATGGGATATATTGATCAAACGAGAATTACAAACTTCGGGTGGGCTCAACAGAAAAAAATTGCAGCCTCACCTATCAAGTATGCACCTAGCTTGATGTTATAAACTCAAAGGAAATCACTGACAGTGTGGCAAATATAGATTATGAAAATCTCAAGGTAATATCAAAAAATATATATATACTAAACTATATTCTCGCTAGATTTTCACAATATTATGTTTTCTCTCAATAAAGGGTGATATAAAAGGGAAAAATAAAGGGGTTTTCTCGAAAATTCTGCAGTCTTTGTAAGATATTCAAAGCAGATCTTTGCATAAATCCAATAATTTTATCACCGGTTGAGTAACTTGATTTTAGGCACTGGTATAAAAAACAGCTCCATTGGTGATTTGGTGTGACCCATCCAAATACCAGGTAAGCCAAATTTTTGACCTTGTACCTAATGCAGGATTACACATATAATGGTCGGAATGGATTTCACATACACGGTATGGTGGGCCCTTACCAAAAATCGACCCAGGTATAATTGTTTCAGCTCTTCTATATTAAAGAAAACAAATTTTGGGATGCACACCCGAACCTACTATAATGTATGCGGGAAATCCACTCTTAATCATGAGATGTGTATTCCCATGTCAGATATGATACTAAAAGTTAGGATGACTTGTGATTTAAATAAGCCATACCAAGGGAAAAAGTTGGAAGAGAAATGCCCCACCGTTGATTAATTATAAGTCCCACCATGATGAATATGTGAAAGCCAGTTAAAGCCACTTTTCAGCCCATTTGCAGTTGTGACTCTTAAATAATTTGAAAAAGAGCCTAATAACGGTTGATTCGTCCGTACATTTGTTTTTAAGTACTCTCTTTTTGCATAGGAGAATAGAATTTGAGGAATTTAAGGGTCATTTTTGAGAAAAAGCCATTTTAAGAGCTTTAAAAAATTACTTGTAGGTGTTATGTTTAACCGATGTTTCTGAGCTACGGTGCTCCCAACATTTGGTCCAACATTAATAGACTTGAGACAAATAATAATTTTAAAAGCATGACTATCAACCATCACTCCATGTCAGAGTACCAAATAATAATTCATTAAAAAGAAACATGACACATACATGTATTTGTACACAAATCATGCTACATTGGCATATAATGCAGACAGACATGCATGTATGGAATCTCATAAAGGATCTTCTTCATATATTGATAGCAAAAACATACAAGATGATAGCATATAATACATCTATTACATTATTTATAGATTAAAAAATCTAACTCAACTAGGTTAGATTAACTCCAAAACTAAATCAAGTTTTAGTCAATGTAGTCTTGATCAATGCTCCAAAGCTATTTAAATTTGTGTTTTCATGCTTGCAATAGAAACTATCAAAAAGCGAGGACCTAATGACATTGCAAGAGAACACTGAAGAGTGGATGATAAACACTGTATTACATCGTAAAAGAAGATTACGGTTCAAGAGTCGTTCTCAAATGAGGAGTTTAACTAATTTACATCAATAATCAAGATTATTCCAAATGACATTGATCAATAATAATAATAAATTCTCTAAAAAAGCTTCTAAATGATTCAACACTAATTCTGACAATATTTTTTGGTGTGGACATCGAAAAAAGGACCACAAAATCTAGATTGGGATCTAATGATTATGGTGTATTTTAGAAACCATTCATCTTTGGGATTGCACACATCCTTCGTATTAAATAAATGTAATTGGTTACAATAAAACAATAAAGAGATAACAAATATACATAAATATTTGAAACATTGCAATCTTCTATTTAATAAACATCAATTTCTGCTATGAGACAATGTGAACATAAACCATAGTAGAGATAGCATTTTCTGAAAGTGCTAAGCAACCGGTATGAGGGATTTTTTTAAGTTTTTTTTTTTTTTTGCATGTGTCTAAAATCTCATTCCTAGAATAAATATCCATCGAGAAATATGCACATATAAAAATGCACTACGTTCTACCATATTAGACTTATCGGCATAGAAAATGCGCCGCTAGACATAACTTTTTTTAGATATACTTTTAGATAAATCTCTAAAATCTAAATACAAAAACCTAAATTACAACTTAAATCAGACAAGAATCGAAACAAAATCCAATGAAATCTCTAAGAATAAAGAGACATAAGTTGGATCAAGATCAAAACAAATCAAGCACGAGAAATCAAGAAAAAATTACAAAAACCAAACCCTAAGTGGAAAATTTTGGAGAAATGAGAGGGGAAGCATACGATTGAAAGTTAAAACCCTTCCTCTGTCCTCAAAAAATGCCATTGTAAATCTGAGTAACTTCTTCAAATGAATAATCAACCGAGAAAAAAATCGAAAAGAAGGGCAATATGCATCATCGACTTAAAACAAAAATAAAAAAGCAAAGCTCTAAACAATGAGATCAAAAGGAAAATAGATCTATCGGAAGAATCGGATCAAAATCCAACGAAATCTCTCGAGAATCGAGAGACATAAGCTAGATTCATATTAAAATAGATTAAGCACTAAAAATTGAGAAAAAAAAAACCATAAGTAGAAAAAAAAATGGAAAAAAAGCTCACTAGTCTTTTGAGGATCGATGATCGGAGAGAGAGAGAGAGAGAGAGAGAGAGAGAGAGAGAGAGAGAGAGAGAGAGAGAGAGAGAGAGAGAGACGTAGATTTGATGAAGGCGAGAAAAATATTGGAGAAGAGCGAGAGAGAAGAGCTAGGGTTCACTTCGGTGAGAGGCTGCAATCGGTGTATATGCCCCTTGTTTTCTAGCCTACACTGTGAAATCGGCAATGGAGGAGCGATTTCGCACCGAGAGAACAGGGTTTTGCTCTCGGATCGAACACCAAACCCTAATCAGCGATATTGCTTAAACCTTAAATCCGGTGAATGAGCAAGATTTCGATGAAATCGACAAAAAAAAACTCCTCAAATCGAACCAAAAAACGTGGAAATTGGATTTTGAGCGACGAATGGGGAAAAGCATACGAAAATGAGAGATTTACGCCCCTTTAATTTTGATTTTGAGAGAATATCGGTTGAGAAATCGATGGGAAAAAAAAAGAGAGAGAGAGAGAATGAGTACGAAATCAATGAAGAGATTCTTGGTGTGGAGAAAGCAATTTCCTTTCGAATTTGAGGGATTTTGAGAGAGAGCGAGGATTTTGAGAGAGAAGCGAAAGTGAGGATTTTGAGAGAGTGAGGATTTTGAGAGATTTGAGCCGAGAGTGAGGATTTTGAGAGGCGGGATTTTGCGGAGGGCTCTGGAGAGGAAAGAGGATGGAAGGAAAAGTAATAACTACAAGCTATGCGATCGCCGATCGTATTTATCGTTTTCACGGGGAGTTATTTAATACTCTTTGTGTATGACACTTGATCACGCATGCACATAGAAAGCGGTACACGTGGCATATATTAACTCACATTGAGTGAAAAGTTTGTATAAAGCAGTTTTGATAATTCTGATAACAAAATTAGATTGGTTCAAAAATATTATCTCCGAATCGTAGCCATTGTTTCTTTGGACTAAAAACCATTGCTAGCCGTCCAATGAATTCCCATCAATTTAATAATTACATGAAAATTAAAGCTTAATTTCTTTTTCAAGACACATGTGAACGGTTACACACATCTTAGACGGGTTATTTTTAATTAAATTTGATAATCTGACTGTACAAAAATAAAAATAAAAATGATACGGATTGCGGTGACCCCAATGCCAGGTTACATGGTGCCTGGAGCCGACCATGATGTATGTGCTCTATTCACATGGTTACATGGTGCCATGCTAGAGATTTAAGCATACAAAGCTCAAGTGGACCACACAACGGAAAACAGGTAGGATAATGACATCCACCGTTGAAACCTTCGTAGGTCCACAGTAATATTTATTTGTCATCCAATCTATTTCTAAAGTCATAATATCAGGACGGGAGTGAAAACACAAATATAAGCTCGGTCCAAATTTTACATGGCCAGAAGTTTTCAACAGTAGAAGTTCAATCCCCACCGTCTTCTATGGTATGGCTCATTTGATGATTGGATAGGGCTAAAAAGTAGACCTTTCACCTCGGTTCCTATGCAAGTGAGGCTAAAAAGTAGACCTTTTGCCTCGGTTCCTAGTAACTAAGGCTAAAAAGTAGACCTTTTGCCTCGGTTCTATGCAAGTGAGGTTAAAAAGTAGACCTTTCGCCTCGGTCCAGCAAGCGAGGCTAAAAAGTAGACCTTTCGTCTCGATTCTGTGCTTGAGGCTAAAAAGTAGACCTTTCGCCTCGGTTCTATGCAAGTGAGGCTAAAAGTAGACTTTTCGCCTCGGTTCCCATCTGTTGAGGCTAAAAGTAAGCCTTTCGCCTCGGTTCTATGCTGGCGAGGCTAAAAAGTAGACCTTTCGCCTCGGTTCCTAGCAATTGAGGCTAAAAAGTAGACCTTTCGCCTCGGTTCCTATGTAAATGAGGCTAAAAAAGTAGACCTTTCGCCTCGGTTCCTATGCAAGTGAGGCTAAAAGTAGACTTTTCGCCTCGGTTCCATCTGTTGAGGCTAAAAAGTAGACCTTTCGCCTCGGTTCCTAGCAATTGAGGCTAAAAAGTAGACCTTTCGCCTCGGTTCCTATGTAACTGAGGCTAAAAAGTAGACCTTTCGCCTCGGTTCCTATGCAAGTGAGGCTAAAAGTAGACTTTTCGCCTCGGTTCCCATCTAACCGAGGCTAAAAAGTAAGCCTTTCACCTCGGTTCCTATGCAAGTGAGGCTAAAAAGTAGACCTTTCGCCTCGGTCATTCTGTCTGAGCTGAGGCTAAAAAAGAGACCTTTCGCCTCGGTTCCTAGCAATTAAGGCTAAAAAGTAGACCTTTCGCCTCGGTTCTATGTAGCTTGAGGCTAAAAGTAGACCTTTCGCCTCGGTTCCTATGCAAGTGAGGCTAAAAAGTATACCTTTTCGCCTCGTTATTTAGCAATTGAGGCTAAAAAGTAGACCTTTCACCTCGGTTCCTATGCAAGCGAGGTTAAAAGTAGACCTTTCGCCTCGGTTCCTATGCAAGTGAGGCTAAAAAGTATACCTTTCGCCTCGGTTCCTAGCAAGCGAGGCTAAAAAAGTAGACTTTTCGCCTCGGTTTCTATGGGCCGAGGCTAAAAATAGACCTTTCGCCTCGGTTCTTATGCGTGAGGCTAAAAAGTAGACTTTTAGCCTCAGTTATTTAGGAACTGAGGTGAAAAATGAACTTTTAGCCTCAGTTCCATAGCAACCGAGGTTAAAAAATACATTTAGCCTCCATTTTTTCAATTGAGGCTAAAAAATTGAGGCTAAAGGCCTACTTTCTTGTAGTGCATGGAATGTAATTGAAGCATTACCTGAACTGAGGCGTGTGTAAAATCTTTTGTTCATCAAGAGATGCTAATTCCTTGTCATGAATTTCATACAATACATCATAGTCCTCTGGCAGCGTCAAATTTCGGTTCCAAAATGACACCACTATAACCTGCAATACAATCACAAACATTTTTAGTCTAGACCGATATTCAGGAGCTTCCTCCAAACAACTTATCTGCAGGAGCTTCCTCCAAACAACTTTGTTTGGCCGCCCTCGGGAGAAGTCCGACATCACAAGCTTTGAGTCTAGACCACCAGTAATGGCTGCCAAGAGCATGCCAGGTAAAGAATAATAAATGAAAAAGGAAAGCAAGTTTGACTGACATGTCATAGGGTATTCTAAAGAGGAAATTTCAATAATGATTGCAGTTGAACGTGAAAAGGTACCCCAACTGGATAGGTAGGAGACCCTGATTTATTCAATTTGCAGACTGCTATCCAGCTTAGGTCCCACGAAAGCATGCACGATGACCAGATCAGTCATTAAAGAGAGCACCATCTATGGGCTACAACACAAAAATCAGGCTAGCTAGATCACCTTAAGCGGTCAATTTGAGGAAAGAAATTATGAACAGCCATTTTTCGTGCCCTGTTACATCAAACAGTTAGGATCAAATTGGCCAGGATTTGGGGTCACCATATATTTAGGGTCTGCTGGATGAGTGGTGAGGATCAAATTGACTAGATTACTCAATTTCTCTTAGTAAATGAAGTCCCAAAATATATTAATTCCCAATAGGTAGACAGAAAGTACTCAACATACAATAAATCGTACCTGCATAGAGTCCAACCTTGATGTGATAAAACCTTCAGTTATTTTTTCAGCAAAAATTCATCCAATAGACTTGGTGTATCAAATAAGGTATAGACCTCACCAATCTGGACCAGAGCCCTAAAAGGTAGTAGACACTGCTACTGGCGCATCCAACCATGACTGCAGAGACTTTGATCTGAACTTTGCTACTAGGCGTATCCAGTCACTACAGCCTTCCACATTCACAAGCTCTGACAATTGTACCATAAGTCACATGATTCTAAAAATGAGTTAACATTTTCAAGAACATATCAACAGCATGAAAAAGAAAAAATAAGTGAATGTTGTAAAGTCTCTTGGAATTGCATAATAAAGAACATAGAAGCAACCAAGGAAATATCTGCAAGCATGGATACGAAATCCTGTGGAATTTGGTAGATCTTACTTCATGCAAAATTGAGTAGATTTGAAATCATTGCTTTGCTGTGGAAGTTCCAAAAAAAAAAAAAAAACTCTTTTAGAGTTTTGGATTCCTCTCAAATCCAAATCCCTCCAATTCCTTGTTACCAAACGACTAAAAAATAGCAAATCTCCACAAATAACTCTGGTTTCACGTTGCTAGACAAGCCCTAATGGAAGGACTCTCTTTCAGAGTTCTCTATACTGCAAGTCTTGGTACCAATCCCTCTCGAATAATAGCAAACACTCCATTCTCATTTGCAATAGAGATCAAGATACAAAAGAACTTATTCACAGATCAAAGTTTCAATGTTTATTCACAATAGCACATCAAGGTATAGGAACAAAACCATTAATAGAGTCGCAAAGATTGTCACTATGTACAGAAAATGTAGAAAGGTATTGTATCAATTTAGGGGCTCGATGTAGTGAGCCCTATCATTATAAGCCATGTTAAAAAATGACATTTATTAAACGCTCCTAGCCATGTAAGAAGTTACAACTGTTAAAATTTTTGGTTTCTAGCGTCACCCTAGTTTGGGTCATGCCATGGGCAACCTATAAGGGAGTAGCCCCAATATATACACCAAAAAAGAAAAAGATTTTCTACAGTCTCTTTGAAGGCAATGACCAGGATCACTGAATCTGTGCATACTTTCAGAAATCATTAATCCGCATCGGGGAAAGTACATGGATGTTACCAATTGAAACATAATCCTGCCAAATGTGTTATACCAAAGATGGTTGTACCATCTTCCGGCTCTCCGAGTTATCTCCCTCTTAAAAAAATATATCAATGAAGAGAGCATAAATAAAAAAGACTCTCCCTGTTAAAAAAATATCAATGGTGAGAAAGCATATAAATAAATAAATAAATAAAAGTCAGATTTATTTATTTCAATCCATAACAAACCTAATCTGTGCTTTTTCTATACATTCACCACCTTCTAAATCACATTAAGGGCCTGTTTGGATGCCTGTAAGTTCTTTTAAGTTGCAAGTGACTTACCTGTAAGTCACAAGTGAAAGTTGCTTACTGGTAACCTGTTTGAATGTAAGTTTTAAGTCATTTAAAGGTAAGTTTTTCTGTTTGGATAACTTGTAAGTTACTTACAGGTAGAAAGTTGTATATTCACATCAAGCATAGCTTAGATTAGGGGATTGTTCTAAAATGTTATAATCACATAAAAAAAAACATGAGATCAAATATGTTATTTTGTTAAGCCCATCAAGATGAACATTTGAGATAATTATTAAGCTAAACCAATCATCAAGTGGGCTATAAAAGTGGGGCCCACAAATTCAAAATATCTATAATATGGAGTAATAACTCAATTTAAACATTGAGAATAAACTTCCTCAATGAAAAACTTGGCAACACAAACAAGCTGGGCCTAAAATCCCCGATGGAGAAACAGTTGGGCGGAGTGGATATATAACACGTCATCAAGGTGGGCCCACAGCAGGGGTAACACTCACTACCGTGTTACCAGTAATGCAATCAGACTGCATACTGAGTTGCAGGTATACTTTTATTACACCAAGTAAATTCAGTTGGGCCCACTGTAAATGTATACGGTTTATCCAATCAGTCCATCCATTTTTTTCATCTAAATGTAGACGTTAAGCCATATATTTAAGCATATCCAAAGCTCAAGTGGACCATACCACAGGAAACTGTGGAAATGCTGATTTGGACTGTTGAAACCTTCTTAGTGCCCATAGTGATCTTTATTTGTCATCCAACGTGTTCATGAGATCACAAACACCTAGATGAGGGGAAAAAAATCAGCTTGATCCATAACTTCTATGGCATTCCAGAAATTTTCAATGGTATACACTCAATTCACACTATTTCCTGTGGTGTGGTCCACTTGATCTTAGGATATAGCTAATTTTTAGGATCAGGACTTAAAATTAAGTATTAAAATGGATGGACAATGTGGATCAAATACATATATCATGGTGGATCCCATAGAGTTTACACATTACTCAGCATCCAATCCCTTCCCGCAGAATACTCAGCCGCTCACAAGTTGGCAAGAGTTCTCTTCAGAACTTTTTGAGAACTCATCATACGTGACTTAAGTCCAAAATCTGAACAGTCCACATGATGCATAACCCCATGAAACCCCTATGACCCAACTGTTACTTTGATCTAAAACATTGGTGGGCCATGACAAAAGAAAACATTTTCCTACCTTGATTTGCATCTCTCTTTTCTATGGCCCACCAAAGTTTTAAATTAGGGCCAAAATTTGTCCCCAACGGTTTCATGGGATGCTGCATCACATGGACCGTTCGGATTAGAGGTCCATGACACGTGTGAAAAAATGCGCACATGCGCAGGTGCGTATAAGTGAGCGTGCCTTATTGAGTAATGTCAAGCCACTACCGTTTTCAAAGGAGAAAACGACCACTGTAGACAAAACCTTTTATCCAGCGGTTTTTACGAAGGAATACAAACTTTATTACCAACTTAGACTAGCACGTGCGGACAACGACTTTGAGGACGAAACTACCCCTCCTTTTCACTGCGAAGACGAGCGCTGACGGGAATGGATTGGCTACTCCCCCTGACACCAGCCCCGTGGCTGGTGGTCGGTGCTCTGTGGGCCCACCATGATGTACGTATTTCATCCATTCCATTCATCCATTTTTACAAATCATTTTAGAGCTTGATACAAAAAATTATAAGGATATAAATCTTAGGTGGGCCACACCACAGGACAACAATAATAAATGGATATTCACAGTTATAATCCTCCTAAGGCCCACTGTAATGTTTATTCGACATCCAATCTGTTCATTTGGTCATAAATACCTAGATGAAGGGAAAACATAAATATCAGCTTGATCTAAAACTTTTATAGCCCCAAAACGTTTTTAATGGTCAAAATTCATTTAACACTGTTTCCTGTAATGTGGTCCACTTGAGATTGAAATATACTTCATTTTTTTTATAATATCATAAAATGATATGTAAAAATAGATAGATGGCATGGATGACACACATACATCATGGTAGCCCCATGAGCATCGACCACCGCACCAATGGGCAGTGTCGTCGAGGGATAGCCAATCCGTTCTGTTGACGCTCCTCCAATGAGAGTTGTACGAGCGGCTTAAAAGAGATCAAAGTTACATGGCCCCACATGACTATATATTTATTATATCCACAACGTTCATCCATATTTCGAGATCATTTTGAGCATTATCAAAAAAAAAAAAAAAAAAAAAAATCGTTTCCAAAGATCAAATAGGACCACACCACAAAGAGCAATGGGAAATTGATTTTCACGGTTAAAAATTTTGTAGGGCCCACCATAACATTTATTTTCCATCCAATCTATTCATAAGGTCACAAAGGCCTGGATGAAGAGGAAAAACAAATTTCGTAATGATCCAAAACTTCTGTAACCCCTAAAAGGGTTTCAATGGTAGACGTTCAATTCCCCACTGCCTTTTACAGTGTGGTCCACTTGATAGTTAGATCTGTCTTATTTTTCGTCTCAAGCCTTAATATGAGCTTGCCAAATAGATGGACGGTTTGGATTTAACACAGACCTTATAGCGGGCCCCACAGAAGTAACGAAAATTTCAAAAAAGAGTCGGTGATGAATCGTGGATTCCACGATTCCACCGCAACTCGCTGTTAGGATTCGAGGATGGATCGCGGAATCCGCGATTGATCCCCAATTCAAACAAAGGCTATCGCTACGGATTATAACCGTAGCTATAGCCATATCCCGTGTACTTTTCTTTTTAAATTTATTTATTTATTTATTTTTATTTTTTACATTTAGAATTTTATTCTACCTACATTTTCTCTAACACATATTTATATAAATATGTATATATAAGCATATAAAAAATTCTCTCATTTTTTCATTTCTTTCTTTATTCATATAACAAGAATATCTTCTAAACCAAAATTAGTTACTTGACGTACCATATATGATTTTAGGGCTGAAAGTAGGGTGGGTTCAACCCGACCAACCTGTGACCCACCCGACATTGGGTTGGGCTTGGGCAAGATGTATCGGGTTTGGTCTTAGGGTTGGGCCATACAAACACCAACTCGATAAAACTTGGAAACGGAATCGCCGGGATTGATCGTCAAATGCATGGAAATGACCGTGAAGTGCATCGAAATGACCGTGAATCTAAACGGAATCATCGGAATTGATCGTAACATACATGAAAATGACCATGAAGTTAAGCAAATTAACCGTGAAATGCATGGTAATGACCGTGAAGTGAAGGGAATTGACCGTAAAGTGCATCGAAATGACCGTGAATCTAAACGGAATCACTGGAAATGACTGTGAAATGCATGGAAATGACTGTGAAATGAAGCGAATTGACCATGAAATGCATGGATTTGACCGTGAAGTGAAGGAACTTGACCGCGAAGTGCATGGAAATGACCGTGAATCTAAACGGAATTGCCGGAATTGAACGTGAAATGCATGAAAATGACCTTGAAGTGAAGTGAATTGAATGTGAAATGCGTGGAAATGACCGTGAAGTGAAGTGAATTGACCGTGAAGTACATCGAAATGACCGTGAATCTAAACGGAATCACTAGAAATGTTCCTTAGTTGGATCCCACTTCTCCGAGCTTCCTCTTCTCTTCTTCTTATTTCCCCTTTTGAAATGCCCTAGGAAAAAATAAAAAATTCCTGCAAGGTAGAGAGGTGTGAGAAAATGGGGTTATATATAACTCCAGTTTTGATGTAAATGGCCCTAGTGATACTTGTACTCCCATACTAACCCTATATGGGTCATTTTTTGTCAGTAAGGTCACGAGAAATGCATGGAATCGCCGGGATTGACCGTGAAGTGAAGGGAAATGACCGAGAAATGCATGGAAAACGTTCCTAAATAAGACTTTAATTTCACTACTAAACTATGAAGGTGTCCCAAAAGAATACTTTGTGGATCTTCTGAGGAATGCTTTGAATGATGCTCGAAATGCTCGTTCCAATAAGCACATTGCACAGACAAAGGTATCTTTTCAACTTTAGTCTTATTAGATGTGTTCTACATTTTTGGAGATAGATGAAGACAATGCCTGACCAAATTCTGCGACCAACAACAATACTTGGCCTTGACAGTGATTTATGTAGACAGAAACCTTCCACTGTATTGATTTTTTGAAGTATGCATGGTGATTTATGTCAAATGACATGTTTTCATCTTTTTCCAATAAACCAATTGCAACTGGAGAACTTTTAGCATGGAGGAATTTTGGAAAGTAGAAATTGAGGGGGACATGAACTGGAAATTAAGCGAGGGTTTAAAGGGTTATATATACCCTGCAGCTTAGTTCAATTGGCCCCAGGTGCCACTTATTAGCTGAAATGGCCCTTTGGGCCCACATATGGCAAATCGGGCTGCAACCTACGAATTGAGCTAGGAATTGAGTGAGGGAACCTACAAATTAAGCGAGGAAACCTACGAATTGAGCGAGGGAACCTAGAAATTGAGCGAGGGAACCTAGGGATTGAGCGAGGCAAGCTAGGAATTAAGCGAGGGAAGCTAGGAATTGAGTGAGGGAAACTAGAAATTAAGCGAGGAAATATAGGATTTGAGCGCGGGAACCTAGGGATTGAACGAGGGAACCTAGGAATTGAGCGAGGGAACCTATGAATTTAGTGAGGAAAGCTAGAAATTGAGCGAGGAAAGCTGGGAAATGAGCGTCGGAACCTAGGGATTGAGCGAGGGAACCTACAAATTAAGCGAGGCAACCTACGAATTGAGCGAGGGAAGCTAGGAATTGAGCGAGGGAACCTACAAATTCAACGAGGGAAGCTAAGAATTGAGCAAGGGAACTTAGGGATTGAGCGAAGCAAGCTAGGAATTGAGCGAGGGAACCTACAAATTTAGCGAGGGAAGCTAGGAAGTGAGCGGGGAAGCTAGGAATTGAGCGAGGGAGCCTAGGAATTGAGCGAGGAAAGCTAGGAATTGAGCAAGGGAACCTACAAATTCAGTGAGGGAAGCTAGGAATTGAGCGAGGGAAGCTAGGAATTGAGCGAGGCAACCTACGAATTTAGCGAGGGAAGCTAGAAATTAAGCGAGGGAACCTAGGAAATGAGCGAGGGAACCAAGGGATTGAGCGAGGTAAGCTAGGAATTGAGCGAGGGAACCTACGAATTGAGCGAGGCAACCTATGAATTAGCGAGGGAAGCTAGAAATTGAGCGAGGGAACCTAGGAAATGAGTGAGGGAACCTAGGGATTGAGTGAGGCAAGTTAGGAATTGAGCCAGGGAACCAAGGAATTGAGCGAGGGAAGCTAGAAATTCAGCGAGGCAACCGAAAAATTGAGCGAGAGAACCTAGGAATTGACCTAAAATTCAGCGAGGCAAGCTAGGAAATGAGCAAGGGAACCTAGGGATTGAGCGAGGCAAGCTAGAAATTGAGCAAGGGAACCTACAAATTCAGTGAGGGAAGCTAGGAATTGAGCGAGGGAACCTATGAATTAAGCGAGGCAACCCATGAATTTAACAAGGGAAGCTAGAAATTGAGCGAGGGAACCTAGGAAATGAGCGAAGGAACCTAAGGATTGAGCGAGGCAAGCTAGGAATTGAGCGAGGGAACTTACAAATTAAGCGAGGCAACCTACGAATTGAGCGAGGGAAGTTAGGAATTGAGTGAGAGAACCTATCAATTCAGCGAGGGAAGCTAGGAATTGAGCGAGGGAACCTAGGGATTGAGTGAAGCAAGCTGGGAATTGAGCGAGGGAACCTACAAATTCAGCGACGGAAGCTAGGAAGTGAGCGAGGGAAGCTAGGAATTGAGCGAGGGAACCTAGGGATTGAGCAAGAGAAGCTAGGAATTGAGCGAGGGAAGCTAGGAATTAAGTGAGGCAACCTAAGAATTTAGCGAGGGAAGCTAGAAATTGAGCACGGGAACCTGGGAAATGAGCGAGGCAAGCTAGGAATTGAGCGAGGGAACCTACGAAATAAGCGAGGCAACCTATGAATTTAACGAGGGAAGCTAGAAATTGAGCGAGGGAACCTGGGAAATGAGCGAGGCAAGCTAGGAACAACAGATATAAACACGGGTTTGAGATCGGGTTTATGTTTGGGTTTTCGGTTAAGGGTGTAGTTCCTGCAAATACAGATATAAACACGGCCTGTCCAAATGGTCAGGCTCCTCCAATGTTTTCCATAGGAAATGGACACCTTCATCATGGTCATAACAGCGGTTCCCACCTTCCAGGGACCCCCGCTCATTCGGATAGCTCCGACGCACATCCGGGTCTACTCCATTAATTTCGAGCAAATACATAAACACGGCTTGTCTAAATGGCCAGGCCCCTCTAATGCTGTCCATAAGAAATGGATAGCTTCATCATGGTCATAACAGCGGTTCCCACCTTACAGGGACCCCCGCTCATCCGAATAGCTCCTACGCACATCTAGGTCTGCTCCATTAATTTCGAGCAAATAAGTAAACACGGCCTGTCCTCGGGATCCACCAAATTTGTCTGATCCAGGGATCCAAGGAAGCCAGATACTATAATTTGGGCCATAGTTTCCGCCATCTGAAACGCTGAAATCACGCACACTATTGATTTTGGTTTAGGTCATAGGTTTAGGTTTAGATTATAGGTTCAGGTTTAGGTTTAGGTTTAGGTTTAGGTTTAGGGAATCAGGTTCAGTTTCAGGTTCGGATCGGGTTTAGGTATTCTCTAGTATTATTTACTATTAAACCTAGTATTATCTACTACATACTAGTAACATACAACCAATATTGGGGCACCATGCCATAAGCTACAAGAATTTCATGTCCCCCTAAACAAGGTATCCTCCATTGATAACACATATATATATATATATATATATATTATAAGTTCTTTATTTTCATTTACATTCACAAATACATTCATCATCCATCTAAGAAAATTGAAACAAGTACTGTCACTCTATGACTAACAGTTGAAAAGGAAAATCATGCATCTTATTTTACAGCCGCAATTGACGACACGTCGGACTGGCCTGGGGAACCATGTGATACATCCATCCCCAGGATGATTGTGGGAACTCTAGAAATCAGGGGAATGGAAGATGAGTGTTCAACTACAACTGTAAGTAAGGAATTCATTCCACCAAGCTATTGAAAGGAAAAGGAAAGGAGGTTGTCAGCTAGATAGAGAGATCACACCTGAAAGTCCATAGGTTGACAGCTCACCTTGGCATTTATCTTCAAAAGAACATTTGTCAGACATTGGTCCATTGACTCTTTGAGGCGCAACGCATTGAGTGACAATACCAAATTCTGGCAAGTTTTTTTTCTTCCATGGACCTTCAGAAATGGCACAAACTCATACATTAAATGTAAAGTAGAACAAAAATAATAGTTTTCATTACATCTGCTCCGCTCTACCAGTAGGTGGAGAACGCCTCCATTGAGGACTCTCTTCAAAGTAATCAAATGGCTGTTCAATGAACTGAAATATAACAAATTGTAAGGGTCCAAACAAAACAGTTGAAACAACAGTATTCATTATCTACAGACACCTTGATCATATGGAAGCCCAGTTGAGCACCAAGTCAATATGCACCCAAATATAGTATAAAAATTGGTACTTGTGGCTCATGTTCTAAATATCAATAGATTTTTGGGTTTCTTTCTCTGTTTACTAAACAACTAAAAGAAAGCAAAATCATGTTAACAAAGGATACAAATGGTGTCTAAAATGGCTTGGTTATTACATGCCATTTCTTTGCTTTTTTTTTTTTTTTTTTTTTTTTTTTTTTTTATTTTAGAAACATTGGCAAAATAGAGTTCAATTTAAAATAGTATTAGGTTTAATTTTGAAGCCATGACATTTTTATGCATTTTTCTATTTTGGCATATTCTAAAGATTCTAAACACAAATTAGAAATTGTTGACCAGACAATCCATTTTATCCTATCTAGCATCCATAGAAAATAATATACATTGCACAAATTCAACTAATATATATTGCACCATCAAGTCTTTTGTATTTATTTCAACTGCCCTATTGCTCTTGTCCTCACAAATCTCTAACTCCACCTGACTATGACACACCTGCTGGTCCCGAACCCATGCAAAGGAAGGTTGATAGCAGGTGAGCAACAAATCATTAAACCTCAGCCAAGTAATCATGAGGATGCAGGCCCCAAATAGATGGACAAGGTTATGCTGATGATGACAAGTGCAATGAGAATTGGATTACACTGTTGAATAAAAACCGATAGAAAAGAGTTTTTATACTGTCAGTGTAACCTATGGAAAAAATAGTAGTGCATATTACATATCAACTTTCACAGAGAGGAATCTATCTAACAATTGTTCATATTCAAAAACAAAAGTAATCAATGGTGTTTCTCACTGTTTGGACTGTTATCAACATAAGACAAGCAAACAAATTTCAAGTATTTAATTATATTAGACAATCCAACATGTGGATCCACTAAATAACAGAAACAACTTATTCAATCACAGATAAGCATATGTGCATTCAATGACATGAACCAAGCCCCAAAACAGATTGAGACTAAGCAATATTTGAAACGAAAACTGGAAGTTAAGAACCTTGGATCAAATTATATAAAAATAAACAAATTGAGCATACTTGTAACTGCGATGATCCCTCCTATATAGAGCATCACTTTTACAACGAACGCCACGTTGCTACGAACCGCCATACTCGCGGATTGCTCCGCGCTATCTGCACTCATCTTGGAAAAACCACCAAAAAGAACTCCAACACCACAGACTCAAAACCACCACCAGCAACAGGAACCCACAAATCCAAAACCACCAATTGTTCCTCCTACTCCCTGTCCATATCACCCAAAAAACCAAGCCACTTCCAATAAAAGAGACATTAAATTCCTAAATCCACAAATCCCTAAATCCCTAAATCCCCAAATCCCTAAATCCCTAAATTCCTAAATCCCCAACTCCCTAAATCCCCAAATCATTTCAATCGGTATTGAGATTGAGAGAGATTGAGAGAGAGAGAGAGAGAGAGATAGAAACCTCACGGCTAATCGAGCTTTAGAGGAAGAGAACAACTTCTTGTTTGAGTTGGAGCCCCGATCACGAGTCCACACAGAAAATAGGGTTCCCGAGCTCTGAGGGGAGAGAGAGAGAAAGAGAGAGAGAGAGAGAGAGAGAGAGAGAGAGAGAGAGGATGCGTGAGAGAGAGAAGAGGGCGTTCACGGCTGATGCATTGGAGCGAGAGGGAGGAGAATGAGAGAGCTAGAGCGGAGATCGAGAGGAGAGAGAGGATTAGGGAAAGAAGAGGGAATTGAGCGAGGGAAGCTAGAAATTGAGTGAGGGAATTTAGAAATTGAGCGAGGCAACGTAGGAATTGAGCGAGGGAAGTTAGAAATTGAGTGAGGCAAGCGAAGTAACCTAGGAATTGAGCAAGGAAAGCTAGAAGGATCTTAGAAATTGAAAGAGGCAACATAATAATTAAGCAAGGCAATGTAAGAATTCAGCGAGGGAAGGTACAAATTAAGCAAGGGAATCTAGAAATTCAGCGAGGCAACCTAGGGTTTGAGTGAGGGAACTTAGAAATTGAGTGAGGCAACATAGAAATTTAGTGAGGGAACCTAGAAATTCAGCGAGACAACCTAGAATTTGTGCGAGGGAACTTAGAAATTGAGCAAGGCAACCTAGGATTTGAATGAGGCAACCTAGGATTTGAGCGAGGCAATATAGGGATTGAGCGAGGGAACCTACGAATTGAGCGAGGCAGCGTAGAAATTCAACGAGGAATCCTAGGAATTGAGCGAGGGAAGCCAGAAATTTAGCGAGGCAACCAAGAAATTGAGCGAGGCAACCTAGAAATTGAGCGAGGCAACCTAGGGATTGAGCGAGGGAAACTAGGAATTGAGCGAGGCAACGTAGAAATTCAGCGAGGAATCCTAGGAATCGAGTGAAGCAACGTAGGATTTGAGCGAGGCAACTGAGGGAACCTAGGAGTTGATGAGGAATGCTACAAATTGAGTGAGGCAACGTATGAATTAAGCAAGGGAAGCTAGGAATTGAGCGAGGCAACCTAGGAATTGAGCGAGGCAACGTAGAAATTGGAGCGAGGTAACCTAGGAATTGAGCAAGGCAACGTAGGAATTCAGCGAGGGAACCTAGGAATTGAGTGAGGCAATGTAGAAATTTAGTGAGGGAACCTAGAAATTCAGCGAGACAACCTAGGATTTGAGAGAGGAAAGCTACAAATTGAGCGAGGGAACCTAGAAATTGAGCGAGGCAACCTAGGATTTGAACAAGGCAACCTAAGAATTGAACGAAGCAACATAGGGATTGAGCAAGGGAACCTACGAATTGAGCGAGGCAATGTAGAAATTCAGCGAGGAATCCTATGAATTGAGCGAGGGAAGCTAGAAATTGAGCGAGGGAACCTAGAAATTGAGCGAGGCAACGTAGGGATTAAGCAAGGGAAACTAGGAATTGAGCGAGGCAACGTAGAAATTCAGTGAGGAATCCTATGAATTGAGCGAAGCAACGTAAGATTTGAGTGAGGCAACTGAGGGAACCTAGGAATTGATGAGGAAAGCTACAAATTAAGCGAGGCAACGTAGGAATTAAGCGAGGGAAGCTAGGAATTGAGTGAGGCAACCTAGGAATTGAGCAAGGCAACGTAGAAATTGGAGTGAGGCAATCTAGGAATTCAGCAAAGCAACCTAGGAATTCAGCGAGGGAACCTAGGAATTGAGTGAGGCAACGTAGAAATTTAGTGAGGGAACCTAGAAATTCAGCGAGACAACCTAGGATTTAAGCAAGGGAAGCTACGAATTGAGCGAGGGAACCTAGAAATTGAGCGAGACAACCTAGAATTTGAACGAGGCAACCTAGGAATTGAGTGAGGCAACATAGGGATTGAGCGAGGGAACCTACGAATTGAGCGAGGCAGCGTAAAAATTCAGCGAGGAATCCTAGGAATTGAGTGAGGGAAGCTGAAAATTGAGCGAGGGAACCTAGGATTTGAGCGAGGCAACCTAGAAATTGAGCAAGGCAACGTAGGGATTGAGCGAGGGAAACTATGAATTAAGCGAGGTAACGTAGAAATTCAGCGAGGAATCCTAGGAATTGAGTGAGGCAACGTAGGAATTCAGTGAGGCAACATAGGATTTGAGCGAGGTAACCTAGGGAACCTAGAATATAACGAAGAAAGTTACAAATTGAGCGAGGGAACCTAGAAATTGAGCGAGGCAACGTAGGAATTAAGCGAGGGAAGCTAGGAATTGAGCGAGGCAACCTAGGAATTGAGTGAGGCAACGTAGAAATTGGAGCGAGCCAACCTAGGAATTGAGCGAAGGAACCTAGAAATTGAGCGACGGAACCTGGAAATTTAGCGAGGAAACCTAGGAATTGAGCAAGGGAAGCTAGAATTTGTGTGAGGGAACCTAGAAATTGTCAAACACTTGAAGTCTTGGTATCGATCCCTATCAGGGGTGGCTAACATGGAGTGTGTGTACTAACAAGCTAACCCAATAAAATAAAAAATAATTAATAATTAATAATAAAAAATTTTTAAAAAATTACAAAAACTGAGTTGGGCCCGCCTTGAATGTATGTGGACTATCCACGACGTTCATCCGTTTTTCCATCCAAAGTAAGGGTTTTAACCCAAAATGGTGACATATCGAAATATCAAGTGAATTACAGCACAGGAAACAGTGGTTCCACCATAGAAACCTTGTTATGCCTGTCACGCTCCAAACTCAGAAACTGGGCTCACAAAATTTCGATCCCCGGTCAGTGTCGCGACCTCCGTAGAACCCTATTCTCGGCTCCCGGCGCCCATACGTGGTTAGATCCTGGGATGCTACAAGGAGGATTTTCAGCATCGGTTTAGTTCGTAATAAGCATAACCAAAGGCATAACCCACAAACAATAACCAAAAACTCCATCACATTTCCACTATGATTAAAAACTTTACAAGTACAATGAGCATAAAGGAAAATATAATAAGAATGGACAAAAAGCTCCAAAAATATCTGCTCTGCGCTCTTGCCTCAGCGCTGTTGCGTCCTCGCGTCACCTGCACGCAACGGTCGTGCATAAGCTTATAGAAAGCTTAGAGGGTGGTGAAAGTGTGTGCGCAAGGTAGTAATGCAGATATACAGTATCAGAGTAATGCGGAACATGCTGATGAATCCATGAATACCACCAACCGTACTAAGGCTATGCGATACAAGACATGAATGATGTCGGCTATACCAAGGCCATGCGATGCGAGATGCAACTCAAGCATGCGAATCCTCATTTAAGTTCACATATCAATACAGCTCAAATCTGGGATATCACTGGGGTCTAGTAGACTCTAAACCAGATTGCCGCCCCATCGCGCGCAATAAGGTAAGTGGAAGAGACCTCACTACCCGCCTGCCAATATCGGGCGCGGCTCGTCGATAGCGGACCCATTCCTCGAGTGCCGGGTCAAACTCGGCCCCAAGCATTGCCCCCTCCTCTCAAGTGTAAGGCCGCACCCCCTTCCAACCGACCACGACACACTGGAAAGCACAGCCGTCTGGTAATCGGCACTCGGCGCTCCTGCACCCACTCGGTCTAGACGTTGGAGCAACCTCTTAGTACCATAAGGGTTTAGGGACTTTCACCCAGGGATATCTATAGCACCCTATTTAGAACATAATTTTCGGTATCCAATCCTACCAACCACGATACGCCTGTGGAGGCTACGGCCCTGATGTCGCTAGGGCGTACAGTTCCATATCACACAATGCGAATGCATGGATCACACATCCAGTCATGCAGCACTCCTGCGCGTACCGTGCCTCATGTGGGGCAACACCGCCTATCCGGGAGCCCCTAAACAATCTGCCTGAAGGCATATGCTATGATCAATCACTTCCCATATAAAGCATGCATATGATGCGTATGATCATGAATCATGGAACTATACTAAACATGTCATAAAGTAGTGAACTATCCTTACAATGCAGATGGGCCTAGACATAGACGGCCTATACACAACCAGCACGGGCCTATCAATGGCCCTAGGGAGAGTTATAATGCGGACATTTAACCAACACTATACTGCAACGTGGACGTCAAACCAACATTGCTCCCAAGGCATTGCCTGTCGTAAATATCATTATATAAACCCTGTTGGGATCACACATTGCAATGGACCTTAGGTACATCCCATTGGGCCTTAAATACATCAAATGAGCTATATCACATGGGCCTTACATTCATCAAACGGGTCGCATTAATAGGCCTCACCAACGGGCCTTATGTACATTGCAATGGGCCATAACCCATGGGCCTTATAATGCATCAAAATGGGCCTCGTAACATGGGCCTTATATATATCAAAGTGGGCCTCAACCACGACCACAAATACATCAAATGGGCCTCATAATATGGGCCTTTCATTCACATCAAAGCGGACCTCAACAACAGGCCATAATTATGGCAAGGTGGGCCTAATCACTTGGGCCTTATGCATATCAAGGTGGGCCTCAACAGATGGGTGGATATAATACAGACATCAAGGTGGGCCTACTGGTGCCGCACCCAAGTCCAAGAGGGGAACCAGGCGAGGATAAAATACATACCTCACGATGGGTCCCACCATCAAAATATATGTACGGCATGTGTAAAACCCATACATCATGGCTGGGATCCACCGTCAATGGGCTAGACGGTGATGCAGCGCATCCCCAAGGTGGCCCCACCATAAAAATAGATGGACGACTGGAGTAAAACACATACATTAAGTGGGCTACACCCCGACGCTTATACACGAGGAGAGAGATAGAGAGATGTAGAGAGAGATAGAGAGAGATGTAGAGAGAGAGATGAAGAGAGAGAGAGAGAGAGATGTAGAGAGAGAGATGAAGAGAGAGAGAGAGAGCGTCAGAGAGAGAGATGTAGAGAGATATAGGAGAGAGATATAGAGAGAGATAGGAGAGAGAGAGGGCTGCCATGTGCCCCTCTCCTTTTGTCTTTTCTTTACTTTTCCTTTTTTTTTTCTTTCTTCCCAGCAACGAGCAGAGGTGGTCCCATGTAGGGCCCACCATATATATCATATATGGAAAAGGTGAAGCACTCGAGCTGATTTTTAACGTCACATGGGGTTGATCGGTGTGGGCCCCACCGTTGATGCTTGGCAACATCTAACCCATTGGCCAGATGCACCATGTCAGCGTGGGCCTAGGTCTCAAAAATCAAGTCAGTCCGTGACTTGTGTAGGCCACACCCGATACAACAGTTGAGAGGATTCCCTTCCACTTAAAACATTCATAACCATTTATTTGGGCCCACTGAGA
Organism: Magnolia changhungtana; assembly: GCA_030180095.1. NCBI lineage: Eukaryota > Viridiplantae > Streptophyta > Magnoliopsida > Magnoliales > Magnoliaceae > Magnolia > Magnolia changhungtana. The sequence continues at coordinate 88,842 of JASAUF010000154.1, forward strand.
TGGGGTCCACAAATCCAGACCACCAATTGTGGTGTTCCACTTAAATGAAGGGTCAGACCCAGTTTCGGCCGCACCCAAGGGTCAGGTGGGCCCCACGTTGGCGGTCACATCAATGTTAGCCACCCCACAGGGACAGTACCAAGACCTCAGTGTAAAACGAGGTATCTCCACCCTGCTAGCTAATGGACTGGGTGTGCGTCCAGCGTTAAAACAAGGTATCTTTCACAGTCTGCCAGTTGGGCTAATGGACTGGGTGGGTCCTAGCATCCTTGGACGGTGGAAGCACCACACGTGTGTGATGGTACGGCCCACCAAAATGGATGGACGGTGTGGATGGGGTGGGTCCCACTCCCTCGTCAGTACACACAACATGTTAGTACACACACCATGTTAACACACACCCCACCACAGCACACTCCTAGTGTCAGTTGGCACTTCACTGCCAGCCACTAAGGCCAGCGTCCCTTGAACGGATGGTGTGGATGATCACCCCATCAAGGTGGGTCCCACATGGACCACCTGTTAGGATCAGGCTAATATTTGTGCTTCTCCTTTCATCCGGGTGGCCCACCATTTGGATGGTCCATACCACAAACAAAGGCCAAGGTGGCCCACCATTTGGATGGTGTGGATGAGATACATACATCAAGTGGGCCACAAGTCATCATACACAAAGGAAAAGGAAGAGAGAGAGAGAGATCGGTGAGGATGGAGGGACCCCGCCACTATGGGCCCCTCTTGCATACAAATATACATCAAAGTGCATCCCACATATGTGGACCCTTAATCAAACCAAAATGTATGAAAAATAAAGATTTACTATCACCCACCGGCTTCTTCTTGGTCCCAAGGCTTCCTTTGCTCTTTTGCTTCAATTCCGACGGAGAAGATGGGGTTTGGAAGGTTGAGATGGAAGATGGAAGGGTTGGAAGAGGTGGGCCACACTTGTGGTTTTTTTTTGGGAGAGATGGGGAAGGGCTTGGACGTGTGAGGCTTCTCTTGCTTAGGAGAGTTTTTTGAAAATGAGAGAGAGTGTGTGTTGTAAAGGGAGATGGGTGATGAATGTGGTGTGATAGATGTAAGAGCACCCTTTGACTTTTGTGGCAATTTGTGTAAGAAAGGCATGGGTGTGTAAGAGCCTTTTTGACTTTGGGGCTTGCTTGGGGAAGGGTGTAAAGTGATGTGTTCTTGATTTGATGGAATTGATTGTATGACATCTCGTTCAGATTCTCTTGGGTTTCGTACGCGCGGCGTTTTCCTCGCACCGAACGTTGGCCCACATCTCCTGGCTAGAGTATCGCCTCGGCGCGCGAGTCGCTGCATCGGAACCGCAGCGACGGTGCGGTCGCAAGGGTACTAGTCTCAAGCTGAGTCGAATCAGATTAACGACATGTGAATCAAGGTCGTGCGCAACACCGGTTAAGGGTCGAAGGTTACCGGAATTCGACCGGAAAGACCGTAGAAGTCTATGTAACGGTACGGTCAAGGATATGTGTCTTACAATGCCCCCACAATGATGTTTTACATGTAATCCATCATGTTCATATGATGATTTTTGCATGGATGAACCAAAAACCAAGATTCGAGCTTCATCTAGCAGTTCAATGGCCCACAAAAAATTTACACTGTTTAAGTAAATGTACTACATTATACCTGTAGTGCGTACTTTCTTCCGTGGAGAGATCATTTTCAACAAAATGAGATAATGCTGTTGAATAGAGACGGTGGGATCCACCTAGAGCGTGGTGCGATCCAAGCAGCAGATGTAGCGCAGTAGTTTTCGTCTTCCTTTTTTCGAAAATGAAAAGAGGGAAGGGAGGGAGAGGAAAAGCAACCGCAGTAAAAAGGAGGGGTAGTTTCATCCTCAAATATGTTGTCCGCACGTGCTAGTCTAAGTTGGTAACTAAAGTTTGTATTCCTTCATAAAAACCGCTGGGTAAAAGGTTTTGTCTACAGTGGTCATTTTCTCTTTTCAAAGAGAAAAAAAGGTTGATGAAACCCTACCGTTCTAGGAGAAGAGACAGAAGGCGGTAATTGCAAAGAGAGATTGCATAGACGGAGAGAGATTGCGGAGAGGGAGGAGCAGAGAGCTTGGGATGGAGAGACGAAACCTTCAATCCCCTTTGGTGCATTTCTCCCTCTTCCCCTCTTTTTAAAAATCCGACCGTTCAGCCTGTAAGTGACTTACAGGGAAGTGACTTCTCACCCCCACCCCTCTGCAGTTTTTTGGTAGATTTGCCAGTAAGTGACTTACAAGTTGTAAGTTACTTACAGGTGATTTTTCTCCCCCAAACACCACCTATAAGTGACTTCCCACTTACCCAACTTACAGGCATCCAAACAGGCCCTAAGTCAAAGATTTCTTCTACTAAAGCAAAAAAAAATAATAAAAAAAAAATAAAAAAATAAAAAAAATCCAAAGGGCCAGATTTTTTCAATCCCCCTCAATCTGAATACAACTTCAAAATTATCTCAAGATGCTCCAAATCTCTGAAATAAAAAATAAAAAATTAAAAATTAAAATTTTCTTCTAATAAAAGAAAAAAGTGTAGATCAGATCCTATTCCGGCAATCCTTCGAATTTCCAGATCTAGAATTAGATCTACTTCTCCTGCAATTATGGCCATTCAAGCAGCTCACGATCCCCGTTCTTCAACCACTCCTACAATCTCGATCAGAAACCCATCTCTAAAGCTGATTTCCAGTGTTGTTTTCCATCCCACATTCAATACCTGCTCTAAACCGTCCATTGTTTTGTGGCCTGCTGGGTGTAGCACTGGGGGACAATACACCCTCTGAACAACTCTGATCTTGGATGCATGTCAAATAACTGGCACCCTTTTAAGAGCACACTGACTACCAGGATGTGGGTGGTCATCCCACAACAATAAACATAGGAATAAGGAAAAAGAGAAGAAAAACGAGATCAAGAGAAAGATGAGACATTGAGAAAGAAAGCACAAACCAAAATATGTTCAATGTTGAGAGACAGAAGTAACCTTCTTTGAAATGGGAATGGATTGCCTGTGACCCCAAACTCTGAAATGGGGGATTCGAATTAAAGATATTTATGAAAAAGATGAAGAAGAACAGTAAGAAATCACTTAAAGCTAGTGGGTTTGCGGTTGTTAGGATTGATGATGCTAATGAATGGGCTGGAATCTCGTGGCGGAGTAGGGACGACACAGGGACGAACAAGGAGAGGGATAGAGAGACGCTATTGGAGCTCGAGGGAGGAAGCGGATTGGCTGGTGTACCTCACATCAGCTATATAGCTGATGTATTGACGTCAGCAAGTCTGTGGGTCCGATCACGAGGTATGTGTTATATCCAAACCGTTCATCCATTTGGCGAGCTAGTCTTAATGCTTGAGACGAAAAATAAGACAGATATAACTATCAAGTGAACCACACTACAAAAAGCAGTGGGAGATTGAACCTCTACCATTGAAACCCTTTTTGGGGTCACAAAAGTTTTGGATCAATATGAAATTTGTTTTTCCCCTTCATCCAGGTCTTTCTGACCTTATGAACAGATTAGATGGAAAATAAACGTTATAGTGGGCCCTACGAAATTTTTAAAGGTGAAAATCATTATCTTCACTTTTATTTGTGGTGTGGTCCAGATGATCTTTGGATATGATTCGTTTTTTGGATAATGCTCTAAAATTATCTCTAAAAATAAATGAACGGTATAGATATAATAAATACATAACTGTGGAGCCCATGTAACTTTTATCTCCTTTAAATGGTTCATACAACTCGGAGCTCGTCAGTGCTCGTCTTCGCACGGCACGTACCTACCGCAACTATATAGCTGGTGTGTGGTACACCAGCCAATCCGCTTCCCTCGAGGGAGGGGACAAATGAGAGGATGGACGGGTAGATTTCTCACCTTTTCCTTTGGTGCGGCCGGATGGGGTTTAGACTCGCCACTAAAGTGACGTCACCAAGTTCTGTGGGCCCCACCATGATATATGTTTTGCATCCATACGGTGCATCTATTTGGAGAGATCATTTTATGGCATGAACCAAAGAATGAGTCAGATCGAAAGCTCTAGTGGACCCGCCAAGGAAAATAGTGGGGAGAGTGATGCCCACCATTAAAAACTTGCAAGGGTGCCACAAAAGTTTTCCATCAAGCTAATATCCGTGTTTTTCCCTAATGATGATTTGAAAATACTATTGGATAGCAGGGTTGCATAATGCATACATCAAGGTGGACCCCCACGGTAACCTACCTAAATGCATGTGGTTTATCCGCTCGTCCATCCATTTTACCATGTAATTTAGAGTATAAGCCAAAGTATAAGGTAGATCTAAAGTTTGAGTGAACCCACCGCATAAAACAAGGGATTGAACGCCAGCCATTAAAAACTTCTTTGGGCCATGGAAGTTTTCGATCAAGCTAATATTTATATTTTCCCTAATTCCATGTCTATATTTAAACAGGTTGGATTTCAAATACACATCATGGTCGGGGTTTCAATGGTGGGTGTCACTATCCCATTCTTTTTTATTGTGGGTCCACTTGAACTTTGGATCTGCCCCATCAGTCATATGCATCATTCCATTGTGTCCATGGGCTTAAAAATAAAGTACATTGACTTGGGTGGGCCACACCACATACTATAGTTGAGAGGGGTTACCCTCCCATTAAAACATTCCTAATCATTTATTGGGCCCACCTAGATGTGGTTCATAGATCCAGCCCATTCATTATGTAGGATGACGGGTACGACCAAGTTTCAGCCACATCCAAAACTCATGTGGGCCCTACCAAGTGCTTTTATATCCTATAGGGATGTCTTCACATAGTTTTAGATGTTATGGCCCACCTGAGTTTCGTATACGACAAATTTTTGGGATATCCCATAACCTAAAAGGGACACATCAAATGCATGGTGTTGATGTTCTACACACATGATGGTGAGGCCCACAGATTGACCTCACGGGAAGTTCTCATGCAATCGACCTTATAGTACCATCTGACTGTTTAGGTAACTCCTTCATGGGTGTTAACCTACCCGTGTAGAGCCTACACTAATATATTTTGTGTATACCAATACCGTTCATATATTTTTCCATCATATTTTAGGATGTGATTCCAAATCATAAGAACTCGTTAATCTCAGGTGGACCATACCAATCAAAACAATGATGAATAACTGTTAGAAACCTTTTGAAGGCCACAAAAGTTTTAGATCAATTTGATCTCTGTAGTTTCCCTTAATCTGGATCTTCTTTACATTATCAACAAGTTGGATTGCATATAAACACTATTAAAACCTTATGACGGGCTTTTTATAATTTTTAATGGCAAGGCACCATATTACCACTCTTTCTGATGGTGTAGTCCATTTAAGATTTAAATCTACACTTTTTTATACCCCGCCCAAAAATGGGCTGGAAAAACATATGGACGGCATGGATGTACAACACATTATCAAAATCTATAGTAACCCACGTTAAGGCATACTCTTACCTTGCGTGAGGGAGTCATGGCAGTGGAAGGGTAAGGCAATTTTGAGCCTATAAGAGAGCTAATAACCGTCTCTAATGCAGACAGTTTGTCTTAAATGACCACTATAAGAAAGTTAAAGACCGTCTCTAATGCAGCCGGTCTTTGACCGTCTTAGATGACCACTATATGACGGTAAAGGACCATCTCTAATGCGGACAGTCTCTGACCGTCTCAAATGACCACTAATAAGATGGCCAAGGACCGTCTCTAATGCAGACGGTTGCTGACCGCCTTAGATAACCACTATAAGACTGCTAAGGACCGTCTCTAATGCAGACGGTCTCTGATGGTCTCAGATGACTACATATAAGACAGCTAAGGACCGTCTTTTATTCCAGATGGTCGATAACCGTCTTTACTATGCAGTTACCGATGGATTTTGACCGTCTTAAATGATATGTGGACGTTTAACATTTATAAGACAAATTTTAGTTCATATTAAAGACGGTTAAGAGCTGTCTAAAATTTTAAAGACGGTTCATAACCATCTTTGAACCAAGGTATTTTGCAGACGGTCCACAACCATCTCAAAATTCGTCTTATTTTCCCCCTTTTCACTGCCATTATATTTTCACCGAACGTCGTAGCTATCTCTTTGAACGTTTTCTATCTATGGAGAATAGAAATATCCTACACCAGCATCTCCCTGTATCATCTCCATTCCATTGCATGTGGGCGTTAACCTTCTCCGTTTCTTCTCCGAAGGTTTGAGGTTCATTATACAGTTGAATCTCTCCTCAAGCTCTTAAAAGGGACGGAGTAGAGATTCGATGAGTCAGATCGGACGCCCGCGATCACCTTTCAGATCGGGTGGGGCCCACTCACCACCTTTCGCAGGAAGTTCCTGCGCTGGTACGGGTGGGGCCCACTTTCATGTTTGTGAATGATCCGATTCGTCCATCGGTTCTGTGAGTTCATTTTATGAAATGTTGCCATTTTAGATGCCATTCATACCGTTAATAACATCATTCCCATTAGGATAAACTGAAAGTAATTCAATGTTAGCATGAATCAAAACTTCCGTGGCCCATCCCAATTTCAACTGTGGACGTCGAATTATCCTAGATTACACATACAAAGCTTTAGAGACGATTCAATTTTGGCAACATGTACTAAAATTCAATCACAAAATGGATGGATGGGTAGGATTATTCACAAACATGACAGAGGGCCCGACCTGGGTTCCCATTTTGAGAACTTAAAAATAGCTACAGTTGGACAAGTACTATCAATATTATATGTATATACAATGCGTAGCCCTAATACGTCGTATCCAAACATTGATCTGTACAAGAATTTGTATACTTGCCCGAACAATACCTCCTATCTAAACATTGATTCATGACATGTTGATTTGGGTGTATTCTGAAATTGATCGAATGTATACATGAACAGTAGTTGGATACAATACAATGCACCCTTATACGCGAATCCAAACAGGCCCTAAATGTTGATTAGCTAACACATCCCACACACAAGTTCACTATCTTCCTGTAGACTAGTTGGTATATTGTTGCATTTATTGAAGTCTATAGGATTGGACCTACTTGGCTTGGAAGCGTAAGTGTTAATTACATTGTTAGTTTAAATTGGTAAATGAGTTTAATTGGGCTTCAATTTTAAGTGGTCCTATTCATCCCCTCTCTAGGACTTGGTCGTAATTATATAGTTCCGCCAAGCTTTTGCACGTGCCGTGGCAAACTATTCCATGTAATTTTAGAAGGGAGAAGGACCATGTAAGGGTTGAGAGAGCATCGATTAGGTCATTCAGATGCATGAATGAATTGATCAATTTGAGATCCAGGATAAACGGTAGAGGTTCCCCTGATAAAACCCTAATCCAAATGCAGTGTCTTGAAGGTCTCCAATATGAGGAGCATATATGTAAAAGTGGAGATATGAAAACCAACGATTTTATATTTATATGGACCTATTCGGAATGTAAATTGTAAATGTAAGATTATCTAAGTTTAGCATAGCTTAACCTATCCTTAGCATATTACTACCATCCAGTGCCATTGCTATGGTATGTAGGATTATATTAAACATCCACAACCTTAAGTTGTTGGATCCTGATTAAGTAAGTTCTTACTTCGACAATCATCTTTCTGGTCACATCTTGCTGACCATCCTCCTCGGTTATCTATTCATATAGACAAATTAGGTATTTATCGTTTGTTTTGTTTATTTCCCTAATTTATTTAATACTTTATCAATTATAATGAGCTTCACTCATATTAATAAAATTGACATTATTTAAGCTTCTTTTTATATATCTGTTCATCTTCATTTCTTTGGAAAATATATTAGATGCAATTATTGGTGAAAGAAAAGTTATTAGCATAAGGTAAAAAGAATTCTTTGGAAAGACCCACCCCTATCCTTTCACAATTTGCCTTACCACTGTTCACAACCAATGGTGGACTCAATAATTGAATTTCCAAATCTAGTCTACGCATTTGTTTCAGGGCTGGGTCACTAGTGTTTAATCAAACATTAAGTCGAGTATAATTCTAGCACACCCACACTTTCATAATCGCACATAAAATCTGAATACAGGCCCTCGATCACACCATGGCCCTGTATTTGATTGAATTGGGCAAACACCAACATCTAGTCAATGAATGATTAAAACGGCCTTCACTGGCAATTAGTACAAAATTTGGATTCCGTTAGTATGAAAAAAGCTATAACATGATATAAATTCTCCTAATCGGATATGGTTGTCTGCAAAGTCCATTTTCCAAGGATGATGATTCAATCACGTACTTCAGTCAGGTGGTGATTGTGAAGCTCATGTTCTTCTTCTTCTTCTTCTTCTTCTTCTTTTTTAAAAGGAAAGGAGGCTTTCATTTCATAAAAAGCAGGATTTACAGAAGGTGAATCGCATCACCCAAGATTCGGGCTTTTCTTGACAAAAAGAAAAGGAAAGCCTATCGTAAGGAAACAAAATAAAGACTAGGTCGGGGCCAGCTTGACCACGAAAAGAAGGGGATAAGAAAGCTAGGTCCCCCTTCTTACTGTGCCTAAACTCATCCTGTCGAGGAAGAGGAGGCCCCTGGGGATCGACAAGAGATCGGCTTGGCCCAAGAATAGAGCCTACCTTTAGTTTTCGCTCCCCGTTTTGGCCAAAGCATCCGCTGGCCCGTTCCCTTCTCTAAAGATATGAACAAATTGTACATTTCTGGCTGTGCTGAGGTTCTTGATTCTATCGATCCAACACTTCCATTTCCAACCCGGAATGGATCGAGCAGAATGGAAATTCACCACCAGAAGAGAGTCAGATTCCACTAAAATGTTGGAGTACCCCAGTTGGAGACAATGCTGAAGACCATCATGAATGACCCGCAACTCCACTCTTGTATTGGAGGTGACACCATAGCCAGCGTAAAAACTAAAGCAGAACTCTCCTTTCTCTCCTCTGCAAACTCTCCCTCCCTTGCCGCGCCTGGGTTACCCCTAGAAGAACCATCTACATTCAATTTAAACAAGCCCGGCGGGGGTTTCCTCCCAAATCACCACTTGGGACGGACTCCTTGTCTGAGGTTGCACTGAAATACCCATGGCTACTAGAGCCCTGCTAGACGAGCCTGGCCGAGAACGCGGAATGCCCCATCTGTTGACGAAGAACCGAACCCAGCCGTTGATGCGGGAGATGAGCACACCCACCTTCATCAACACCCCTTCGTAGCGCGCCGCATTCCTGCTCTTCTAAAGTTCCCAAAGTATAACACAAGGTAAAATCTTCTCGAAAGGTGCAGATGGCCCATTCGTTGAGCAGGATCTCCACCAGCGGGTCAACCAACCTTCCACTGAGAGGAAAGTGGCCATTTGAACGTCGAATATGAGGGAGAAATGGGACCAGACATCTCTCGTGAGCTTGCTCTGTAAGAAGAGGTGGACGAAAGTCTCAACCGCAGGTCTCAGACTCTGACAACTATCGTCAAAGTAATAACAGCAATGAGACGCGAGATGGATGCCACGAGATTGAACACTCGCATCAATCGGAAGGGCTCCCTTGAGAATCCTCTAAACCAGTAGCAATATCTTTGGAGGGATTTTGACGTTCCAGATTTTATCTCCCTAGGTTGTGTTGGGCCTGCGCGTCCTACCGATATCCTAGGCTGATGCAACTGTAAAGGCACCTGAAAGGTTTCGTGGCCAGATAGGTAAGTTTGGGCCTTCAGATAAATAATGCCCCCCTTGGAAGATGGAGTCAAGGTCCTGTTGGGACAGAATAGTTAGAACGGCTGAAGGGGGAAGCGGGCCAGATTTGCCCAGAAAATCTTTGATCTGAAGGTTCCAGAGTGGAGGCTTGATAGTGCAAATCGCCCTGTTTTCCAAAGGACCCAAACCAGTCCAATCAACTCACCATAAGCTCTGATTTCCTTCGTCGATTTGCCACTGAATGTGAGAATCCAGAACTGGGAAGATGGCTCGAATTCTCTTCCACAATGGAGAGAAAGAGGAAGAGGATTGGAGGTGGCCTTCTCCTTGGAGGTCCTGGGAATATCTGGTTTGAATAAATGAATACCACATCCCTTGCTGAGTACTAAACTTCACTGTCCAAGCCATTTTCAGGCAGAACGCTGCCATGACGTCAAATAAGGTCACATGTGCTATATATCCACACATCCATCCATTTTTTAAGCTCATTTTAGCAGGTGGGCCCAAAACTAAAGCAGATCCAAACCACACCATAGAAAACAGTGGTGACTGAAGCCTACCATTAAAACCTTCTGTCACGCCACAGACTTGGTAACCAGACTACAAGGAACCCGATAGCCGGTTCTGGCCACAACAGCCTCCGTAGTACCCCATTCTCGACTCCTGACGCAGGTTTCGATCCTGGGATCCCACAAAAAGGATTTCCATAACCATATAATCATTTCCAATACGAGCATACCCAAGATCACAACAAGTAAATTTCAGAAATAACAAAAGGACGCATTACAAAATCCACTATAAATTTAAACTTTTACAAGTACATAGCTGAAAAGAAATACATCTGATAATGAAGGAAGTTGGAAGGAGATCTGCAACACTGGGGGTCCTCGATGCAACTCTAATCCAAGCTCAGTTGTTACGACGCCGACCTAGGATCCCCTACACACATCAATCGTGCATAAGCTTATAGAAGCTTAGAGGGTGGTGGAAGTGTGTGGCAATGGTGCTCAGAAGAAGATGAAGAATGTAGGAGCGAGTCATAATCAATACCAATACCACTAGCCTTACCAAGGCTGTCATGAACGTAAGGAGCTATACCAAGGCGGTTCAATCATGCAGGAAGCCATACTAAGGCTATATAATACAATGAGTACCGTAATGCAATGAGTACTGGGCTCCATGCCAAGGTGATGTAATATAAGGCTTATACAGCCGATGTAAATGCAATGCGAAGTAATGTCGGTGCTCATATCCAACCCACATATCAAGTACGTTTCCGTCATAAGGAAATCACCGGGGTCTAGTACACTGCAGAATGACTACCGCTCTACAGACCTGCATAGTCAAATGAGCGTAGGAGACCTCACTACTCGCCTGTGGACAGCCAATCACCACCAAGGCCTGATGGTAGCGAGTGCTAGACCTACTAAAGCCCAGAAATTAGTCAACTATGTGGGAATGATCTCATGAAGGCCAACAATACTCACAAGGGGCCCCACCAGATGGAGTGCGTGTATACATCATGAAAAAGAACAAGTGAGCCTGCTACTGGACTATGAGTCCAGCAGCAACCCAAGGCAGAGAGTGCCTCCAAGATTGGGCGATCCAAGGCATGGACGGCCTATGTCACGCCCCAAACCTGAAAATCGTATTCACAAGAATCCCGATCGCTGAATCCGATGCCGACAGCCTCCGTAGTACCCCATTCTCGGCTCCTAGCGTCATACGCCAGATTTCCGATCCTGGGATCCTACAAGGAGGATTTTTTTTTTTTTGTACATTTAACTCGCAATAAGCATAACCATAAGATTACCCATATCACAAAGGCAACATCATCATCACATATCCACTAAAATAATCATTTGAGTACAATGCTGAAAGAGAAATACATAAATAAAATTCAAGCTCCAGAAGATCGATGTACGCTCCAAGCTCAACAATGCTACAACCTAACATCACCTGCACGCATCTATCGTGCATAAGCTTATAGAAAGCTTAGAGGGTGGTGTAAGTGTGTGCACAAGGTAAGTGCCAAGTAAGCAATATCAGAGTAATCAGAGTAAGCAGAAATACTAACAAGCCCATAAATCATACAATATCAGAAATAAGAAGAAATACTGACAATAACATGAATTATCCGAGTAAACAACATTATTAACAAGGTCATAAATCATACGATAACAGAGTAAGCAAAAATACAGACAAGTCCATGAGTCAATCAATATCAGAATACGCATTATAGAACATCTATGCAACTGAGGAGTCATAAAGAGCCAAACATCAGATGCTAAGGATGCGATGCAGTACGCAATTCCCGATGAGTGCACGAATACCGTCAGTCATATCTAGACCGTATAAACGTATAAACATAGTAACCCGAAATGTCATATGCAGTAGATGTAATGCGCTATGCGGTGCGAATGGAATGACCATGCTGGAGTGTGAAGTCGGGATGATAGTACGTAGTATCGCAGGCTATGGGGTCCATCACAAGGGTCTTCTATCCAAACCAATCCCATACCTAAATTTGGATAGTCAAACTCAATGTGGTAAACTCCTGATCTCAGGTTAGTCGCGCGCCCCAACCGAGATCCTTGCCATAACGACGGCACATAACAATTAGTTGCGCACCATCAGCCCGAGTGGATAGTGAATGAATGAATGAATGAGCATGCAACTCCTACTCAATAAGTCCACATATCAGTACAGTTCGTCTCTAGGATCATCACCGGGGTTTAGTACACTCCAAATGACACTGTCTCTCTCCAAGCAGCACAGTCCAAGTGAGCATAAGAAACCTCACTATCCGCCTGGCCAATAGTCAGCCAATACCTATCCGAGCTGGTCAAACTCAGCCTAGTAATGCCCCCTACTCTCGGGCGAGTAAGGCCACCACTCCTTTCCAACCGACCACGACACAGTGGGAGACGCGGCCTCCTGGTATTCGGCCCTCGTGCGCTCATATATCCACTCGGTCTCGATGTTGGAGTCATCTCCTGGCCACGGAGGTTTAGGGATTTTCACCCAGGGACATCTATGGCGCCTGTATGCTAGAACCAAATATTTCTGATGTCCCGTCTGGCCATCCACGATATGCCTGTGGAGGCTACGACCCTGATGTCGCTAGGGCATACAGTAATCATAATGCAAGATGCATGAATCATACAATCTAGTCATGCATCAATCCTGCGCATACCGTGCGCTCATGTGAGATAACCTCTGCCTATCAGGGAGTCTCATAACAACATGCTCAATGACATATGCAATGATCAACCACGTCTCATAACAAACATGCAGATGATGCGTATGGTCATGTATTGTGATACTATGCTGTCACATACTCATAATCAGTACCAATAACCGTCATTAATAATCAACCTCTATAATGTGGACATTTAACCAACATTGCTCCCAAGGATTGGCCCTCATAGGGCCAAACATATAGTGGGCCCATGGCCTCGCACAAAGAGCCTAATATACGACACAATGGGCCTTACTCAAGGGCCACATATACACAACAGGTGGGCTCTACTCATGGGCCTCAAATACATGACATGTGAGCCCTACACATGGGTCTCGAATACGTCAAATGGGTCATGCATTATGGGCCTAATACATATCACAATGGGCCTTGCCCATAGACCATGAATTGATCACAATGGGCCCCAACTACGGGTCGTATGTACATTATATAGGTCTCGACAATCGGCCTCGACCTCAACAATCGAAATTAACACTTGGAATCGGCTTCGATACTCGGCCTTGATAATCGAAATCGGCCTAGAATCAGAATCAGCAAATCGGTCATATCAAGCAGAATCGGCAATTGGCCACGACAATCAGAATCGATCGATAATCAGAATTGGCAAATCGGTCACGTCAATCGAGATTGGCAATCGGTCACGATAATCAGAATCGATCGATCAATAATTAGAGTCGGTAAATCGGTCACGTCGATCGGGATAGGCAATCGGTCACGATAATCAAAATCGATCGACCCATAATCAGAATCGGTAAATCGGGATTGGCAATCGATCACGACAATTAGGATCGGTCAATAATCAGAATCAGCAAATCGGTCACGTCAATCGGTTATGATAATCAGAATCGATCGATCAATAATTCGAGTCGGTAAATCGGTCACGTCGATCGGAGTCGGTAATCGATCACGTCGATTGGAATCGATTGATAATCAGCAATTGTCCATGACAATTGGAATCAACCGAACAATTGGCCTCAATACTCAGCCTCGACAATCGGCCGAATAAGGCCCAAGGAAGGGTCACAATGTGGACATTCAACCACCATTGCCCATCAATGTGGACATTTAACCAACATTGATCTCAAGGAGTGGCTCACATAAACATCATTACATACATCATGGCAAAAATTCCACATCACATCAGGCCTTGATTACACAATAGATGGGTCCTGCACCTGGGCCTCAAATACATCACATGGATCTCTATACGTCTCGTCAGGCCTCGCCAAAGGTCACGCACACATCATAGTGGGCCTTCTCACGTGGAGACATCAATGTGGGCCTCACCAAATGGGCCACAAATACATCATAATGGCCCTCAACCCATGAGCCCTAATATATCACAATGGGCCTCACTTGTGGGCCTTAGATACATAATAGGTGGGCCCTACACATGAGCCTAATATAAGTCAAGTGGGTTGCATCAATGGACCGCACCAGTAGACTTCATAAATGTCGAACGGGCCGCATCAACGGGTCGCACCAAGCGGCCTCATAAACATCAAGTGGGCCGCATTTCATGGGCCTCGTATACGACACGACAGGTGGGCCCTGCTCATGGGCCCTCAAACACATAATATGTGGGCCCTATGCATGGGTCTTATATGCATCAAATGGGCCACGCCAATGGGCCTAGCACATATCACAATGGGCCTTGCCCATAGGCCACGAATACATCACAATGGGCCTTGCCCATGGGCCTAACATACATCACAGTGGGCCCCTGACACGGACTCAATATACGTCACAAAGGGCCCACATCCCATGGCCTCAATGCATCATAATCGCCCTCTGCCCGTGGGCTCTAATACATCAAGATGGGCCACATCAACCACAATGTCCATCTAAATTTTTTTAAGGATAATTATAGAGCATTTCCAAGGAAATAATTCATATCGACAGATCGCCTGGACCGTACCACAAATAATAGTGGTGATAATGATTTCCACTGTTGAATTCTAGTGTGCCCCACTGCAGTACTTGTTTTCCAACCAATCTGTCCATAAGGTCATAAAGGCCCGGATTAAAGAGGAAAAACAAATATCATTAATCCAAAACTTCGGCACTTCCAAAGAGTTTCAAGGGTGGATGATCCATCCCCACTAATTTCTGCAGTGTGGTCCACCTGATGGACGGCTGGATCTAACACACATGAATCAGATGGGTCCATACAGATGGATGGTGGGTACAACACATGAATTAGGTGGGTCCATACAGATGGATGGTGGGTACAACACATGAATCAGATGGGACCCACTGAACTTGCTCACGTGGACACAGCAGCTGGAGCTGCTGGCTAGATGGTTGGGATATAACGCGTCCCTCATGGTGGAGGCCCACTTGCTGACGTCCTATTTCATGGTCAGGTCCATGTCCTCAACGGACGGATGGTTTGGATACAAATACAACATAGTGAACTTGCTGGAATGAAACACAACATGGTGGGCCTGCTGAAAATACACATCATGGTGGGCCTGCAGAAATGAAACACATCATGGTGGGCCTGCTGAAAATACACATCATGGTGGGCCTGCTGAACGTCCAGCCCATAAATGGCCCGAGTGAAACAGACACATCAGTGGGCCCCACGTCCGGCCTTTGGATGGCGTGGATGAAACTCATACATTACAGTGGGTCTCACTCTCCAAACGGCTGAACGGGATGGGTACAATAAGTACATCAGGGTGTGGCCCACCGTCCATCAAATGAGCAGACGGTGTGGATGCACAGATGCACCAAGGTGGCCCCACGTGTAAAGCAGAATGGAAGGACGGTGTGAATATAACACACGCATCAAGGTAAGTCTCACCGTCCAGACCTGCTGGACGGTGTGGATTATACATCAAGGTGGGCTACGTCCAAGCAGCTGGTCGGCTGGGATCCATCAGGTGGGTCCACAAGTGTGGCCCACCAGCTTCAAAAGATCAAGCAGATATTTGTGTTATTCTGCTGTCCAGCGTCCAGGACTGGACAGCGTGGATATAATAAAAACATCATGTGGGTCACCACCGTCCAGATGATGGACGGTGCTGATCAAACACTCAACAGGTGGGTCCCACCGTCCACACAGCTGGATGGTGTAGACGGTAAGATAGAACACGTACATCAAGCAGGTTCCACAGCTGCTGGGCAGCGTGGGTAAAATACATTACGGTGGGTCCCTCGGATGCTGGACAGCGATCCAGCAGCATCCCACTGACGGACGGCCCTTCTGGCCATGCTCTGGGCGAGCAGACTGATGGATGGCGAGGATATAGGATGTATACATCATGGTATGGTCCGCATGTGGGGTCCACACATGTGGCTACAAGGTTGGGATCCAGCTAGTATTTGGATCTTCCCCTACATCAAGTCCTGTGTGATCACTGGACGTCCAGCAACTTGGACAGCAAGGGCATCCTTGCTGCTGGACGGTCCAGATCCATCATGCATATTTATCAAGTGGGCCAGCAAAACATGGAAGAGAGAGAGAGAGAGAGAGAGAGAGAGAGAGAAACACCCACCTATGATCTTCTCCTCCTTCTCCCGCCAACGCAATCTAAAACTCCAAAGGACGAACTTCAACGGTTGAGATTGTTTTTGGAGGGTGGGGATGAGAGATAGGAAGTGGGCCACACAAAGCCTCTCATGGAGTTTAGTTGGACGTGAGTTGCTCCCATGAGAGGTACTTGGAATGATGAGAGAGAAATGAGAAAGAGAGAAGTGGTGAGGTGGAGGGATGGGATGAGGGCATGGTGCTTGTTGACTTTTGGGTGAAAAGAGGAATGAGTGCCATTCCTTGTTGGTGAAAAAAAGGAATGGTAAGGTGAGGTTGTGTACTTGACCTTCATTAATGGATTGATGTGATGTTTGGGGTAGAGATTCTCTTGCGAATTGCGACGTGCGGTGTTTTCCTCGAACTGAACGTGGGCCAACATCTTCTAGCCTGGGTATCGGGTCGGCTCGCGAGTCGCGGCGTTGGAACCGCGGTGACAGCGCGGTCGCTAAAATACAAGTCTCGGGTCGAGCTGCCTTTTGTAGGCAGGACTCGGCTTAAGATCGCGCGCAACGTCGGAAACCAGTCGAGAATTGCCGGAGTTCGACCGGAAGGACCGCGGGAGTCGACGGAACAGTAGAAACTAAGATACGGGTCTTACAGCCTGGACCAAACATATGTTAAGGTAGGCTCCACGTACGTCCACATTAAGCCTCAAATAAATGACATATGGTCTATGGTGGGCCTTAAACCACCCATAGAGAAACTCATGGGCTTATCTTAGGATCACCTAGGAGGACATCTAACCTCAATTGGTTCCAAAGAGGTAGCCCGCTTCTAACCAAATACAGATCAAGGCCTAAGGCCTCTACCGATCATGGGCCTAGTGGGCAAACATACAAAACTCAACTCATAAGCAATATGGTGGGCCTGTAGGTAAGGTTTGGGCCTAACCATGAAGATCATAAACCCACATATTGTGGTGGGCCTAATGGGCAGCCCATTATTCCAACACATGGGTAATCCTTATATTTAAAATGAGTAAGTTGGGCCTCACATCTCGGCACAAGTATGAGTTTATTTTAATGAGTAAGCAAGGGCCCCACTACTTGAGTATTTTGGCCCATAAAACCCATCACAATAATGTATTAAATATAGGCCCAAAAGTCAGGGGCCTATCAAGAAAGTTTCAAGTCATTGGGCCTAAGAAAACCCAACAAATAACTATGAAGACTAGTCCGATAAAATCCCAATTGGAATGTGCCTTAAATATGCACTAATTAAGCTCAAAATCAAATAAAAAATAAAGCAAGATATGTGTAATAATATCCCCAAATTTGGTGGACTATGCTGCCCCAAAACATTCATTTATGGGCAGCAACTTTGGGCCTATTGTTGAAATTTCAGCCCACCCACAATTTAGCATTGTTGGAAATTTAGAAATTAATTAGTTTGTATGTTTATTTTAATTCCTGGTGATCTATACATGTTACAGGGGGGGTCCACCAGATGAAGGAAGTAGATTGAACACACAAATCGGATGAGCCATGCTGCTGGACTGGATGTCCAGCAGCAGCCCAATGGGCTGGGTGTCCAATGGTGGGCACTCCTATGGGCCTGGGTATTTGGGCCAAAAACTCATCTAATGGGCCCCAATTGGATGCTACTGAAGGGGAGGATGATCAAATCCCCTATGGACCCCATATGGATGAACGGTGGGATATAAAATACATTAAGGTGGGCCCACAAAGTGGCCTGGATAGTCTGCCAAGGCTGGACGACCCAGCCTTGTGAGCCACTCCAGGCCGTACCACGGATGGTATAGGGGTCTGATGGTCCTGAAAGTTTGCAGAGTGGTACTTCCATGGGTGGGCTACATCTCCACAAAATTTTGTGATTTTAGATAATTATAAGTATTTTAATTAATTTAAAGAAAACAGTCTCTCCAAAAAATTTGTCTGACCTGGACGTCCAAACGTGGTGGGCCGGTCCAGCCCTTGCCATGGTGTGCACAGCGGTCCGTTGGCCTTAAAAATTGGTAGGTGGGTCCTACCATGGGTAGACCACACCTCCAGAAAATTTCGTTATTTTTGGATACTCGAAAATATTTTAATTAAATTCGGAATTACAATCTATCTAGAAATTCTACTAAGTGCAAAATTCTGGATAGACCATAATTGAGCACCCAATGGGGTGGGCCTTGGATGTCCAAAAATTAGGAATTAAATTTAAACCTTCTATTATATATGTAGTACAAGGTGGGGTCTACCAAAGTGGCCCACCGGATGAGAAACTATTTTATAATTTTACATTTCCAAATTGTAACCTTACTGGAATTATAACAGAAAATTCAGCAAATACCCATATTGGCCCACCCTTTTAGGGACCCAAATGAGGTCAATTGGGGCTAGAATTTGGGATGATTATACGTGGCATACTCATCTTTAAAAATCATATTTCACTTGGTATACAATTCCCCACCAAAAGCCCCAAATCCTATCCTCAAGTTGGCCCAAAATCTGTTTAGATAGATTTGGACAGCAACATGTACTTGAAAGAAATTGAATATAAACATCATTTAAGAAGGGAATTTAACCCCCAAAAATCATATTGTGTACCACATCAGTGGGCCCCACAAATATCCAGACATTCATCATCATCAAAAACCCCTTGCATGTGCTCCATTTAGGTGGATTTTGGGGCCACATATCTAAGGATGGACCGCCATAGACGTCCAACCCCATGGATGGTCTGGATTTTGTTGGCCCACAAGGTGGGCCATACACACATGATCAGAATGCTAATATCAAAGAAAAGTAAAGGATCAGGCACAAGAGGAGGGGCTCCGCCACCTTGAGGCACTCCCTTTCATCAATCACACCACACATCATACATTGATTACTATTACAACATGGATCTAGCACATGCATGACCTATGATCAAAATGCATGGTTGGGATATCATTCCCACCATGAATTTAGGGTGTAGATGACCCATCATGCTATAAAATCAAAGTAAACTACCATGACGGGGGTCCATAGAGGAAGACCCTATGCATGGGACATGCATGCATAAGGTAGGCCATTTGGCCACACCTATGGGAATGTGTGGGATCTCCACCATTGATTGGTGGGTCCTACACTTCCCTCATGAAGAAAAAGAAAGGATCTACACTATAGAAATCATATTTACATCCTAGAGAAGCACCCACCTCAAAGGATCTTCACCAAACTTCTACCAATGGACTCCCTATGCTTCAAGCTTCCAAGATCTAAGGTTGAGATTGAAGGTGGATGGTTAGATGAGGGGATTTTAGAGGGAAAAGGGGCTGAAAAATGGGGAGTAAGGTGGGATTTCTAAGGGTAGAGAGGGAGAGGGAGAGATGAGGAGAAGAGAGGAAGAGAGAGGAATGAGATACATTTGCTAGCAAGAAAGGGAGTTTTATTTAAAGTGATGATTACATTTGCTAGAAAAGAGGGATATGATGGTCTCTCTCTCTCGCTAGAGAAGAGAAATTTCAGAAAAATTCAGATTGGATAAGAGTGAAAAGGCACTTTTGCATGGGGTAAAGAAAAAGGAGTTTTCTTGATAAGAGAACTCATCATCACTAGCTAACTAGGTAGGGGCTAGCAACCTAGTCTAAGCTACCTACCCTAATGATGGCTAGGGAGATGAAATCTATGCTTAAGGGTTTGTACCAAATCCTAGGTGGGCCTTATAATCATGATCAACGGCCTAAATTATGCACGACCCACATCTCATGATCTAAAACTCGGATTGCAGCACTAGACGCGGCGATGGAACCACGGCGACGATGCGGTTGCTATGACACTAAATTTGGGTCGATCTAGGTCAGGTCTACGTGACCAGAGTCGAGGAAGACCATAAATGCTAACCAAAAGTCACGGGTCGGGTCTACGTGACGCACACATGCACACATATGAACTCGGGTCGAGTCTTACAATACTTCACACTGATAAAAAATTTCGTCATCAAAATTGACCAATACAGGACAAAATAAAAGGTAAAACACCACCATCATATAGCAATCATCATATAAGGAAGGCAATACAAACAATCATATATCAATCAATCACAAGGATAGCGTCTGACCCACACTTTCGCAACATAGAAACATGGAACACGTTGTGGATCACGGATAACGCAGGAGGTAAGGCAAGCCTATAGGCCACAGCGCCTACGCTCTCGGTAATATGAAAATGTCCAATAAATCTCGGGGCCAGCTTGCCCTTCACACAAAATCGAACCACGCCTTTCATAGGCGAGATCTTGAGATATACCATGTCCCGAACTGCAAACTCGAGGGGTCGACGTCGACAATCAGCAAAAATCTTCTGCCGGCTCTGAGTTGTGCGCATCCTCTGCCTGATAACATCAATAGCTTCCGAAGTTTGCTGCATAAGCTTGGGACCTAAGAGACGACACTCTCCAACCTCGGTCCAATAACTAGGAGATCTGCACGGTCTGTCATAAAGTGCCTCAAAAGGAACCATGCCGATGGTTGCCTAATAACTATTGTTGTACGCGAACTCGGCAAGGCGTAAATGCTCATCCCAACTGCCCACAAAGTCGATCACACAAGCTCTGACTATATCCTCAAGGATCTGGTTGACCCTTTCGGTCTGCCCATCCGTTTGCAGATGATAAGTGGTGCTGAGACGCAAAGTGACCCCCATCGCCTGCTGGAAATTCCTCCAAAACTGAGACGTAAATCTAGAGTCTTGGTCTGAAACGATCGAAACTGGGATGTCGTGCAGTCTCATTATCTCCTCAATAAATACCTTTGCAAGTCGGTCCATAGACCAGGAAGCACGCACCGAAATGAAATGAGCTGACTTTGTCAGGCGATCGATGATAACCCAGATGGTATCGTGACGCGCTGAGTCCTCGGCAAACCTGCGATGAAGTCCATCGATATGTGCTCTCATTTCCACTCTAGAACGCTCAACGACTGCAAGGGACTAGGGGGTCTCTAGTGGTCGGCCTTGACACGCTGGCATGTGTCACAATCGGCCACGAAACTAGCAATCTGACACTTCATCCCTTGCCAAAATACTGCCTTGACAACAAAACAAGCCAACAAGCTTGATATTGGCAATACAAACAAATCAGCGGGTAGGAACATCAAACCAACAAAGACGGAACACGATATACAACATCGTTCTAACACAGCGGTCTTCCCAAAAAATGTCGAAATTAACAATCCCTTACGGCAGACTCTTATAGTAGTCTGATCGAACAATAGCCCTTGGATACAAAAAGGTGCGATGCACCAAAACACAAGACTTATACACGGAGATAGGGAGAACACCCTCAACGATAACTAAGAGTTCTACTGAGTTGCACAAAATAAATCAAACCCGAGCTGGCTGGGGAGGTGCCTATCTCCTCAGCGGTCTCTACTGCTGTTATTGTTGTTGCGGTGGTCTACACTGCTGTTTCGACTGCTGTCGTGGTCTCGGTGGTAGGAGCCACTGTTGCTGCTGCGAAGGAAGAGGGCACTCATGCCTCTGATGCCCTATCTATCCACATCCATAGCAAACGCCAGTAAACGGTTTAGAAGGTGGTGCTGAACGTACTGCCGATGCCCTAGCGACTCGATAGGCTACGCACCTCTGCCGTCATCGACGCTACCGGGAGCTACCGGAGGGGGCCTGCCTCTTCCGGGACTCTTCTCTGATCACGATCCCTCTACAAACCGGTCCACTCGGCCTTGCCCTGAAGTAGAAATACCGCCAATGGAACTCGCTACAGAATCGAATCTCGCAAAAGGGGGCTCGTACACTCCTATTCCACCTATTCGGGCATCTCAGGAACGGGCTGACGGGTCAGAAGAACATCAGTGATGATCTGCATCAACTGCCGAAAATGCTCAACTCCTACAAGAATCGTCAGATAAGTGGGGGTAGCACTGACATCTGACGAAGGCACAGGTGCGGCGGGAGTCTCAGGAATAGTTACGGCAGGCTCAAGAGGGGGAAAAGGAATCTCAGAGGGTGGAGCAAAAGTCACTTGGATCATTGGAGCAGAATGAGAACCACGTCCACGGGCACCATGGCCACGGGCGTCACAATCATGGGCACCTCGACTAGACGGCATGGTCTATAGAAGGAACAAAGGTGATGGACACCTAGGGATCAGAATCCCTGAAGGTTCAAACGGAACGAGGAAAACCCACTCGGGACACTACTTGTCCTAAGCTCGTAGCAGATATGTGATGTTATCCCAAGTTATTCTAAAATTACTTTCTATGCTCTTATACCAACTCCTATCACGCCCCAGACTCGGTAACCGGGCTCACAAGGAACCTGATAGTCGGTTCTGGCCGTAGCAGCCTCCGTTGTACCCCATTCTCGGCTCCTGAGGCAGGTTCCTATCCTGGGATCCCGTAAGAAGGATTTCCATAACCGTATAACCATTTCCAATACGAGCATACCTAAGATCACAACAAATAAATTTCAGAAATAAGAAAAGGACACATTATAAAATCCACTATGAATTTAAACTTTTACAAGTACATGGCTGAAAAGAAATACATCTGATAACAAAGAAAGTAGGAAGAAGATCTACAATACGGGGGATCCTCAGCGCAACTCTAATCTAAGCTCAGCTGCTACGACGCTGACCTAGGATCCCTTGCACACATCAATCGTGCATAAGCTTATAGAAGCTTAGAGGGTGGTGGAAGTGTGTGACAATGGTGCTCAGAAGAAGATGAAGAATGTAGGAGGGAGTCATAATCAATACCAATACAACTAGCCTTACCAAGGCTGTCATGAACGCAAAAAGCTATACCAAGGTAGTGCAATCATGCAGGAAGCCATACCAATGCTATATAACACAATGAGTATCGTAATGCAATGAGTACTGGGCTCCATGCCAAGGCAATGCAATATAAGGCTTATACAGCCGATGTAAATGCAATGCGAAGTAATGTCAGTGCTTATATCCAACCCATATATCAAGTATATTTCTATCATAAGGAAATCACCGGGGTCTAATACACTGCAGAATAACTGCTGCTCTACAGACCCGCACAGTCAAACGAGCATAGGAGACCTCACTACCTACCTGTGGACAGCCAATCATTAGCAAGGCCTAACGGTAGCGGACCCATTCACGAGTTGGTCAGACTCAGCCTAGCTATTACCCTCTTTCCCTCAGACAGGTAAGGTCACACCCCAATTCAACCGACTACACGACAGTGGGAGTCACGGCCTAAAGGTATAAAGCCCTCGTGCGCTCATGTTTCCACCCGATCACAGCGCTGGAGTAGATCCTTGGTACCATGGAAGTTTTAAGAATTTTCTCTATGGGCATCTTATGCACCCTATATGCTCAAGTAACATTTTCGGTGTCCAAACATGGCCATCCATGATGTATCTGTGGAGGCTACAATCCTGATGAAGCAAGGGCGATAATGTGCATATACTATGCAATGCCAGATACATGAATCACATAATCAACCATGTATCAACTCCAAGCATCCAACGTTCTCAAGAGGGGATACTACGTCCCTCGAGGAAGGTATCATGCAATGCCCAATGACACAATCATAACCACACACACAGTGTCATTCAAGCATACAATGATGCACATGGGCCATGAAGATGAATCTATATGGGTTATGTGGTGATATATAATGTGGTACATTCCTCCTATCCAAGAAGGGACCAAGACTAAGTATTTAGACAATATCCATAAGGAACCAACCTCCAGTGGAGGCCCATTTACCAGGGGTAGTCTACGAGACTAAGCGTATAAGCTATAAGACTAAATAATGCAAAAATTGCCCTAACAAGAGTCTAAGATGGGCATTCAATCACACTTAGATACTACTGGGCCTAGGGGGGTCCATAATGGGGACTTTTAACCACCATTCCCCAAAAAGGCATATCAACCATGAACTATATGGATAGAAGGCCCAAGGCCCACAATTAAGATAAAAATAGGTGGCCACCTACATATATCCCTCATAATGGGTCATAAGAAAAAGGGTCTAATGCTACATTCAACAACATGGGCCCCAAGACGGGAATTAAGGTCCAAGGCCCAATTCCCAATAGCCATAGAATTTCATACATTAAGTTAGACCTGGTGGGCAGCTTGCGTACACAATGTATGGTCCAAAAAAATAAGTTTAAGTTTGGATGAAATTGGCCCCACTACATCAGCCTAATAACTAGCAATTTAAGCAGGCAACCAAGGGCCCAATACCATTTATATCTCAGCCCACAAGTCCATCAAAGTAGTGGAAGTCGGCCCAATGTATGGTTATGCTAAGCTGGGACATCCCTGCCCATTCTAGGCCCATTGGATGTCCCAAAAATCTGATCTTAAGATGGAGTCCTCATATGATCACTAAAGGTGACCCAAAAGAACGTACTAATTAAACCCGATGATTATAAAATATATGCATGCAACACGTACACAAGTTCTTAATATGGCGAGCCTCACATCTAATAAAGTTTCAGCCATAATAATGTACATTTAAGGCCAGCCCCTTGATAAACTTTCAGCTTACCCAACTTCCTGGACCGGCTAAAGCCCAGAAATCAGTCAACTATGTGGGAATGATCTCATGAAGGCCAACAATACTCACAAGGGGCCCCATCAGATGGAGGGCATGTATATATCATGACAAAGATCAAGTGGGCCTACTACTGGACTATGAGTCCAGCAGCAACCCAAGGCAGAGAGTGCCTCCAAGATCGGGCGATCCAAGGCTTAGATAGCCTGGACCAAACATATGTTAAGGTAGGCTCCACGTACATCCACATTGAGCCTCAAATAAATGACCTATATGGTCTATGGTGGGCCTTAAACCACCCATAGAGAAACCCATGGGCCTATCTTAGGATCACCAAGGAGGACATCCAACCTCAACTGGTTCCCAAAAGGTAGCCCGCTTCTAACCAAATACAGATCAAGGCCTAAGGCCTAAACCAATCATGGGCCTAGTGGGCAAACATACAAAGTCCAACTCATGAGCAATATGGTGGGTCCATAAGCAAGGTTTGGGTCCAATCATGAAGATCATAAACCCACAAATTGTGGTGGGCCTAATGGGCAGCCCATTATTCTAACACATGGGTAATCCTTATATTTAAAACAAGTAAGTTGGGCCTCACATCTCGGCCCAAGTATGGGTTTATTTTAATGGGCAAGCAAGGGTCCCACTACTTGAGTATTTTGGCCCATAAAACCTATCACAATAGTGTATTAAATATAGGCCCAAAGTTCAGGGGCCTATCAAGAAAGTTTCAAGTCAATGGGCCTAAGAAAACCCAACAAATAACTATGAAGACTATTCCAATAAGATCCCAATTGGAATGGGCCTTAAATATGCACTAATTAAGCCTAAAATCAAATTTAAAAAAAATAAGGAAAGAAATGTGTAATAATAACCCCAAATTTGGTGGACCATGCTGCCCCAAAACATTTATTTATGGGCAGCAACTTTGGGCCTATTGCTGAAATTTCAGCCCACCCACAATCTAGCATTGCTGGAAATTTAGAAATTAATTAGTTTATATGTTTATTTTAAATCCTGGTGACCCATACATGTTACAGGGGGGTCTACCAGATGAAGGGAGTAGATTGAACACAAATCAGATGGGCCATGCTGCTGGACTGAAAGCCCAATGGGCTATGCATCCCATGGTGGGCAGTCCTATGGGCCTGGGTACTTGGCCCAGAAACTCATCCAATGGGCCCCAATTGGATGCTATTGAAGGGGAGGATGATATAGTCTCCTATGGACCCCATATGGATGAATGGTGGGATATAAAATATATTGAGGTGGGCCAACAAAGTGGCCTAGACAGTCAGCCAAGGCTGGACGCCCCAGCCTGGGTGTCCCAGCCTGGTGGGCCACTCCAGGCCGCACCACGGATGGTAAAGTGGCCCGATGGCCCTGAAAGTTTGTAGAGTAGTACTTCCATAGGTGGGCCACATCTACAAAAAATTTCGTGATTTTTGGATAACTAGAAGTATTTTAATTAATTTAAAGAAAACAGATTGTCCAAAAAATTTGTCTGACCTGGATGTCCCAACGTGGTGGTCCGGTCCAGCCCTTGGCACGGTGTGTACAGGGGTCCGTTGGCCCAAAAAATTGGTAAGTGGGTCCTACCATGGGTAGAACACACCTCCACAGAATTTCGTGATTTTTGGATACTTAAAAATATTTTAATTAAATTTGGAATTACAATCTGTTCAGAAATTCTGCTAAGTGCAGAATTCTGGATAGATCATGATTGAGCACCCAATGGGGTGGGCCCTGGATGTCCAAAAATTAGAGAAATTAAATTTAAACCTTCTCTCATATATGTAGTATAATGTGGGGTCCACCAAAGTGGGCCACCTGATCAGAAACTATTTTATAATTTTACATTTCTAAATTGGAACCTTGCTGGAATTATAGCAGAAAATTCAGCAAGTACCCATATTGGTCCACCCTTTTGGGGACCCAAATGAGGTCAATTAGGGCTGAAATTTGGCATGCTTATAGGTGGGATACTCATCTTCAAAAATCATATTTCGCTTGGTATACAATTCTCTACCAAAAGCCCCAAATCCTAGCCTCAAGTTGGCCCAAAATCTATTCAGATAGATTTGGACAGTAACATGTACTTGAAAGAAATTGAATATAAACATCATTTAAGAAAGGATTTAACCCCCAAAATCATGTTGTGGACCACTCCAGTGGGTCCCACAAATATCTAGATCTTTCCCATCATAAAAAACCCCTTGCATGTGCCTTATTTAGGTGGATTTTGGGGCCACATGTCTAAGGATGGACCACCATGGACGTCCAACCTCCATGGATGGTCTGAATTTTGTTGGCCCACAAGTTGGGCCACACACACATGATCAGAATGCTAATATCAAAGAAAAGTAAAGGATCGGCCGCAAGAGGAGGGGCTCCGCCACCTTGAGGGCCTCCCCTTCATCAATCACACCACACATCATACATTGATTACTATTACAACATGGATCTAGTACATGCATGGCCTATGATCAAAATGGATGGTTGGGATACCATTCCCACCATGAATCTAGGGTCTAGATGACCCATCATGCTATAAAATCAAAGAAAACCATCATGATTGGGGTCCATAGAGGAAGACCCCATGCATGGGACATGCATGCATAAGGTAGACCATTTGGCCACACCTATGGGAACGTGTGGGATCTCCACCATTGATTGGTGGGTCCTACACTTCCCTCATGAAGAAAAGAAAGGATCTGCACTATAGAAATCAGATTTACATCTTAGAGAAGCACCCACCTCAAAGGATCTTCACCAAACTTCTACCAATGGACTCCATATGTTCAAGCTTCCAAGATCTAAGGTTGAGATTGAAGGTGGATGGTTAGATGAGGGGATTTTAGAGGGAAAAGGGGCTGAAAAATGGAGAGTAAGGTGGGATGTCCAAGGGTAGAGAGGGAGAGGGAGAGATGAGGATAAGAGAGGAAGAGAGAGGAATGAGATACATTTGCTAGCAAGAAAGAAAGTTTTATTCAAAGTAATTATTACATTTGCTAGAAAAGAGAGATATGATGGTCTCTCTCTCTCCCTATAGAAGAGAAATTTCATAAAAATTCAGATTGAGGAAGAGTGAAAAGGCACTTTTGCATGGGTAAAGAAAAAGGAGCTCTTTTGATAAGAGAACTCATCATCACTAGCGAGCTAGGTAGGGGCTAGCAACCTAGTCTAAGCTACCTATCCTAATGATGGCTAGGGAGATGAAATCTATGCTTAGGGGTTTGTACCAAATCCTAGGTGGGCCCCACAATCACAATCAACGGCCTAAATTATGCATGACCCACATCTCATGATCTACAACTCGGATTGCCGCATGAGACGCGGCGACGATGCGGTCGCTATGGCACTAAATTTAGGTCGATTCGGGTCGGGTCTACGTGACCAGACTCGAGGAAGACCACAAATGCTAACCGAAAGTCGCGGGTCGCCGGAATTCGACCAGTTGGACCGAGGGACCAAAATGAACGAAATGCATACTCACACGCACACATACACACATATGAACTCGGGTCAGGTCTTACACCTTTCTAAGACCCACTGTAATATTTATTTGCCATCCAACCTATTGATATGGTCAACAGATCTGGAAGAAGGGAAAATACAAATCAGCTTGATCCAAAGCATTTCATAGTCCACAACAAGTTTTCTATCGTCAATCACCACTTTAGAAGCGGATTGAGTTTGCCTCTGTGGGGCCACCGTGATCAGTACAAGAAATGTGGGAATTCCTGACCCATTTTTATCGGCAACCGGTCGTTTGGGAAACCTTGGTCGGCGAAATAAACGCTCACGCCCTCTCTCTCTCATAATAGAAAGTTATTTTCCCCCCTTTTGTTTTTTTATTTTTATTTTTTTTTATAACATCAAAAGCCCTCTTCTTCTCCTTACCCCTAATCGTTGCCATCTCTGAACCCTAACCCTCCTCTTCTCCTTACCCTAACGTTGTTGTCCTACTTTCTACTCCAAACCCTAACCCATCAACCACCGACGATGTCCATAGTCTTCCCCATCTGCGGTAGCAGCGGATCTCGTCCCAATGCATGGCCGCCCAACCTCCATCAACAACAGCTACCATCACAAGAGGTTGCTCGTCCCTCATTGTCAACAACAGCTACCATCAAATCGAAGGTACTCTCTCTCGATCTCTCTTCCTTCATCTCTGTCTATCACTTCCCCTTTCGATTATCAGAATTTGTGCAATGACCATGGCGTGCCAGCGATCATATACGCCATGTCCATGGCCGCCGACTTCTGCATGTTAGTTGTTTGAAGAAATGCTTCAACCGATAACGTCTACCACTGTTGTACATTTAATCTCTCTGTTTCTTAGTGGGCCCCACCATTTAAGCAAAAGAGACATGATGCAGTAAATCGCACTCTAGTCATTTGAAGAAATGCTTCAACCAATACCTGTCAATCCACTATTGCCTTTCCTCAACCATATCTTGATTTTACCTTTGTGATTGACACAATATGGAGCACACAATTGAAGTGTATGTTTCCTCACTTAATTAGGTCTTCAAGCTTCAAGAAGTAAGCGAGCATGCTTAATCGATGGGGATTGTTTTATGTAGCATTTTGAACCAACTCAGCTGCTGCTCTGTACTCCAAGGTTGAGTTCTTTGCATTTGCTCTTCATGAAGTCATCCTCATTTCAGATTGGAATTTATTTTTGTATATATGAATTTTCATTTATTTTTTGTATATATGAATTTTCATTTACAATTTTCACTCAATAGTTATGTGCAATTAGGTTTTTTCTGCGGGAGAATGAGTAGGAGTCTTATCATTTGACTGTAGTTCAACATTGAGATCTATCCATGCTTTTGATTGTGATATGATTAGAAAGTTGGAGTCCCTACATTTTTCTAGTATTGAACATGTTGCTTATGGTCAAAGAATTTCTTCTGAAGAAGATCGGCTATGGAGCTCTGTAAGGGCTATATCTGGACTTCAATTTCTGGACTGCTATCAATGAGTGACAGAGAATGATTAAAGATCTGGGGAATCCAACCGTCTATATTGATTAAAGAAACGACCATGAGTTTGCTTTCACCCCTTTTTTGGGGGTTTTATGCAAAACGTCACCCGAATTTGCGTGCAACATTAATTTGTTTGGTCTATTTCAAAATGTTGTTCACCTGCATGTGCAACATTAATTTGTTTGGTCTATTTCAAAATGTTGTTCCCTATCATTCAAGTAGCTGACCTTCTTCTTCTTTTTTCTGTAGACATGTCACCTCCATTGTTACAAGATGGTGGACAGAAGTTCCATCTGGTTAGAAGCAAAGTTAGATCTTTTTTTCTTTGCCTAAAAAATTAGGCCATTTTACTCCTCGGTGATACAGGACAATTAACCACGTGGGCTTGTTCTGATGGTTTACCAAGAGTCGGGTCCTTCATGCATCCGCTTCTTCTCAGTCATGGGTGAGGGTTTGTTAAGTTTATAACATGGTTGCTGGCTTGCAACATGCAAGGGTCATTTGGTCATGTGGTTTACTTAGTTGAGCATTCTTTTTACACTTATATGAAAATGGTTCCTTTTTTTTTTTTTTTTTCAACCAGTTCCTTCTTCAATATGCTCTAATAGTATGGATAGGCAATGATAATGGCTCTTTTGATGCTTTTGAACAAGTTGGTTTCAAAATGTTCTTTGGGGTCACTGCTTCTGCAATGAATTGGGATGCTGATGGGACAAGTTGCAGTCTTGTTTTGGAAGACAAACCTCTGGTAAACTTTGTTGAGCTTCCTGATACATGCTAAGGCCTATGTTATTGCAACATCTTTAGTGGAGTTATCACGGGGGCACTAGAAATGGTGAGAATTTCATCTCTCTCTCTCTCTCTCTCTCTCTCTCTCTCTCTCTCTCTCTCTACCTACCTACCTATCTATCTATATAATAAGCTTTTAGTTGCTTCTGTTTGATAGCAGTTGAACTATTTTAGTTGCTTTGAATTGCAGTCACTAGTATGGAGAATTCGTCTTTGGCTATTCTTGGGCTAATGCCTACTACAGCTATAGCACTCAATATTATCCAAAGTTGCAATTTTGTGTTCCTTTTACTTCAGTAACAGGTCCCTGGATATTATCCATGGCGGCATGCAAGGACCAATGGCCTGGACTGCTAAACCATGGTGCCGCTTGTCCGAATTGAAAACTTGCGTATAGTGCTTAAATTTATCATCCAATCACTGTCTTACTCGGCTTCCTCTTCATTGAAGGTTCTGACATGAGTCTTGGACTTCTGTTTACCTGAATGCAACAAAAAAGAAAATACTTTCATTTCGAACTATAAATTTTATCAGGATTCAAGACAATAAGGAAGAGGCTTTGCTGATCTTCCGTTCTGAAGAAAATCAGGTTGGTTCACTCATCAGTTGTGGCTAGGATACAAAACTAATGTGTAGCTAGAGAAAAAAAAAAGTTTTTTTTTTTCCTTAGCACTCCACTATTTTGTACGTTATGAACCACCATGAATTGATTGACCTAAAATGGTGGATCTTAGCAATCCACTATTTTATGCCCGGTATGCAATTTCTAATTTTCTAAATGCTTGTATATCATCCATCATTCTCTGCTACTTTATTAAAGTTTTTCCTCTTTCTCCCTTTTTTAAAAATTGTCATTGTTAGCATGTAATATTGCTTAGATTTTTATGTTGTTGTTGTTGTTGTTGCCAGTGAACTAGAAACATCAGGGCAGATGTTCGAGAGAAGATATGAATTTCTCTGGGAGCTTTTATGAATCCATTGTTAACACTGACCTCGCTCTGGTGGATGATGTATTTAAAACATTGCCTATTCCAGTTCTATGTGATGATAAAGAGATAATGTCTCTTTCTGAGATTGATGAGCTTGTTCTTCTTTGTCAAATTTCACTATTTATGTTTTATGGATTATTATGGCAGGAAGATTTAATTTTCCATTTTATTTTTCTTTGAATGGTTGGATCTTAGAACTGTACAATGAATCTATATATTTCCATTAACCTTTGAAAGAAGTCTATCTAATGGGCTTTGGCACATTTGTCTTTTGCAGACTTATCCAAATCCTTTGCAAGATAATACAGCATATTCAGTTGTTAAGTAAGTTAATTTAGCTTTTCTACTCAAGCTGATTTCCATTGCCCTTTTTATTTTATTTTATTTTATTTTATTTTTTTAATTACCAACAACTATGGCATATCTTCTCAGTCATTTAAACTGATGGATGATTTATTGAAATAACTTTTTGTTTACAGGGAATTGAAATAATTTGAGTTGGCAATGATGATATTTCCCATGCAATAAATATTATTTTAAAAAACAATATTTGAACACTAGAGAATGTGATGGCTTGGAATGTATTTAATTTGGACACAAGCACTGCATAGGCATAAATTTGGCATGCCACATCCGGAGACAATTAGATTATCAAGCTAATGTGCACATCGGGTGAGGTTTCACCTATTATGGAAAGAAGCAGATATCTCACAAACAAAAGTTGTTCATCTGAATTTGCAACTAAATGCAGTCTTTAATACCCATGATTTTCTGTGGGTTTTTTTTTTTTTTTTTGTTATGGTTTGTTTCAAGACTGTGCTTGCTAGGATATTGTATTATACTGGACTAGAACAAACTTCGTTGACATTTGCATATGTCATGTCCAACTTATTTCCATCAATGACCTTCTTGTTGGCTATCATCTTGGGTATAACCCACTCATCTCAGCATTTTAAGTTAGGATTTGTTTTGATTCATATAACATATCAAATTTTGGTACTTTCCAAAGGATCATGTAGATTTTGTAATAAGTAGAGAAGCATTGGTTTCTATTTTTGGAACATGGGTTTTCAAGTTTGGTGGATGGATGGTCTTCATCCAATTACTTATGCCAATTTCATGTTATGCAGGAAAAAGCGGAAAATGAACCTAAACTATGTCAAAGCCTTGGTTTCAGGTAACTTGGTACCTTTAGTTGTTGTTGACGATGTGCCAGAATATAGAATTATTACCATTCAGATAAACTGTGGACACAAATATCATCCTGCAGATACAATACTTCTGTCTTGGTTTCCTTTCGGTATTGTGTTGTTTTATATGTTACTATGAGCAACTGTTTGTTTTGTTGTTGTTGTTGTTATTGGCTCGTTAAAATGAAAAATATCCAACGGTCCTATTTTAACAAATGAGTCTCTACAAATCAGAGGTTAGGATTGTTCAAACAGCCTGATTTCAGATTGTGATTTAGCGACAGTGGATTCCACAGTCTAGTCAGTCTAATTTTAGTTAGTTTATGCCTGACTTTCATACAACCCCCAAGAACCCAACATGTAATAGAAAAAAACAGCAAATCCAAAAAGACCCGCATCAGAAATCTGCATGAAAAGAGGCTAAACAGCAAATCTAAAAAGACCCACATCAGAAATCTGCATGAAAGGAGGCTAAAACAGAATTTAAAAAAAAATAAAATGTCAAGACCATCTAAACAGCAAACACAAAGAGACCCACATCAGAAATCTCCATGATTTCTAAATCTTAGGATACAGTTACATATATTGGTATCCGATTCGCAAGATGCCTTTTATACTTGAGTGTTTGTTACTTAAAAACATTGAACCCTTCTATTGGAATTTAGTTTTATTAAACAAGGTACTGTTTTTCAGTTTTTGTAACATTCAAGTGGCCCGCACTAAAGGAAGCAGTTCTCACAGATCTATTCATACCATTACAATGGATATTAATTGGATGGGAGGCATCTTTTGTTTTCGTTTACTGATGTTTTCCATTGCCATTACTTTATCTAATTTTACCTTACTGATCTTTGGTGTAACCAATGTACCCTCAGACTAATTTTGTGCAAACTTTCATGATATTTGATGATATTTGGTGCAACCAAATGCACCCTTACGGATTTTCTATCCTTAATACAAGCTTGATTGTTTTATGCTATTAATATAAAAAATTCTCAAACTTGATTGTTTTTATAGGGTCAGTTGACACTCTCCACTGCTGAACCTCCTAATCCTACAACAAGTGTGACATCTGATAAAGATGAAGATGCCCCATCTGAATACGGGACCGTAAAATGGAAATAATGAGCAATTTTCAGGACTTGAATGGCCTGTGATCATTGGTGAGCCCTTAGGCCCCATGTAGGGATTTGCATCATGATAATAAGGCAAGAAGAATTCTCATTGCTCCTGTTTCTATTATTTCTATATTTTCTTTCTTTCTTGATTTTTGTAGGCATTTTTTTGGTTTTCTAACAAAGTTGCTTTCTTTTATGCACAACTCCAATAATAACTTTGTGCTCGAGCTGGACTTTTCGCCCTTCACTGATTCTCTTTTCCTCAGCCTACTCTGTCAAAATCCATCGGCAATGGTGTAGAGTTCCTAAATCAGCACATTTCTTTGATTTTTTTTTCCCCTTAAAAGTCTTGACTAATGATAGTCCGTTTGGTTTAAAAAAATATGGCCCACCGAATAGAAGTGGCGTTGTACCTAAGATCATGTCTCCCATTCTTTTATAATCTTCCCTGTTTATTGATTTTTTTTTTTTTGAAACGCATGAATTGTTTATTGGTCGGCATAAAAATCATGGCATTATCATGTAAATCCGCTCCATTTTATTTTAATTTCATGATCTTTGTCAGATAATGGTTTTCATGGGAGACTTTCTTGTTGGGAACTATTCAACAGGTGAGGAAACATCTCTTAAATCTATGTTTGTTTTCTATATTCCATCGCATGCACCACGTGGTGGAGTTTTAAGACGTTGTCGTGTTTTCGTTTTTTTGCTTTGATGGTTGTGCCGCCATCGCCGATTCTGGAACTTCCTTACTCACAAGCCCAAGCTGTATGTGTTGTACCTTTTATTAACTAGTTAAATGAACATCTCGGGAGTGCGTTTGGGTTCTCAAGGTAGACAAAATGCGTAGCATCAGACTTTGAATTTGAAGAAGCACATCCCAGTCTTATCTTGACCATGTTTTCGGGCATAAAAAAGCAAAAAAGAAAAAAAAAAAAAAAGATAAAAGATAAAAAGGAAAAAGTGGGAGAATGTTATTAAGTTGGATTTAGTTGGCTTGGGAAGCTCCACCAACCATGATTTGGTGGTACACCCAAACACTTGCTCGAGAGCATGTTTGGATTAGAAGTGTATTTGATGAAGGGGTCTTGCATTTGGAATTGAGAAAACATGGGCCTTGTTGATGATCCCATGATTAAGAGAGGTCAAAGCCGACATGGTGATCCATGATAGTAGGAGAAATACCAAATTCGGCCAAACCATTCTTGTAAAATCATCTCATGGAATCCAAAAATAAATGACTTAAGAAGGTGTGTTTGGTTGCAATTCATGATAGTTGGTGCAACCAAACACATCCTAAACCAAACATCTGTGTAATGCTATTGGGTAAAACCAAAGTATTTGTGATTTCTTTGGTTCTCCTTTGACTAATTTATTGAGTGTTTGGCTTCTTGAAGTATAGGGGACAGTCTTCAATTGTAGAAATAAATGTTGCCAATAAAAACTTAATGATGGATGGAGAATTTCAAATTGTTGGGCTGAACAAGAGGCTTGTGTTCTGCCTCTCTCATAGTGCTTGGACATTTTCTTTGTCTAAATGTAGATTTCATTCATATTACAGCACACACGAGTTAGGCTTGAGAGTGATGTCAATGAGCAGTCGGTTATATTTACTCTGGAGCCTTTTTATTCATCCATTGATCCTCATTTCTCGGATTCAATGATCTTCTAATCTTACGTGCACTCCATGTCAACAATGATAAGGCAAAAATGTTATTGAAACCGACAAGAGCTTTTAAGAAGATCAAGCAATATTGTATGTTCTTCAAAAAATAAGCGGCACTGCTATCTGTCATTCTTTGGAAGAGTTCCAATTGGCCCGTGTCGTCTAATGTTGCATTCTAGTATTAGGATTTCCCATGTTGCTCTATTTGTTGAAACCCCATCTTTTTTCCCTTGTCACTCCTACGTGAAATAATAAAATGCTATGCTTTAGTTTATTTATATAATAACATGTGAATTGTGAAAGAATCCTCAAAAAAAAAAAAAAAAAAAAAAAAAAATCTTACTTTTATTTATTTCCAAATAATTTTTAAGTTTTTCATATCATATATCACACTTGATGGTGATTGGTGACCTCCTTCTGCATCTTGCAGGTGTACATGTCAGATTTAACGACACTTATTACTTGGACATGCGAAAGGCGCAGTGATATGATCAAGGTATTCAGGCATCACAATGCTTATTGGGCTCCCATTTCATTTTACTTAGGGCTATTGTGAAATTATGGCATTCCTCCTTGATGGCTAGCAAGCTGATAAGTGTTCTTTGATGTTGAACAAGGAGTTTGAGATAATAGAGTTGATCGTTGATGTGCAGTACTGCTTACAGGTGCGCTCTCATTTACAATTGTGTATAAAAGATATTGTTGAGTCATTGATATATTTTATAGCTACTAGAAATCTATAGGCCTTTTGTATAGTGCCATTTTGTTTAAATTCTACATCTTGATTGTCTTAACTCAAACACCTTATTAAACTCTCATGGCCATGAAGTCTGATGGAAATCCAGATCATATGTAATAAAATGGCAACTTGTGTTGTTTCTTGGGATTTTATTATGGAATCTCTAAGAGTCAAGGACCTTTTCTGCCTGGAGCTGTCAATTTCAAACTTCCAATATAGCCTTGTTAGGAAAATGGTGGATGGTAATAGGTCCTTTCATGTTTGTACGTGGAGGATAGTTGCATGTCTTTATCTCTCATCCTTGGAGATGGACTCTATAACTTCATCAAAGTACTATCTTTCACCATCAGAAGCTTCGATGGTAGATTGAAATGGAAGGACCCTCAGAACAGGTAAAACACCATGACTTCAGCTTTTTTGACGCTACTCACGCTGGGAGTACCATATAGAAGATTTATTATTATTATTATTATTTAAAGACCATTCTCAATTTATTGTAATAAATATTATATATATTTTTTTATTGTGAAGTAATATAGATTTTATTTAATATTTAGTTTAAATTGTTGCAACATTTTTTATGTTTAAAAAAATACAGGTTTCAATTGAATTATATATAATAAAAATTTACTGGCCTAACTGGGTTGTGCAAGCATATCGCGGCGCTTGTAGAGATCCTTACGGCGCTTAGGTTACTTTTAGCAGCGCTTTTGTCAGAAATACCAGCGCCAGAAAAAGCGCCGCTGGAACTAACGAGACCGCCGCAATAGACTGGATTATTAGCAGCGCTTCTCAGAGCGCCGCTAAAATAGCTTCGCGCCGCAAAAACTTTTAGCGACATACCCCTCCGGCGGCGCTTGTCTAGCGCCGCGTAAATTATATACCGGCGTATTAGAGGTTTTAGCGGCGGTTTTGGCCGCCGCTAAAAGTCAACTGTCTTGTTATGGCTTTTATCCATACCATCATCCATTTTATCATATCATTTTAAGGTTTGAGCCAAAAATGAGACAAATCTAAAGCCCAAGTGGACCACACCAAAGGAAGCAGTGGTGATAATGGCGTCCACCGTTGAAACCTTATTAAAGCTCACTGTGATGTTTATTTGTCATCCAAACGGTTCATAGAGTCATGTAGACATGGATGAAGAGAAAAAAACAAATTTCAACTTGAACTAAAACTTCGGTGACCCCAAAAATGTTTTTAATATTGGGCGTTCAATCCTTACTGGATCTGCCTCATTCTTTGTGCTTGTACCCTAAAATAATTTAGGAAAAGTGGATGAACGGCATGGATAAAATCCCTACATCAAAATGGGTTCCACAGTCCCTGCCTTGAATGATTCTGCCTAGGTGGGGCAAGATGCAATCAGCTTTCCACCACTATTTCCTGTGGTGTGGTCCCTCAAGATTTAGATCTGCTTTACTTTTGAGCCCACATCTTAAAATGGATTGGTAAAATAAATAAACGGCAGGGATATACAACATATACATCAAGGTGGGCCCCTTGTCAAGACACGACTTGAGTGAATCCACACTCATTTCCCACACGGTTTCGTATATGCAGCCTGCCCAGAAATCTGGGACAACGAGTTACAACATTTTCCATGCCAGTCCAGTGGAGACTAGCATCTTTGACCGCAAAGCATGGCTCAATTAAATCATTGAATGTTGGGGTGACTACCCACATGTGGTTGGAGGGTCACAACGCAGTTTAATTCATATCATCAGGTTACTGTACAATCAATGCAGGTATGACACAGTGAAAATTCATGCTCGCATGGGTCTACCATTCAAACATTCCCAAGGCCTACGGTGATGTTTACATGCCATTGAAATTCTTCACACCCGGATGAACTCACGAAACAAAAATATTAGCATGATCTGATGCTTTTGTGGCCCAAGAATGTTGCAACGGTGGAGATTGAATCCCCACATTTTCCTTTAGTGTAGCCTACTTGAGTTCTAGATCTGCCTCATTTGTAGGCTCATGTCCTAACAGGAGTTGCAAAAATGGATGGACAGAGTAGGTTTCTTACAAACATCACAGTAGGCCCGCCCACTTAGCTTCGGACAGAAGGAATCGGGTAGCAGGCAATCCACGTCGAATTTTGAAAACGCTATGGTACATGGACACGGATTATTCAAAATTTCGTACGGTAGACCCCATTGGGCCATGCCAGGACCAATTCTGTACGGCATTGGGTCTATTTTCCAGGACGCGGATTGCGTCCTACCCCCGCCGGGACGGTATCCGTCCGGGCAGGGCTAAGCGGTTCACCGCTTTTCTCACGTCATTTTAAAGTACGATCCTAAAAATTAGGCAGGACCACAGATACAGTGGATCACGCTAAAGGAAGCTGCACTGATAATGATAACCACAGTTGAAACCTTTCTAAGGGCCAACACGATTTTTTATTTTTTATTTACCATCCAACCTATTCATTAGGTCATGTAGAAGTAGATGAAGTGAAAACACAAATATCAGCTTGATCCAAACTTCTCCTGCTCCCAAGAAGTTTTTAATGATGTACGTTCAATCACCACTTTGTGGTCCATTTAAGACTTAGACCTGCCTCATTTCTTAATACACACCTTAAAATGATCTGATAAAAGTTTTGGACGGTGTGGATAGAATACTTAAATCACGGTGGGCTCCACAGATGGGTAGGACGCAATCCGCGTCCTATTTTCCACGCCGTTTCGTTCACGCACGAACATCACTTTCCACGCCGTTTCGTACACAGGATTTTCACGCAGTTACACCCCATCTTGCATCTGGATTCTCCATGATACAATCTTAAGGGCAGATTTGAGGGGCAACGTATTAGCAATATGGCCAAAGTGTCCAGCGACAAGATGACAAAAAATACCTTTTTTATTCCAAGAAGGAATGCTGTCCGTTGGAAGAAACCTGCGTGGGGCATCACTTGATGATCTGGGACGTTGGCCTGGTAGGGCTCACTGCTGATGGGAGGTTGCCTAAATGATCTGACCTATAGGATGGTCCTGATTACCTAACTGGGCCTAACTTTCCATTTTGATAGATGTAGCCTAATGTAAGTAAGTTGCAAACCAGCAGTTGGATGGAGACATCTGATAGGAGACGTAGTCGTGCAAGAATCATCCATGATGTGGCCCACCGGATGAAAGAGTTATGTGGTACCAAAGTAATGGATTTCTATAAAGTCCTCTAGCTACTATGAAGCCTATGATCTTACAATCTAGACCGTCCATATGATAGTTTCTCAAAGGATGGAACTAGCCCTAAATTCCGAAATAAGACTGTGCCAAAACGAAGCACCATTTTCCTGCAATGTGTAGCGATGGTCCAAATTTAATACAAAAAGCCAACAATCAGATGCATGGGATGTCCCAACGTGGGTACCATCCAGTAGACGGCTTGGATCTTTGATCCATCAGGTCCTTGGTCCAAACGATCAGTGGACCCAGTGATTGATACCCACTAGTCGCCCTACTGATTAGAATCACACACAATCATGCTCGGACCTGTTAAATAGACGGACTCGGATTTCCTGCAAAAGCCTTTTAGCAGTAAGCTTCTGCGCTGGGAACCTAATTAGGGCCCACCGTGATGTTTGTGAGAAATCCTCCCATATCATCCGTTTTATGAGCTCATTTTAGGGAGCCGAATCCAATACTAAAGTGGGCCGAAAACGTGTGATTGAACTTATTTGTGGGGCCACAGAAGTTTTGAATCAGACTGATATTTGTTTTTTTTTTTTCAGTTCATGAACGGTATGGATGACATGTAAACATCACTGTAGAACCCATGCAGGTTTCAATGGTAAGAATTTCCCTACTTGCCTTTTTGTTTAGTGCAGCCAACTTGAGTCTTGGATCATGCTCATTTTTGGTCTCATGCCATAAAATGATCTCACAAGATGGATGGACGGGTGGATTTCGCAAAAACATCACGGTGAGCTCCACCTAGGCTTCCGGTATAGGAACTTCCTACTAAAGGCTTTCTCAAGAAATCCACGTCCTAAATAAACGTTATAAGAAGGGAAAAGGATTGGCTAGCTATTCCCCTGCCACCAACCCAGTGGCTGGTATTCGGTGCTATGATGGACCCACCATGATGTATGTGTTTCATCCATTCCCGTTCATCTATTTTATAGGTCATTTTAGGGCTTGATACCAAAAATGAGAGGGATATAAATCTAAGGTGGACCACACCATAGGAAAACAATATTGATTGATTATCCACCATTAAAATCCTCCTAAGGTCCACTGTATTGTTTGTTTGACATCCAATATGTTGATTAGGTCATACAAACCCAGATGAAGGGAATAAACAAAGAGCAGCTTAATCCAAAACTTTTATGGCCTCCAAAAAGCTTTTAATATTCTATGCTCATTCAACATTGTTTCCAGTAATGTGATCCACTTTTATTTATTTATTTATTTATCTATTTTATAGGTGGATACGCATCACCAAATATTATTAAATTAAAGATACTACTCATTTTTTGTCTCGTGCCCTAAAATGATCTCACAAAATGGATGAACACGTGGATTTCTCAAAAACATCACGTTGGACCCCACCTAAGTTTCCCATGCAGGAACTTCCGAATAAAGGCTTTCTCAGGAAATCCAAGTCCTAAATCAACGTTATAAGAAGGGAAAAGGATTGGCTATATTCCCCTGCCACCAACCCGGTGGCAGGTATTCAGTGCTCTGGGGGACCCACCATGATGTATATGTTTCATCTATTCCGTTCATCCATTTTTACAGATCATTTAAGGGTTGATAGCAAAAATGAGAGGGATATAAATCTAAGGTAGGCCACACCATAGGAAAACATATATTGATTATCCACCATTAACATCCTCCTAAGGTCCACTGTACTGTTTATTTGACATCCAATCTATTAATTAGGTCATACAAACCCAGATGAAGGGAAAAAACAAAGATCAGCTTAATCCAAAACTTTTATGGCCTCCAAAAAGCTTTTAATAGTCTATGTTCATTCAACACTATTTTCTGTAATGTGATCCACCTTTTTTTTTTTTTTTAAATTTATTTTATAGGCTTAAAATTCAATTCAATCCATGACTTGGGTGGGCCACACCACATACAACAGTTGAGAGGGGTTACCCTACCATTAAAACATTCATAATTATTTTTTGGGCCCACCGAGATGTGGTTCACAAATCCAGCCCATCCATTGCATGTTTTCCACTTGGCTGAGGGGTCAGTTCAAGTTTCATCCGCATCCAAACCTCAGGTGGGCCCCACCAAGTGCTTTTATATATTTTAGGCATGTCTTCACATGGGTTTAGATGGTATGGCCCACCTTGAGTTCCCTATATAGCCAATTTTTAGGATATCCCATAAACTAAAGGGGACCCATCAAATGCACAGTATTGATGTTAGATACACACATCACTGTGTGTCCCACATAGCACGATGGGAAGTTCCCATGAGGTCAACCTCATAGTACCATTTCCCTATATATATTAAGTATTAAATATTGAATAGTGCCCGGTGAAGACTCATTCAAGTCTTCGAGTCAATCAGCAAACAAGTGGACATCATGAATTGGATATTCCTGGATAGGGTAGGTCTAGGGTATTTGCACAAAGTCTAGTGGTACGTCCTTTCATTTATATGATAGGCTATGCTTTGATCTTTTTGTGATGTCCGCCGGTAGCGTCTGTACATCCTTTTTTGGTTATAAAATACCTCTGTTTTAAAAAAATAATAAAATAAAAATACAAATAAAAATAAAAACTAATCATCAAATGGAGATGAGTTTTGAGTGGTTGACTATGAAGAGAAGGGGTCAACCCCCAACCCATTGCCGTCCGTGGTAGTGTGGACGATTGTGGGAAGGGAACAAACAACCACTCGTCAGCCGGCACATGGAGGCTGGAGCGCACCTTTTCTCATCGTAGTTGAATTTTTCCCCAGCTCAGTTTCACCTTTTTTTCTGAGGAAATGATCATGACCGGCTCAACACTAATTTCCTGAAGGTCTGACCCGCTAAACATAAATAATTGTACCATTAAAAGCAAGAAAATGACCTGTTTACCTCTAAATTAAAAGAGAAATGCTCAGGTGCGCTTGGCAGAGCACTTGTAAGTTGTAGTTCTCCTAGTTGCATTGGTTGACTTGGACAGTTCAATTGATCAATCCCAACAGTCTTCAAGTTTCAGAATAAATATAATGGGCTACAATGTAAAAATCACACTAACCAGTTAATCCAATCATCCCTTAGTGGGAAATATTTTCTATAGCCATCCTTTTCCCAAGCCATGGATGGGATGGTTGTAATTGCCTAACAAAGGTGGTTCTTTAGAATCATAACCAATCTAATGTGATCCACTTTTTTTTTTTTAAAGGTGGACACGCACCACCAAATGTTTTTAAATCAAAGAGACCAGATGTACAACCCTTATGGCTGGCTCCAACCAAAAAGGAAAGGAGCCTCGACTATATTGGCTCTCCCACATAGCTAAGAATGCCAGCACCTAGGGACAAGCAAGGGAGGGCCAGGCAGAAACACAAGATACTTTACTTGAGATTGGGATATACCTCATTTTTGGTCTCGTACCGTAAAATGATC
This sequence comes from Magnolia changhungtana, assembly GCA_030180095.1. NCBI lineage: Eukaryota > Viridiplantae > Streptophyta > Magnoliopsida > Magnoliales > Magnoliaceae > Magnolia > Magnolia changhungtana. Next base: position 131,899 of record JASAUF010000154.1, read on the forward strand.
TAGAAAAATAAATGGACGGCATGGATGAAACACATACATCATACAGCCCACAGAGGACCGACCAGTAGCCATTGGCTGGTGGCAGGGGGCGTAGCCAATCCGTTTCTTATAAGATGTATGGAATTACTTCCTTTCTCCACTCGATCTGAATCGTCCTTTCTTCATGCTATTGAGGGACGGTTAGGATCATCACATCGGCATGACTTTTTAGCCATGAATGTACCCGAACGATATGAACGAGTGGACAGCCCGCACAAAACTGGCACCTGAGGACAACGATGGAATGCACTCTGCCATACATTGTCCACCTGGAAGAAGAAGACTTGAAGAGAGAGAACGAAAGCTCCACTGCAACAACCGCACATGCATTTTTGCCGTATGTGTTAAGTCCACATCGTGATTTTTATGCAGAGTACAATTATCATTGGGACAGCTTGTCGAGTCAACAACACTTGACATATGGTGAATGTCTAGAGCTTGTTTTGATGGTCAGAAAGTCTTTGCCTTCAACAAGACGTTTTACCATGTTTTGATAGTAAAGGAACCATTTCAAAATATAATAATTGTTGAAACATTGTGATTAAACTGTCTTGTAAAATGCTTTTACATTAGTTCATTTTTGTAAGAGATTTATTTACATTTTCACTTGTCATCCAAACGCAACTTCCCGATGAAATTCAAGACATGCATGCTTACTGTAAATATTGTAAAATCATCATTGAATGATGAAGATAGCATTCTTAGAATAAGCTGTCATAAGACTCAACAAAAGAGTTCAATAGAATTAGGCTTGGCCTTCCTCACTAATATCTTCACTTTTACAATAGTTAATTTACAAAGTATCTAATTAAATGCGTTGATGTGATCATTAAGATCTAATCGTTTTGTCATCTTAGGGTTATAAAAAGATTTATTTGGATACAAACTATTTGACAACAATTTCGCAATTTATGAGCTATCTAACTTATTCAAAGTCCTGTGGTGGTCTTTTGATCAAGGACAGTACATCATGTACCAAACATATTTGGATTGAGGTTTTCGTCTTTTCTTCCTATTCTTTCCACCCTTCATTGATTATAGATGTTGGACACTTCTCTACATCAAAGAATGTGTGTTGCAGCTTTTACTAAACTAGAAAGTCTCTCATATTTACTTTTCATAATTCGAAGTTCTTTTCCTAGTGAACTTCTCAATTTTATACTTCACGTTTGATCTCTTAATCGTCATGTTTCAAATTCAAAGTTAAATATCAATTTTATCTCTTATACCATAGAAACCCTTAAATTTGAATCACATGACAATAAGTAAATGAAAACAAAGCATGTATAAGTACACATGAATTTTATGTGGAAAAAAAAAAAAAAAAAAAAAAATTTATACGAAAAAAATTATGCAAAAAAGTCAATGATCACTATGAAAATAAAAAGTATAACAGATGCATGAACTTACAATAATATATATATATATATATATATATATATATATATATATATATATATATATATATATATATATATTTATTTATTTTCTCCTCTCCAAACTCTAAAAACATTTAAGCTTCGATTGAAATACTCTAATCACACAATTACACCCATATATATAACATAACACCTAAAATCGGAAACTAACCGTGTAATTATGCAAAATTGCGTGCGACGTCGATTTTTATTTTTTTTACACACGCACACATACCCCACACTCACGCTAGTGGAATTTCACCACCTATGGGTACTCGAACCCTTGACCGGGAGTTGTCGATTTAAGCATTAATCGATCAAGCAGTTATTGATTGATCGAACTCCACATGTTCGATCACTTGAACATGCTCAAAAGTGTCCAAAGAATTTATAAATATTTTTTGAATTTTGTTAATAGATCAACTCGACAATTTAATTGATTGAGACTATATAAAATTATCTAGAGACCAATTTGTATAATTCGGAGTGCTCTCGGTCACTCAACCAGGTTGATTGATTAATCGAACCCATGTTTCATATACAGATTGAAGATATCTTACAACAATTGTGAAATAATCAATCTTTACATATGCGAGGTTGCTTTGATCAGTCTGCCTGCCTTCTTATGAATGTACTCCTTCACTCTCCTAAAACGACCGTAGCATGGATTACCATGGTTTTTAATCCTTTTAACTCTCCATGCTTCAATTTTGGCGTTCCTACGTAGATTTCAACAACACACATGAAATTTCACTGCGCACAAAGTCTAATAGGAAGTGTAGTGTACTCGGCTCCACCCAACCTATTTGCTATCCAGCTATGTCCATCCGTGAAAACTCTGCCAAGACTTCATTGAATGATGTCGACGGTCCACGTTCATGGGCCTTCCCTGATTCTCTTGTTTTCTACTGCAAGAACTTTTACAAGACTCCATTGTGAGTTTGTCACCATTTAAAAAGAGTTGAGCCATCATCCTCACCTGTAGTACCAGTGGACGGCCGTCCATACTGTTAAACTTGTGTGTACCATTACAGGTGGAGCATATATCTCAAATTACAAAGAGACGAAAGTCTTTCCAAGGAAGTTCCTGTGCTGGAAACATAGGTGGGCCCACTGTGATGTTTGTTAGAAATCCAACCCGTCCATCTGTTTAGTGAGATTATTTTCGTCCTTGAGGAAAAAAATGAACCACATACAATACTCAGATGGGCCGAAAACGTGAGGATTAAACATCTACAGTTGAAATATTCGTGGGGCACAGAAGTGTTGAATCAGGCTAATATTTGTTCTTGTAGTCCATCCCAGAAGGAATGACGTTATGAACAATATAGATGGCAGGTAAACATCACTGTCGACCCCTGGTAAGTTTCAACGGTATTAATATCCTAGCTATCTTTTCCTTTAGCGCGGCACACTATATCCTTCTGATTTATTGTAAGGGACGCGGGAACTTCCGACGCATGCACGCGTATTGATGGTAGAATAGGTCATCTCTGAAGGATTGGGATATTCCAACCCTGAAAGTTTTCCATCCATCGTTCATTCACGTGATGGATCGTTAGTCGCGCCAGATTTTTTTAGGAACGTTCCATACGGGAGCAGCAGACCAATGGTTTAGATTTTCGGAGAAGGTTCCATCCATCTTAAAGACCGACCAAGGGCCACTTATAAAAATTGAAAGCCCATCTAAGTATTTCGTGCGTCCTGCTTGGATGGTATACCGACGGGAACCGGACTTACGTACGATTTCCTGTAACCCATGTAACCTGAATCTCTATGGGGCCACTGCGATGTATGTATGACATCCACTCCATCTATCAGTTTCACCCGGCACTCATTAGGATATGAGTCAAAAGCATGAGGCAGATTTAAAACTCAATGGACAACATCACAGGAAATGGTGATGATTGAATGGCCGTCGAAAAAAAAACTTTATATGGCCCACGGTAATGTTTGTTTTCCATCCAAATTGTTGGTAAGGTTACACAAACCTACATGAAGGCCAAACACAAATTTCAGCTTGATACGAAACTTTTTAAATGGTAGGCATTCAATCACCAGCGTTTCCTATGGTGTGGTCCACCTGAGATTTGGATCTACTTCATTTTTTGTCCCTTGCATTAAAATGATCCAAAACAACGGATGGACGGTGACGATATACAACACATGCATCAAGTTGGGCCTCAGTCAGTGTTCTGCTCACCAAATCAGCCTCCAAGGTAGCTTATTCTAAAATTGAATAGTCTGCGGGCCACCCCCGTAATCATGATTTGACATCTACACCGTCCATCATTGTTTAAACAGCGTCCAATATCAAGTAGATCGAAAGTTTAATGGGCCACAACACAGGGAACAGTGGGTTTGGGAGCGCCCACCATTGAATCCTTCCTGGGGCCTCCGTTGTGTTTACATGCCATCCAACCCCTTCATAAGGTGATTCCCACTATGATGAAGGGAAAATCATATACCAGTCTTATGATGTAGGGCCTATTTATAAGGTCCATCTCCCACCTAGTGTGCAGCACAGATACATTTGAGAGAGAGAGAGAGAGAGAGAGAGAGAGAGAGAGAGAGAGAGAGAGAGAGAGAGAGAGAGAGAGAGAGAGAGAGAGAGAGAGAAAGAGAGAGATGGCTTTGTATCTGTTGCTTCAGCTCTTCTGTCTAGCAATAACAATAAAAGAATTATCATCGCAACCTCTCGTAGCATCTAAGCCGGGCTGCGCTCACAAATGTGGGAACGTTGACATTCCCTACCCGTTTGGCATCGGCGAAGGCTGCCACATTGGCATGGGAGGCTTCAGTATCTCCTGCAACAACACTTTTAAACCTCCGAAACCATTTTGGGGCGAGCTTGAGGTTCTCGAGATATCATTAGTGCCAGGCCTAATGAGAATTTCAAACGATATAAGCTACAAGTGCTATGACAAAATCATAGGAGATTCGGTCAACTATTCCACCACTGGGCTCCAGTTATATGAAGATTACTCCTTCACATTCTCAGAAACCCTTAACAGATTCATTTCCATCGGTTGTGATACTGTTGGCTTGATCACTGGCCAATGAGGCAGCAACTTCACGAGTGGTTGTGTTTCAATTTGCCAATGGGACAAGGTGACCACCGACGGCTCTTGCTCGGGGGCAGGATGTTGCCAAACCAAGATCCCAAAGGGTTTGAAGAGTTTCGGGGTGGATTTTACTAGCTTCTCCAGGTATCTAAATGTCTCAAGTTTCAATCCGTGTAGCTTCGCCTTTATCGGGGAGGCAGATGTGTTCAGATTCAAACCTTCTGATTTGGGAGAAACCAACTTTTTGAAAAGAAACAAAGCCATTCCGGTGGTGGTTGATTGGACCATCGGAAATGAAACATGCGAGATCGCACGGAAGAACTCGGCCACCTTCGCTTGCGTGAGTGAGAATAGCTACTGCTATAACCTGACCAGCGGTTCGGGTTACCGGTGCAATTGCAATGACGGTTTTCGGGGGAATCCTTATCTCCATGGCGGATGCCAAGGTATGATGATCCTTTCCAACTCTATTTATTATCCCATGCAAATGTTTAGACACACCGTGTGGTTGTGAAATTGAGGTAGATTGGACACGTACAAAGTTCCATCATCTATCTTAACTGTTAATTACTTGGGTGCAAATGCTTAGACACACCGTTTGGCGCGCGGATTAGGTACTACTCCCGCCTGTTCGGAGCTCGGGACAGGAGGAGGCTCCGAGCGCCACTGAGGGGCCACCGTGATGTATTATGTTTATCCACACCGTCCATCATTTTTTTCATATTATTTTAGATGAATGACCCAAGCAGTGATCTGTACCATACATTCAGTCCTATCCGCTCTTTGAGGAACACCCAGAAAAAATCACACCGATTGAGATATATATTCTAACCATCTGATCAATGGCTTTAAAGACTTATGTTTTAAACTAGGCTGTAAAAAGTGATCCACGGATCTTAGCTGTGATGGAATTGCTGACTTGTTCTTTTTTGCTTGTGATGGCTGGTTTGTAGATATCAACGAGTGTGAGGAGGATCACCAGAAGACACTTTGTCAACATGATTGCATAAATCTGCCAGGAAATTATTCTTGTTCCTGTCGAGAGGGTTACCATGGATTCCACGATGATGAGAAATACTGCGTCAAAGACATAAATGAATTTCCAGTGACGGCTGTTGTTCTGGGTAAGCCCTCGATACCAATTACCATAATAGTTCAACAACTCATTGATCCACCAGACTCTTGGTCGAGTCAACTCAGCTTGAACTAATATCAGTCGACTCAACTTTAATTTTTGTGTTTGTTTGGGAGCTTCCCTTCTTTTCCCATGAGTTGTTCTCAAGTCAAGTAATATTTACTGATTTCTTATTTTAGGATTTATACCAAAATGACCCCAACATGTGTTGGTTCCATATTACTGATTTCTTATTTTAGGATTTTTACCAAAATGACCCCAACATGTGTTGGTTCCATATTACTAATTTCTTATTTTAGGATTTTTACCAAAATGACCCCAACATGTGTTGGTTCCGCTTAATTGGCCTCCCTTCACAAAGCATTGCTAATATTATTATTATTTTTTGCTCTTGAAAAGTTAAGGTATAAAAATGCCCTTGCTTGGAGCCCAGTGCTAACGTTGAGTGTGGGAGAAGCTTTGTAGCTTTGATCCACAAACATGTTGTAGCCACCACTTGGTCGTTGGGCTAATTGGAAAGCAGATCCAATATGTGCATTCCGATCATTTATTAAGTAAGGCGCTAACCTCATGCATATACTAGCTCTTTATGGCCCTAAAAACACCATAAATGATAACGGTGGCCATTCAATATTGTTAACTATTTCCTTGTGGTGTTGTTCACATGATCGACAGATGTAGCTCATTCTTCATATCATGGCCTTTTATGACATTCCAATGGGAATGGATGGAGTGGATTCGACACATCCCCACGGTGGGCCTCACAGACAACGTCCAAAACCCCTTGACCCTTAACACATTGTGAGCGCTTTCGTGCACACAAAGACGCGGAAAGCACCCTCACTTTCGACTCTTTTTTTTTTTTTTTTTTTTTCCATCTGTCATTTCTGGTTTTAATTTAATTTAAAGGCAGGGTTGACTTAGTTACAAAAGTACGTTTGACTTAGAGTCACCACTAATGAAGATACAACTTCAAAATCTACAATTTGCTAAAACCCATAGAATCGCCTATAAGATGAGAGATCACAAGATTCTTCTACCCGAGTGCTCATAGTTGGTTTGCACCATGGATACAAAAAAGAAAGGGATTAGGCATCCTATTTTACCGGTGCGATGCATTGTCTTTACTTTATAGGACTATTTGATTTTTAGGAAGATTTGAGAGAATTTTCAATATCACAAAGTCAAGCCATACTACACTAGACTCTAAGGCCTAAGTAGGCAAAATAAAGAAAAATAGAAAAGAAGCCATGGAGTAGGGAGAGTATGCTGCATTAAGCTACATTTGCAAGGTTTTAGGACCAAAGCAGGCACAGTAAAGAAAATAAAGCAAAAGAGGATGCATGTGTATGTATAGGTGTGAGGAAATTGTTGACGTTCCAGTATGTGTGAAACGGAATATGGCTTGATTTGAGTTGTGAGAAGAAAAATAGAAAATCATACATCATTTTCGATCAAAATGAATGTCCGGATATTCTGAATTCTAACCCGACTCGTTGATTTTTATGTCTTTATTGCCTTTGAACTTCAATTGACAAGTAGTTACGCAAGGAGAATTTTTCCAAAAAGACAAAGGGCCTTTCAAGTTTGGGCGCACACAACTTTAAGACCAACGAGAGTGTGCCACAACAAGAACTGGCTTCAGAATTTAGTTGAGCCGTTCTCCTAGGACTAACGAAGTACTCAATAACCTCCGCCCTCTTTGACATTTTCTCTCCCGCCTTTCAAACTTTCCTCCGTTGTTTGCAGTGAGTTGCTTTAAATAGATTAGGTGGGCTTAGGTGCTATTAGAGAGTCTCATATTTGCGCCTAGTTGGCTTTTCGGGGGAGGGTTTTGTATATGGATATGATAGGCGCCTTGGGAGTTTTTTTGTTGTCCAAAGCCGCCCAAATGTTGCAGATTCTCATCCCATTTCAATATAATATCATATCCTTTATAAATAAATAAATAAATAAATAAATAAACAATGGGGCTGACTCAGGCCTACTCGAGCAGGGAGTTATAGAGATGAGGGGAGGTTCAGGGCAACCTGAAGCAATTGTAGCATCGTAAAAAGTGGTAGGCTTGGCCGCAGAATACCTTCAAAATAGAGCCACATGGTTGCCACACATAGAAACGGGCCACCATGGACCGTTCTTACGCAAAAATAATGGCCCATGGAACATTTCTATGTAGAAACAATCATTGAGAGGCCGCTTCATGGTCCGTTTATGCATATTTCACCTTTTTGAAATAGAGTCGTCAACATTCCATGAGTGCTTCAGAGACTGTATTCTTCCTTTGGCTTGCCACTTGTGTACTCTGGCGATAGCCGATCTAATCCAATGGTTGTCTTCAGGGCTTGTCATATATCATATAGGTGCTTTGATTGGGACCTAACTAAAGCCCACACATGATAACCTCAACCCTTAAAACATGACAACCTCGAGCCTAACAACCTCAACCCTTAACACATGACAACCTTGACCTTGACCCTTAATACCACAAGGGCGTTGTCTATGGGGCCCACCATTGGGTATGTAATGAATCTATTCTATCCATTGGAGTTGGCATTTTATAAAAGGCTACTGGCCAAAGAATAAGCCACTCTCACAGATTAGGTGGACCACACCACAAGGAAAAGTTGAGAGTGAACAGCCACCATTATCATTTGTTTGGACCATAGAGAGCTCATATTTGGCTGAAGTTAATGTATTCCCGCTAAAATAGTGAGCCACGAAAAGTGGGCCAAATTACCATGTGATGGCCACCTCATGCAACGGGATTGGATCTTAGAGGCTTCTCTTGTAAGTTAAAGTAAGTACATGTTGCCGAGCTCTATGGGGTTCGATCTCCAAATTTCTCTTCTTACTTGTCATGTTGCCGAGCTCCCTCCTATGATCAGGGGCCTTATTTTCCTTGATAGAGTTCATGTAGGAGCCATTAGGCTTGCGCCTATTATCGGGGCCTAGCCTAAGTAGATAGTGTTTGGTTCTTTACGGTAGGCTTCTGCCGAGGTTTTGTTCCCTTGGTTTTAGCTCAAATGAGTTGTGAAGGTTTTGTATTTATTCTTTTTTTTTTTTTTTTTTTTAAAGTAAGTACATGTACAACTCTGGAAAGCAAGGGCATTTTGGTTAGTGAAAAAGTTAAAAAACCGTTGAGAAGCATTAAAAAGTATAAAATAATAAGAGAGGCTATTTTCTTGGACCGGCCATACCTTAAGGCCATTTAGTAAAAATTCCAAAATCAATCATAATTAATGAGAGTAAATGCTACCCATAACTTCCACGAGGAAAAGGAATTGCTAGCTTGGATGGGGCCATTGCAGTTAGGGGTGTACATCGATTCGAACCAAGTCGAGCTGTCGACTCGGCCACTAGCTGACCCCAGCTCGAACTTAGCTCGGCTCGATCTTCAAGCCTGACTGGTCATCTCGGCTCGGTTCGGTCAGCAGCTCAGGCCAATTCGAGCTAAGTTCGAGCCAAGATCGAGCTAAGTTTGCGTGTGCAACATTTTCACAAGCACATGGACTACACCTTCAAAATCTCACTGTATGTAAAATAGCACCAATGGTTTTACAGGTATTTTATCAAATACCTCTAAGCAACATAAAAACCAAGAAAAAAAAAGTATTTATTTCATATACGTACCTTCCTTGCCACCAGCCACACTTCGTTGAGTCATTTCATCAAACATTTGGTGAGCAACATCAATATCAAAGTAACTAAGTCACCGAACTAGTTCGATCCGAGTTCGATTCAAGCTGGGTTCGATCCGAGTCGAGTCGAGCTGGGGCGAGCTCCAACTCGGCTCGAACTCATTTTCGAGCTCAAAAAATCAGCTCGACTCGACTCGGCTCAAACTCAGCTTCGAACCAAGTTGAATCGAGCTTTTTTGAGTTGAGTCGAGTGAGCTAACCGAGCTAGCTCGGTTCATGTACACCCCTAATTGCAATGTTAATGTAAAATCCACCCTACCATCAAGTGAGTCACCCTATGTTAGAACCATGGCTCGAAAATCATACCCATCCATGGTTCAAGTAGACCATAAGATTGGAAACATTGTATATTAGAAAGCTCACCCTCCAAGCTATTTCCCTTTGTGTGGCCCACTTGAATCATGAATAAGCTTGATTTTTGAGCCTTACAACTAACTTTTAGTGTCGCGCGCCTCCAATGGTCAGAGTGGATTTCACATGCTCAACATGGTGGGCCTTGTATGCATGGCATATTTTAACTCAAATAAAACTGATTAGATTGTGCATCTTACTGTAGCCAAATCATAGTCATAAAATCAGATTGGTTGAACAATCCCAACCTCTGATTCGTGGATACTTATTTGAGGAAATAGGAATGTTGGATTTTTAACCATCCAATATGTCCACCAATCCAATGGTCAGATAATGAAATAATCTTAATTTTTTGTTGGTAACACATCTACACTAGGTTCCATAATTTGGACCGTTTAATTTGACTACTCGCATGCCTAGTGTGCAATTTCTAATTAATTTCTGAGTGCTTTGAGAATCAGCCCTCGAATTCTGCCAAAGTGTCAAAGAAGGTCAACCTGATCTTCTCTCTCTCTCTCTCTCTCTCTCTCTCTCTCTCTCTCTCTCTCTCTCTCTCTCTCTCTCTATATATATATATATATATATATATATATATATATATATCCAGATTGATTTCCACAATCATTGAACGGTCCCAATCATTGTCCACCATCATTGGACAGTCCAGATCATTGTCCATAGACATTAAATGGTCCAGATTATTGTCAACCATAATTGGACAATTCATATCACTGTTCATGGACTTTTGAACAATCCATATTGCTTCCCACCATCACCGAACGGTTCAGATCGCTGCCCACATCATTAGATGGTCTACATCGCTTACCATACAGTTTCGAACGGCCCATATCAATATCATCATCATTGGGTGGACTAGATTGCTGTCAACGAACTTTTAAATCATCCAAATTCCTGTCCACCATCGTTGGGCCTAGATCATTGTCCATGAGCTTTTAAATAGTCAAGATCATTGTCCACCATCATTGGATGGTCCTAATTGTTGTTCAAGGACTTGTGAACGGTCTCAGTTCTTGTCCACCATCATTAGATGGTCCATATCCTTGTTCACCTTCTTTTGAACATTTCCCATTACTTTTCCTTGTGATTTTTCTACGGACTTTTGAACAAGTGTCGAAATCACTTTTATTATTATTGCACAGTCCAAATTGTTACCCATAGGCTTTTGGACAGTCTAGATTGTATTTCATTATCATTAGACAGTCCAGATGAAGGAATGTAGAGTGCAATTTACGTGTACAACTGAATGTATAGGCTGTCTGATGAATAGTTTATGGATTGCTATTATAGAGGCTGAAAGAATAAGGTTATTCTTCGAGGTTGCACAAAAGAACCTCCTCCTTTTCTTATTCGTTTTTTTTTTTTTTTTGCCAAAATGACGCGTGGATGAACATGATGAGGTCAATCACCATCTTCCTCAACGGATAACTACTTTGAATCCATGGAGCTTCTCCGGACTCCTCACAAAGATTTCTCAAATCCACGAGGAAAAAGCGAGAAAAATATAAATAAATTCTATAAAATTCGTAATTTAATTGATGAAGGAAATAAAAGAATTCACAACCCTTTAAATAGGGATACTAAGCAATGGAAGAAATTTTGGAATCAAGCTACAACTAAAACTCTTAGAATTCGCAACTTACTATAAATAGTAAACTTACTATTTATAGACGATCGTGATGTCTACTAGTGTGCAAGGTTTTCAGCCAAAAATAGTAAGTGTCCTATTTGGTGGAACTAGAACGTTCTCCTAATTATTCTAAGCACTTTTCATGTTGGGCACAACTCCTAAAGCCCAACGGATGAAGAGTTATACTGAAAGTAAAACTTACTATAAATAGTAAAAATGAAAATAAAATGGGAATTCGACAGTCGATTTGGCGGTATTTTGCAAATTCGGCATGCGCAACCCCACTAACCCGGCATAGCGGGGTTGGGTAGCTAAAGTAGCTCTTCCTACCCCAAAATCATATATGGTACGTCGAATAACTCATTTCGAATTGCAAGATACGCCCGATTTAAAGTCTGACAGTCCGGATCACTTTTGTTGTCGACCGGTTCTTTTCTGATCCATCTTGGCCATGAAACTGTTTGCAACCCGCTCTACATCAGTCCCCTCCACTTCAAAAGAATTCATCTTCATGATACTCGGTCAGGTCCGCGACGTTGAAAATCCGTGAGATTGTCATGTCATCCAGAAGATCAACAACATAAGCGTTATCATTGATCTTTCGGATGATCGGTACTAGTCCAATCTTCTTATTCTTCAATTTGCTGTACGTCCTGGTCAAAAATCTCTTCTCGCGTAGATGGACCATAACGTGGTCGGCCACCTCAAATATTTTTTGTCGCCGATGCTTGTCTGCTTGCTCTTTTATTTTTTGTTCGAGGCATGCAGCATGGTCTGCACCTCCACATGAATGCCCATGATCTTGTCTGCCATATGTTCTACTGCAATGCTTATGCCTGAGAGTTAAGGTAGAGGGACTAAGTCGAGCGTGTGGTGAGGCACTCGATCGTAAATAATCTAGAACGGGGACTTCCCTGTCGAGCGGTTCACTATTTTGTTGAATGCAAACTCCACTTGAGTCAAGGCCAAATCTCACTGCTTCGGTCTTTCACCTGAAATACATTGAAGGAGGTTTTCCAACATGTGGTTTAAAACTTCAGTCTATCTATCAGTTTATGGGTAGTAAGCGTTATTAATCTAAAGTTGTGTATCGAATCGAGTCCACAAAGTCCGTGAAAGTGGCTAATGAATTTCGTGTCACGGTAAGAAGTAATGGTCTTAAAAACCCCATGTAGCCGCATGATCTCTCTAAAGAATAGATTCACCACGTGTGTTGCATCGAAGGTCTTCTTATGTGGGATAAAGTGCGTCATCTTGAAGAAGCGGTCTACCACCACGAACATCAAATCCATGCTACGTTGTGTTCGTGGGAGACTAAGTATGAAGTCTATAAATAAATCCTTCCAATGACCGTCAGGCATAGGTAACGGGGTGTAGAGGCCCGTATTCTGAGATTGCCCCCTTGGAGATCTGACAAACATGACAACGATGTACTTTTTTTCTCACATCACATACCAATTACGGCCAGTAATACCGCTCTTTCACAAGAGCTCGTATCTTGTCTCGTCCAAGGTGCCCACCAAGACCATCTCCATGTAGCTCCTAAATAATCTGCTCCCTCAGAGAACTTTGGGGGATGCACAATCGATTTTCCTTGAAGAGAAAACAGTCCTACATATGTAGGATGACTTTCTTGACACTTCATCTAAGAATTCTAAAGTCCTCATCCTCGGCATACAGCTCCATAAGACAGTCGAAGCTGACCACCTTATTACTCATTATAACAAGTAGTGATGCATAGCGGCTAAGTGCATCAGTCACCTTGTTCTGTTGCCCTGACTTGTGCTTAAGAATGAACGTGAATTCCTTCAAAAAGCAACTCATCTAGCATGCACACGATTCAAGTTAGTCTGACTATTAATAAATTTTAATGCTTAATAGTCAGTGTACAGAAAAAACTCTCTTTGAATCAAATAATGTTGCAGCACCAGAACAACTCCATACAACTCAAGCTCATACGTTGACCACTACTTTCGGGTTACGCTGAGCTTCTCGTTGTAGAAGGCTACCGTTCTGCCTTGCTGTGATAATACTCCTCCAATTCCAATATATGAGGTGTCACACTCAACCTCAAACAACTTATCGAAATTAAGAAGAACCAAGACCGGTGTCGTGGATAATCGATACTTGATCTCATGAAAGCTCTTGTCAGCCTCATCGGTCCATTGAAACGGTCCATTTTTCATGCAATCTGTAATAGGTGCGACTATCGTGCTAAAATTCTGCACGAATTGAGGATAGAAAGTCGCCAGTCCGTGGAAACTCCTCACTTCATGAATGTTTGTCGAGATCGGTCATTTCCTAATGGCTCACACTTTTCCATCGTTCACATGGATGCCCTTGGACGTTACAACATATCATAGGAACAACAGACTATCTGTTAAAAATCTACATTTCTTTAAGTTGAGGTACAACTTGTTAACTTGTAGGACCTGATGCACCTGCCTGAGACATTCTCTGTGCTCTGTCTCATTCTGCCTATATATTAGGATGTCATCAAAATATACTACCACAAATCAGCCAGTGAACGGTTTTAGCACTTGATTCATCAAACGGATAAAAGTGCTTGGTACATTCGACAGACTGAAGGGCATGACTAGCCACTCATACAACCATTCATTGGTCTTGAATACCGATTTTCACTCATTGTCGGGTCGGATACGAATCTGATGGTACCCGCTACTTAGATCTAGCTTAAAGAACACCTTGGCCCCTCTAGCATATCGAGCATGTCGTCTAACCGTGGTATTGGGAATTGATATTTGATGGTAATTTTGTTGATTGCCCAGCTGTCAACATATACGCCAGCTCCCATTTTTTTTTGGCGTTAATAACGCTGGTACGACACATGGGTTCATGCTCTCTCTCAAAAGACCCTTACAGATCAATTCCTCCACTTGCCCCTAAAGTATCTCGCACTCCTTTGGACTCATCCTATAATAAGGGCGGTTGGGTAAGTTAGCCCTATGGACGAGGTTATGTGATGTTGGATGTCCCTCACGGGGGGGCAACCTATTGGGTAAATCTGCAAGATAGACTTCTTTGAATTCATTTAGCAATAGCCTTAAACTTGGAGGAATGTTTAAGGGCTCCAATTCATCGCCCTTCACCACTATGACGTATAACTCGCCAGTGTTCTTGGATTCCTCCATGAAATTCCAAACGGTAAGAAGAGAACTCCCTTCCACTTTGGAGGCTTAGTGTAGTTCTATGGTGCCATAGGGGTAAGGATTATTTTTCAACTATTCTTAACGAAGACGTAAACATTGTCTCATCCTTGGTGGGTCACATCACGGTTTGACTGTCATGGTCAACCGAGTAACATATGGCATGCTTCCATGTCGACCATGTCACAAAGTGTTTGATCCTTATAATTTTTGTATAATTTTTATCAATTGAAAATGAGACAGTGCATTGTTCAGTTACCGTGATCTCGTTCACCTTTTTTATCCAACCAATTGAGTATGGAGAATGATGTTTCGTCATTGGTAGTTGCAACTTGTCCACCATCACTCTTGAGACGATGTTCTCAATACTGCAACTGTCTATGATTACATTACAGACTTTGTCATTGACAGCGCACCGTGTACGGAATATATTATATCACTGTGGAGGTAGTTCCTTCCGTAGGATGTACAGTAATCGCCTCACAACTAAATATTCACCACGATCCTCGCTCATCCATTCATCATCATCTGCTCCTTCCTCTACGGCCTGTTCATGTTCATCAAAGCCAGGGTCTTCTTGTGTAACCTCACCTTCAGTGCCTCATTCGATTATGGTCAAGTGTGTTGCAGGACGTTGAGGACGGGTGTTTGATAAGTGGCCCGGTTGGCCACAGCGATAACAATTATTCGACCTTGGCCGAGCGTAAAGATTTGAAATCCTACTGGGGCCCATTGTTGTGGATGCTACACGTTGACGCTTGGATGAGCCACTCCCCATATCATGGTTTAAAGTTGTAGTAGGTTGAGGACGTTATCTACTGATTCTTTTCCTCATGTCAGCACTAGATTCTGCGTGGGACCCGTCATGGGGGTCGAGTTGAAGGATAGGGCTAAGTAGGAACTCTTGCAAGTTGCATTTCTGCTCTACCTGCCAATTGAACTGCTTCTTCCACGGTCTCGACTGGGTGCATCTAAACTCGGTCCGAAATCGTCCGTCGTAATCCACATATAAATCGTGCTACCTTCTATAATTCTGTTTCTGACAGGTCATTTCGCATTGTCAACCGCTGGAATTCTTCGTTGTAGTCGGTGACGGTTAAATTCCCCTATCGACAGTTTTGGTATTGCTAGAAAAGTACATGCTCGTAATCACCAGGAAGGAATCATAATCGAAGAAAGCATCTCATCCGTGGCCATGATGAGATGGGTACCTTATTCTGTCAGGCATGTGAGAGTTGTAATTGTTCGCACCATGCAGAAGCACCAGATTTTAATTTAAACGCTACTAATTTCACCTTTTTATGGTCTGGCACGTCCATGTAATCAAAATATCGTTCTACTTCGGTTAGCTAGTAGAGGAAATCTTTACATTTTTTAAAGATTGAATTTATATATGTGAATTGGAGATACAATCATTCGGGCGAGTCCTAACAAAAAGGTAATGGACCACGCCTATCATATACATGAATACAAAAGCTAGCCTAAGCGATGCAAAGACTGCCTAGGCCTGCTCTATAAAGTAAGATCAGCCCATGAATCTTGGTGGGGAGGTCTTCCAAGCCTTGGAAAAGGATATCCTCGTGCCTTACACTCCCTAATCGCGCAAGCTCATCAGCTAGGTAGTTGGCCTCCCTAGGGCAGTGAGAAAATCGAATATCAACATAAAGGGCGAGAGCCCGGATCCTGGTGAGCCAATACCACATGGTCCACGAGAGCTTTGCACCTAGGAAGAGAGCAGAAATCATCGAGAGGGAGTCACTGGTGACCTCCACTTAGTTGAGACCACGACTAGCGCACAGGATAAGGCCATCGAGGATGGCTCGAATTTCCACCCGAGTATTAGTCCCTAGGCCACCCCCGCCCGAAGAGCTCAGATTGCCAAGAGCCAATCCGTCGACATTCAATTTGGTCCACCCTAGCTGCAACCTAGACTATCTTACCACCCGAACAATGGGATGCGCAGAAGGGTGGCTGTGATGCATAAGGATCTGAGTGTTGCTGTTACACAGTGATTCGTGGGGTTTGGAGGGGTTAGAAGCGGGCCCAATTGGCATATCCACCGTTGTATGTTAGCTATGATACCAGCAGTCGTAGTCTCAATACCCTTAAATTAGGCCGTGTTTCTAGCCCTCTAGATTTCCTAAAATATGAAGGAGGGAATGAGGCCAATGAGGGGCCATTTCTTCAGGGTAGCGAAGAGGGAGGCCCACTAGAAGATGGTTGTGCTAATTGCAAAGGAAAGGCAGTCTAAGCCGAAGATCCTACCATAGTGGGCCCAAACCTCCGAGGCCTTTGATACCGAGAGAAAGAGATGGTCGATTGTTTCGATCTCGGGCGAGTTTAGCACGGAGCAGCAGTTGTACCTGGATGCGAATGAGATCCCTTTGCTTTGGATACAATCATCCACCGAGATGGCCTTGTGGATGATTTTCCAAACCAAGAGGGAAAGCTTGGGAGGGAGCTTAGGGTGTCAAACCCATATCGACCAAGCCTTCTTGTCGGCCTACGATCTGAACAGATGGGCTGCCGTCCGAAGAGAAAACTCCCCAGAGGTGGAGGGCGTCCGAATGCATTTGTTTTCCGAAAGAGAGGTACAGATGCTCTTGTCGGTAATATGGTTGATGAAAAACTGGGGCAGGAGAGAGAGCAGCAAAGCATTGGAATTCCAGCCATTTGCCCCGATCAGATCGCAGACCCGGGCGTCCTGTAGGTGAGCTGGGATGAGGCGAAGAGCCCATTCAAGAAAGGGGCCCAGCCCTGACCAGTTGGTCCTCCAAAAACTGCACTCACCTATACCAATCATCCAACACGAGAGGGGGGTCAGTAATGGGGTCGCCTTACAGATTTGTTTCTAGAGCGGAGAGGCCAAAGTGTACGAAGAGCGACCGCCTGGCCCTTGGACATCAGTAGAGTACTTGGCACAGACGAAGTTGTTCCAACAACTATTTTCACCCCTATGATGGATCAACCAGGCCATTTGGAGACAGTAAGCTTTAATGATGGAGGAGAGGCTCCCAAGGCCCAGCCCACCTTCTTCCCTGGGGAGAGCTATTGCCCGTCAGCTGCGCCAATGGTAGTTCTTCTTGGCCCCCTCCCAACCCCAAAGAAAATCAGCAAAGGACCTATGGAGATCCTTCAAGATGCTAGACGAGACTTTCATGGCCGCTAGCATGTGGATGAGCAACTGGATAGTACATGGTTCATAAGGTCCGCCTGTGTTAGGAATCTTCCTTTCCAATTGGCAATTTTAGAGTTAATTCTGTCCAGTAACGAAAGAAAATATGCTCTATGAGGTCTACCTTAGAAGATGGGAAGACCTAGGTTGTGAAAGGAGAGGAGCCGCGACTGAAGCCCAGGATAGAAGTGGCCAATCTCAGCCGAGCCTCAGGTTGATTTGATGCCATGATGAAGAAGCTTTTATGGGAGTTGATGTGCTGGCCCGAAGCCTGTTCGTAATTTCTAAGGAAGGTAGCTATCTTCCTGAGGGAGGAATTACAACTGTTATCGAACAGGATGGTGTCATTAGTGAACAACAGGTGGGAGATGATTGGGCAGTTCCAGTGGGTCATAAAGGGCTAGCATTGGCCACTCTCAAACAGGTGATAAACCGTTCAAAGTAGGAAGTTCAGCCTTACCTCAATAGTCTCTTTTAGCACGATCTAGATGATCACCTCCATTGATTAGTCGTCGGGTAAAGCCTTCATTAAAGTCTTTGTTACTAGAACTTAAATCATCTAGTGTATCCCTAAGATTTACCACTGACAGTGCTCTACAAAAATTAAGGTTGTGACACATAGCAACCACAGGTGGTGGAGCAGCGCCTAGGGTTCGGGGCGGAAGTAGCGCATCCGTCCGACGGTCGAGGGTTGCCTGCAGCCCTTACATGGCCAACTGACTGTCCCGATTGAAAGCTTTCATTCTTCCGAAAGATAATGAATCCCTGGATCACCATCCAAAGGATTTTGATTCATACATTTATTGTTTGCCATCGGACCGAGGGGAATCCTTGCTCTGATACCAATTAACGCAGGGATGAACGTGATGAGGTTGATCACCGTCTTTCTCAAGGATAACTACTCTGAATCCACGGAGCTTCTCTAGACTCCTCATAGAGACTTCTCGAATCCATGAGGAAAAAGCAAGAAGTATAGAAATAACTTCTATAAAATTCATAATTTGATTGATGAATGAAATAAACAAGTTAACAACCCTTTAAATAGGGATACGAAGCAATGGAAGAAATTTCAAAATCAAACTACAACTAAAACTCCTAGAATTCGCAACTTTTTTTTTTAAAATCAAAGATTTGAAAAATTCGCAACTAACTATAAATAGTAAACTTACTATTTATAGATAGTCGTGATGTCTGCTAGTGTGCAAGGTTAATTTTTGGCCAAAAATAGTAATAGTCCTATTTGGCTAAACAATGACTTTCTTTTAATTATTCTAAGCACTTTTCATCTTGGATGCAACTCCTAAAGCCCAACGGATGAAGAGTTATACTGAAACTAAAACTTACTATAAATAGTAAAAATGAAAATAAAACGGGAATTCGACTGTCGATCTGGTGGTTTTTCGAAAATTCGACGTCCGCAACCCGTTATAGCAAGGTTGGGTGGCTAATGTAGCTCGTCCTACCCCAAAATCATATATGGTACATCCAATAACTTATTCTGAATTGCGAGATACGCCCAATTTAAGGTCTGACAGTCCTGATCACTTCTGTCGTCGACCCGCTCTATATCACAAAATGGGGGAGCACACCGCCTATAATATTACTGATTAATGAACCTCCTAAGTATGTAAAATCAATTATAATGAATGCATAAGGAAAACAAATGGCCAAAAAATAAAAATAAATGGCTTGATGCGAATAGTAGTAAGGGTTTATACAAAACACACCTACTTTTTTGGCTAACTAGATATAACCACCGAAAAACTTTTTAAGTGAGCTCTTACTACTTTCCATTGGTTGTTGTTAGGGTCAGTCACCATATATTTTGTTTAAATGAGAGAACAATCCCATAAATGTGAAATAACATAAATACCCTACATTTAATAATGAATGTATGAATTTTTTTATTTACTTGGGTTTAAATATATTAGAATTTTACTTTTATTTAAGCTAGATTTGGTAGAAACATACACATCCATAATACTCAACTGCCTAAAAAGTAAGAAATATATATATATATATATATATATATATATGTGTATATATATTTCTTTCTTTGTTTGTTTTTTTTTTTTTTTTTGAAAGATTTTTGTTTGTCTTGCTTATGTATTCTCTTTGCCTTATCTCGGCTCTTCCTATCTGATTTCTTTTGTGAAACTTGTCCCATATTGTTCTTTGTTGGTATGTCTTAACTTGAGAAATTCTCTGGCTTTACAAAGCCTTAGAATCGAACACACCACAAATATATAAAAATAATTTTACTTGTTTTTCACTTGTCTGCACTCTCTTCATCTTGAATGGAGATACAAGGTGCCTTTTATAGGCTTTTGCACCAACTATGAAATGACTACAATACCCTCACTAGATTCTTCCATTATTTAATATTCCTAGAAACTGACATTTGGCCATTCATCTTCCAAAACAGTTCCTTTAGAGCTCCAACTGTTATGCATGGGGAGTTCAATGGTCACTAGGTTGTTCTTTGGAAACAATTTATTTATGTTTCTTTGTTTTCAACACTCCCCTTCAAACCAAAACATGTTTCATTCCAAGCATTGATCTTAGTCATCTGAATGTATCAATCGGTAATGCCTTGGTGAATATGTCCGCGACCTGTTCAGTGGTGTGACAATACTCCAATTTCACCACTTTCTACTTCACTTGATCTCTGAGAAAATGGTATCGAGTATCGATGTGCTTGCTCCTTCCATGCTGCCCCGGATTTTTGGCTAGCTCGATTGTCGACTTGTTATCCACATATATGACTGTGGATTCTTCTTCATGGATGCTTGGCTCCTTTAGCAAGTTTTTCAACCAAATCGCCTCACTGTTGTGGGACGATCTTTGCCACATACTCGCGCTTCACACGTGGACAAAGCAACAACACTTTGCTTCTTTGAGTTCCATGTGAAAGCGATCGACCCGAGATAGAATACATATCCAAGTGGTGCTTTTCCTTTCATCTTGATCACCTCCCCAATCACTGTCTGAGTATCCATACAACATTACTTCATTATCGTATGGATAGAAAAGACCGAATTCCATTGTTCCTTTGACGTACCTGAGGATTCTTTTTGCAGCTAGCCAATGTGATTCTTTTGGTGCTTCCATGTACCTGCTTAGAAGCCCAACACTATAGATGATATCCGGCCTTGTGATTGTGAGATACCTTAGGCTTCCAATCAGACTCTTGAACAGAGTCGAGTCCACGCTTCTTCCTTCTCCTTCTTTTGTCAGCTTTAGGCCTGTTGCTACAGGCGTGTTCATGACATTGCAGTCTGCCGTCTTGAACTTTTTAAGCAACTCCTTGGCATATTTTTTCTGTGATATATAAATGCCGCCAACTTATTGTTTTACTTCGATGCCCAAGAAGAAGGACATCAATCCACCATCAGTCATCTCGAATTCATTGAACATAGCATGTTTGAATTCTTCAAACATCTTCGACAAGTTTTTCTGTAAACAATGAGATCATCAACATATAGGCATGCTATGAGGATGTCGCCATGAGCATTTTTCTTGATGTAGACAGCATGCTCATATGGACATTGAGCGAAGCCGTTCTCTTGAAGATAATTGTCGATCCGTGCATTCCAGGCATGAGGAGCTTTCTTTAGTCGATACACTTTGTGTTCCTCCCCTTGAACAACAAAACCTTCAGGCTGGTCAACATAGACCTCTTTTTCCAGAATTCCATTCAGGAATGCAGATTTCACATCCAGTTGGTAAATCATCCAACTGTGATGGGCTGCAAGGGAGATAATCATCCTCACAATGTCAAGGCGAGCAACAGGAGCGAAGACTTCTTCATAGTCCACTCCGTACTTCTGTTTGTAACCCTTTGCTACGAGCCTTGCCTTGTAGCGATCTATTTCACCATCAGCATTTCGCTTGATCTTGTACACCCATTTGACGCCAATAGTTCTTTGGCCTTGAGGGAGTGAGATCAGCTCCCATGTTTGATTCTTCTCGATAGCATGGATCTCTTCTTCCATAGCCTTTCTCCAACATTCTTCATTCACGGCCTCCTTGAATGTGAGAGGCTCATGGTCCGCATACAAGCAGAACAAATTTACTTCCTCAGTTTACAGTATATATCATTGAGGCTCCTCATTTTGATCGGAGCCATGGGTGAGGGAGAACTGGATGATGACGTCTTTGGCTGAATTTTGATTTGATGAAATACTTCCAAAGGAGATGGAACGTATCGCTGGACTTCTGCGTGCAGACGGTTCGGCGAAAGAGGGTGTTGCAGGTGTCTGTTCCTGGTTCTCATGCTTATCTTCTTCATGTTCTTCAACCTCAACTTGATTTTCTTTGGTCGAATCTTCCTTATTCCATTTCCAAGCTTCTTCCTCGCAGAATACAACATCTCTACTTACCACCACCTTGTTAGTTAGTGGGTGTAGAGCTTGTATGCCTTCGATACTTCACTGTAGCCGATGAAGATGCACTTCTCACCACGATCATCAAGCTTCTTTCTTCTTGCTTCTGAAACTTGAGCGTATGCGACACACCCAAAGATCCTTAAGTGCGCCACACTCGGTTTGTAGCCACTCCATGCCTCCTGTTGTGTTATGTTTCTTACGCTTTTAGTTGGACATCGATTGAGCTTGAGTAGCAAGATACATGCTGGCCGCCTCGCCTTGAAACTCTTTGGCAGACATTTCTCTTTGAGCATGGTTCTTGTCATGTCGAGGATGGTGCAGTTCTTTCGTTCTGTAATGCCATTCTGCTGTGGTGTGTAGGCTGCAGTGTGTTGTTGTTTGATGCCTTGTTCCCTGCAATACTGTCGAAAGGCATTTGAGGTGTACTCTCCACCTCTATCAGATCTAAGAGTTTTGATTTTAAGACCACTTTCTTTTTCTACAAGGGCCTTAAAATTTTTAAAAATAGTAAAAGCAGCAGACTTTTCTTTGATTACATACACCCACAATTTTCTACTGAAATCGTCAATGAAGGTAATAAAGTATTTATTACCTCCAAGAGAGATTGGCTCTAATGGTCCACAAATGTCAGTGTGAACCAACTGCAATGGTTCTCTTGCTCTTCGGGATACTCCACTCGGAAAGGAGTTCCTTTGTTACTTGCCAAGTGTGCACGCCTCACACACATGTTCTGGAACTTCAATAGCCGGCAAGCCATGCACCATGCTTGATGAGGATAAGAGTCTAAGGCCACTGAAATGGAGATGTCCAAAGCGAAGATGCCATCTCCATGAATTATTCTTCACGAGTCCATAGAGGCACTTCTCAGCTTTTGTGTAAATATGGAGTGAAAACATGCGATTCTTCGCCATTTGGACTTGAACCACAAGTCTCTCGTGTGCATCTCTTATAGAGAGAGAATGATTTTTTATGTGTATGACATACCCCTTCTCAAGGAGTTGGCCGATACTGAGAATGTTACTTTTCATGTTTTGTACGTAATACATATTAAAGATAAAATTAGGCATACCATTCTTCTGATAGATTTTAACTTTTCCTTTACCTTTCACAGGAACTTTTGATGAGTCTCCTAGACTAACATTGCCACGAGCATCTTCTGCCAGTTCCACGAACAGCTCCTTCTTTCCACACATGTGGTTACTCGCACCAGAGTCGAGATACCACACATCATGTTGATCACATGCTTCTTCCTGTGCAAGAAGAAGTGTGGAGTCTTCTTTTTCATGATTTGATGCTTCTGCATAATTAGAATGCTCATCTTGATTTACTGGTTTGCTCCAACAGTCTGAAGCATAATGGCCGAACTTGTTGCAATTGTAACATTGAATATTTTTTGTATTTCCACGTCCACGCATGGAACGACCTCTACCATTTCCTCTTCCACGGAAATTGATAGTCTTTTGTTGATTTTGTGATTGGCTTGGATAATATTCACGCCCTCTGCCTCTTGCACGATTGCTAGTGTCACGGCCGCCTCGTTGTGTATGGCCATTCTTTTGTTCATTTAGAGTCAATTTAGACTCTAAAGCATGTTCAAGCGTTGAACCGACATTCTTTTGCATTCGTTGCTCATGCACTTGCAACGAGCCCATCAATTCTTCAATGGACAAATTTTCTAAGTCCTTTGATTCTTCTATGGCAACAATCATATGTTCAAATTTGGTTGTGAGGGATCGAAGTACTTTTTCAACAACTCGTACATCTTCGATCTTTTTACCATTTCTTTTCAAGTTGTTAACAATAACAAGTAACCTTGAAAAGAAATCAGAAATGGTCTCACCTTCCTTCATGTGTGAGGTCTCGAATTCGGCTCTAAAAGTTTGGAGACGAACCTTCTTCACACGATCAACTCCTTTGAAGATTGTGCTAAGAATCTCCCATGCTTGCTTGCATGTTGTCGCTTCAGCGATCTGTTCAAAGGTGGACTCATCCAACCCTTAATAGACAAGAAACAGAGCCTTCTTGTCCTTCTTTCTTTGATCTTTGAGGACCACCCTTTGATCAGCGGTGTAGAAAGCTTCAACTTCCGTTGTGGGTTCTACATACCCATCGGTAACAATCTCCCATAGATCTTGCGACCCGAATAGTGCTTTCATCTGGATGCACCAGTTTTCATAGTTATCCTTGGATAACTTTGGAATCTGTGGCTGGATCGAGGACGCCATCTCTTCTTTTTTTAAGAGAAGGAATGATTGATTTTTTTTTATATGAAGGGAGAGAGATGAAATAGAAAACAGATTTTTTTAACAGATTTGTTTGGTGAAAAAAACAAAATTGTCTTGAAATCTGATTTTTTGAACGTAAATTTTCTTTTCTAAAATTGTCGACAACAACAACAGGAACTCAAAAAACTTTCCTTTGCAAATGATTTTTGAGAAAAACTCGGACTTGGTGGAAAAAAATATCTTTGAAACTTTTGTAGAAAAAGAACACTGGCTCTGCTATCCGAATTTTTTTTCAAATAGATTTTTCTTCACCGATTTTTCAAATGATTTTTCAAACTTTGGCTATGAAGAAAACATGATTTTTAAACAGATTTTTCTTCTCGGAAAAAATCAGTATTATTGGGCCGAAAAACCTCTTGGATGCTTCTTCCAGGAAAACAACCGAGGCTCGATATCGTTTGTTGGTGTACTAGCGAGAAATTCTCTTGGCTTTACAAAGCCTTAGAACCGAACACACTACAAATATATAAAAATAATTTTACTTGTTTTTCACTTACTTGCACTCTCTTCTTTGTGAATCGGACATACAAGGTGCCTTTATAGGCTTTTGCACCAACTATGAAATGACTACAATACCTTCACTAGATTCTTCCATTATTTAATATTCCTAAAACCGACATTTGGCCATTCATCTTCAAAAAACTCCTTTGGAGCTCCAATTTATTATGCATGGGGAGTTCAATGGTCACCTTTACATTCTTTGGAAAGCAGTAATTTAGGTTCTTTGTTTTAACGATTTAAACTCATCGACTCGAGAAGAGTTGGGGCAATATGGACCAAGCCAAGTCACCCCTTTATCATTTTTTTTTTTTTTTAAAATTTATATCACCCCTTTATCATTTCCTATTTGATTTTCAAGTTTGAAGGCCTGCTCACTTCCCAAGCTCTAAAATTTCCGAATCAAACATTCCTATCATATAGATCGAACTAAAGCTTGATAGATCAAACATAAACTCCTCAAATCACATGTAAAAATCTATACAAAGACTATTTTCATCCAAATTGACGAAGTTGAAAATGAACAACAGACAACATGCAAAAATCAAATGGCCTGACCGTCCTTATGTATGGTTCTCATCAGGTATGCAGATCATGAACTTACTCACTTTGAGTGTCTGTGCAGGTGTATGTATCGGTGTAAGTCTCTTGCTTTTACTCATTGGTGGTTCTTGGTGGTATTGGGCATGGAGGAAAAGAAGGCTCATCAAACAAAAAGAAAAATTCTTTCAAGAAAATGGAGGTTTTCTATTAGAAGAAAAGCGTCAATCATTTGCTGAGATATTCAAAATCTTCACCAGAGAAGAGTTGAAAACAGCCACCAATAACTATGACAAAAGCCAAATTGTTGGTCAGGGTGGTTTTGGTACAGTTTACAAAGGAATTTTGCGTAACAATAAGATGGTTGCTGTTAAAAAGTCAAAAATAGTGGATAAGACCCAAATCGAGCAGTTTATAAATGAGGTCCATATCTTGTCTCAGATCAGCCACAGGAATATTGTCAAGCTCTTGGGTTGCTGTTTAGAAGAAGAAGTTCCAATCCTGGTATACGAATTTATTTCCAATGGAACCCTCTCCCAGCATATCCATGGTGAGGGCTATGCATCATCACTTTCCTTAGAAAACCGTCTAAGGATTGCTACAGAAACTGCAGGGGCACTTCACTATTTACACTCCATAGCTTCTGCACCCATCTTTCATAGAGATGTCAAGTTGGCCAACATACTTTTGGATAATAATTTCACAGCGAAAGTGTCTGATTTTGGAGCTTCAAGATTGGTTCGTCTGGATCAACTCAGGTAACGACGTTGGTGATGGGGACATTCGGATACTTAGACCCAGAGTACCATCAAACAGGCCAATTAACAGCAAAGAGCGATGTATATAGCTTTGGCATAGTTCTTGTGGAGCTCTTGACTGGTGAGAGGCCCATTTCTTCCACTAGATCCGAAGAATATAAAAGCCTTTCCAGGTACTTCCTCTCATCGATGAAAGAGAATCGGCTCTTTGAAATTTTAGAGGACCGAGTTCGAGATGAAGGGGGAGAAGAAGAGCTCGTGGCAGTTGCTCAACTTGCTAAGAGATGCCTGAAATTTAAGGGGGAAGAACGACCTACAATGAAGGAAGTGGTAGTGAAGCTGGAGGGGCTAAGGTCTCATGAACATCCCTGGGTACCCAACAATCATGAAGAGATTGAGATCTTGTTAGGTGAAACTTCACAAGGCCATGCTAGCAATGCAACATATTCAACATGTGAATATAGTGTTGATAGCCACACGCTATCAGCATTAGAGATTGGACACTAGCGTGCCTTTTTTGTTAAGAAGATGAGTGTATTCATTCCTATTTGTTTCGATGGTAATTCTCTAGCATGTTATTTTGTTTCAACAATTTGGTCATTTTGGCAGGATGGAATTCGACACCCAAAAACAACAAATTCTTACAAATCTCTCGAATTCCACTATGCCAAACGACTCCTAGAGGGAATTGATATCTGTGCCTGCCTAGATTGTCTTGATCATTCCCACTTTTGTTTCGGGAATGGAACACTTGTGCTGCTACTCTTCAACTCCAAAAATGGAAAATAATGTATGCAAATCAACTGATGAGATTGTAAACAGTGGCTCCCTCTTGTAATATGATATTTGAATTTTAATTAATGTGGGGAGATGTGTCTTGGGCATATTGTCCATGTGTTGCATGTGTTGTAAGATGTTGTCCATAACATTGAAACTTTAAACTAACTTAGAAGTAATATTAGAATATTAAGAACACCTTGAGTACATATCCCACGGTGATTCTTTCAATTGTTGTTGAGTTTGAAAACTTTACATATTTTGCAGTGTGCACCTTTAATGTGTGTGTGTGTGTGTGTGTGTGTGTGTGTGTGTGTTGAGTCTGCTTCGGATGGGCATTCTGATGTGGTTGTTGGTGCTGCTGGATGGCCTTTGATTGATAACATCTTTAGTAGTGATTGGATGTGGGAAAATGAGTAGAAGCTGAGGATAAGAAGCAGTCCATTGATGAGAATGCTCCTTCGCCGCGGGAGGATCGAGTGCCGGCCGTCTGAATTCCAAGGCTAGAGAGATCTACCCATGGGGTTATTCTAAGTAGGATGTGCATGGTTGGGATAATTGTTTTTGTATCTGTTATTGATGTGGGTAGACTAGTTCTGTATAGTCCCTCTTTATATGATAGGTGTGGCCCTCTCCTTTTCATTGGGACTGCCCGGATCGACGTACAGTTTCGAAAAATAAAAAAACAGAAGAAGAAAAGGAAAAGTTTCAGCAATTTTGAAAGCAGTTTCAGTGATTCCAGGTTCAAACCAGCAATGTGATGTTGCAGCACCTTCAAAGATGGATCAGTTTTGTTCGCTTCTGTAAGCATGACGAGTTGAGATGCGATCTACCGGCCGCATGACAACCTCCTCCTCTCTTATTTGCTCTTTTCCTATTTTCTCTATCGGTGCTTCTTGTTTAGCAATTCTTTCTTGAAAGTCACACAAATTTGTGATCCGTTTGATGTGAAGGTGCACGGTCGGGAGTTGAAGTTCATCCCAAGTGTGGTGTGTTCAATCCAGAAGCATGTGTGCTCTGGCACCTTTAGCTAAGCGTTCGTAGGGAGTAGCATGAATGTGCCAGCGATGGTGTGGCATAGCATGTCACACCCCAAAATTTGGATACAAAGTGTGCACCCTCAAACCCGAGTTACAGTCCATGACTCATATACTAAGGGCTTGTTTGGTTTTACTGAATACCAGTATTTCGAGTGAAAAGGGTAATAATGACAATTCACACGCGTTTGAATATAAGCGTAATCGGCTGCATTTATCAGCGAATCCACGTTTCGCTGGATTCGGTGGTATTTCAAACGCCAGCCCCTGCAAAATGCAGGTACTCGATGGAAAGCCTCTGACGCCCGTCTCAGAGAATGAAAACCATCCGGTGGTCCGCAAGACACCACGCAGATGATACAAGGCGTGTATATTTCCGGACATTGCTTTTCTTTCTTCATCTCATTCCCACCACAAGTTCATTTCTACCAGTCGTCCAGGTAAGCTCCCACCCCATGCGATGACCTTTTCAGATATTTGAGCACCAGAGATCCGGCGATCTTGTTGGAAGGTTGTCATGCATGGTTACCTTCTTATCTTCCTCAAATCATTTGGAAATGCTAACTGTACCTCTTTCCCTCTTCTGGACAAAGACAAGGAAAGATCTCGGTGGTAGACGATGTTGATATCCACCTTCAGAGCTGCGTGAACTGTACATGCACCATCAAATATTGGACAACAGCCATCCGATATCGAAACAGGTACGCCCCAGATGATGGTATTTTACAGGCAAGCGAGGGTTTTTTCCAACTGTTTTAGACATTTTCTGATGAATATCAGCAACTCCGGGATGTAATAGGTATATGTTCTGAAGGTGTTTTCTTCTGATGATTTGAGGAAGATAAGAAGCCTCTGTAGGATTTTGAGTATGACAGGCTTTTTATCGGTTGCATGGCAAGTTTTTATCTTGCAATTCCCTCACCATTTGATGTTTCCCCATCGTCCGGCCGCATGATATTTTATTTAAACCAACATGATTTGATTGATTTTTAAACTCGCAAGTATACGAATCAAATGTAGATATGGTATGTATTACGAGATCGTTCCCACGAGGATTGGTCGTCACACTTCAAATCTATGACTCTCCTTAACTAATCCAACAAATAATGGAGCGAATTACTAAGCACAATTCTATAAAAAAAAACAATTGAGAATAGGGAAGAAAATTCAATCAGAGAAAGAGCACTAGGACTTTCAAATCCACCCCTAATTATCCTAACCCTTGTTTTGTCTGTTGATTCACCTTAATCTAGATTGATACCACTTATATAGAGAAGCACAATCTGTGTTCTTAATCGGGCATACAGAATGTCTAATTCCTTTAAGCAATGCCATTAATAACATATCCCATGTCCTTGGTCGGGCACATGGAATGTACAGTTCATTAAAGCACACTGTTTCTTCCTCTATAGGAAACCTGTTCTTGATCAAACACAAGCACCTAGAATAAGTATCCAAACAACATCCATATATATACTTTGGTCAAGTTCATAGATGGAGAAGTATAGAATTTAAACCAATCAAGCCCACTTAGAGAAAGAAACAAATCAATTAATATTCAAAGTAAATTCAACCAATACAAGAGCTAATCAAATTAGGGGCTTCATCTCAGCCCTAGCTGAGAGATTAGTGACCCATAAAATCCATTAAAAAGATGGATAAACAAAATTCATAAAAAGGGAACATCAAACCAATCTCTCTCTCTCTCTCTCTCTCTCTCTCTCTCTCTCTCTCTCTTCTCTTCTCTTCTCTCCTTTCTTCTTTTCTCTGGCTCTGCTATTTTCCTCTGGATCTGGAATTCTCCAATTTTGGATGCCCTTCCTCACGTTTTGCAACTCTTTTTATAGCTGATGGAGTGGGTGGAGTGGTGAAAATCGGTTGGAAAGGCTGTCACGCACTTGACAAAAGCCTTTTGACCCGGTTCGGGACCCTCGAAACATAGCATTTTCCTCGCTCAAATTCCAAACAAACACCGTCCCTTAGGACTTTCTTGGGTCCTCTACATGATGTACGGTTCAGATCTACCATATGATCAAAGATGATGGCCCACAATCGCCTGGAAAATCGGATTTCCTAATATGTGCGCACCCCTCGCTGTAG
This sequence comes from Magnolia changhungtana, assembly GCA_030180095.1. Lineage (NCBI taxonomy): Eukaryota > Viridiplantae > Streptophyta > Magnoliopsida > Magnoliales > Magnoliaceae > Magnolia > Magnolia changhungtana. The sequence continues at coordinate 161,978 of JASAUF010000154.1, forward strand.
TGATCGGTGGACCCCACAGAAGTATTTTCTGGAAAATCTACCCCATCCATTAGATTCAGGACGAAATTTCAGTCAAGAATAGGTAGTTTTGAACGTCCATTGACGTGTCCCAGAGAAGAAAACACAAAAAGATCAGATTTAAACGTTGCAGGGCAGCCCTTTTTTGGCCTCTGTATCACACACATGTACACTCATGGTTGCAATGTAGCAACATATTTTTATAGTATTCGCGGCCATCTACAAGATGAACGGCTTGGATTTTCCGTACAGGTGACGTGTGGGTCCCACAGAAGTCCGAAAAAATGGCCAGCAGCCGTTTGTTGCGCAGCTGAAAACGGCAAATGCCGTTTCTGTTTTGGAAATTGGTCAGGCCGCGGGTAGGCGCTGTTTGAATTTGGAAGGTGGTGTGGTGCTCGGCTTACCTACATTGTACATGATGTACATGCACCATATGCAAGGCCCATTATGATGTTTCTACGAAATCTGCACCAGTCATTCATCTTCTCATATTATTTTAGCTGTCAATACCAAAGTTGAGGCAGTTCCAGATATCACATGGGCCCCAAATTAGAGATTAATGGGCTGATCTGTCCGTTGAACTACTTCCTGAGATTTTTAATGGCTGAAATTTAATATGTACGGTTAAATTATGGCCCTCATCACATGTATGAAGTTTCAAGTCAATCGGATGGCGAGAACTATGTGATCTTGCATTCTGAACCATTTTTGGGCCTTTTTAAACGTGAATAGCTTGATTTCCTCAGATCTCTGGCATGTAAATTCTTCAATATTGGTCCTCTGGAGTCCGTCCCTTGCTCTGGTAACTTCGGAGCGTCAAATTCATGCTTTTAATACTCTTTTTCAATCAGCGCTCCTTATTACATTCTGCAACAAAAACACAATTAAAATATGATGTTAGGCATTATCATGTACGTAAAATAGGGCAATAATCGGGGTCCGATATGCAATATTTGACCCTTATCACCGCATATATTGTTTGAATGGGGTGGTCCTATGTTCAAATGGAAAGTCCGATCGGACGTTCTGGAGCGTTGTTTATCTCTGCCTATCATTTGTTTACCGAAAAGGCATATGATGCCAAAGCGGGCCATGGAATGTCCGGGCGGACGATGTGGTCCTCTGTTTACTTTCTGTCTAGCCCCTGTTTAAATCCACTCATTACCTTCTGTCGGATATCATCCGTAAACAGATACATAGATGAGAGATGGCTATTTCTGGGGAGGACAATAATTTTTTCTGGGCAGATACATATAAGAAGTGGGGCCCATCTGATGAACCCCTTGCATCTCACACAGCTGTTCCGTGAATACCAGATGGAATGGCATTCTTGCATGTGTTTTCCATGTATATCTCTATATAAGAAAAATTATACTCTTTAGGTGGCAGCACAAAACAGAGAAGAAAAGAAAACATAGAAAAAAGGCCCCAGCTGTATTTACTACTTATCAGTTTTTCCATTGGTTTATGGCCACCACTGGACACTCCCATTGATAACTGGTGTAGATGTTGTTCAATAGTAACGATTAACATTGGTATATGTAATGATCGCTTCGTCAAATTGAATTTCCTATTTCAGCGTGCCCCACGCACAAGACTGATAAGTTGTTCTATTTATTATAAAAAAAACTAAGATGCTTGTAATAAAGTCAGTGAGGTCCCGAACCCTTTCGACCAATCAACATCATCAACATATTAGTATGGTTTATGAAAAAAAAATGCAGTGAATGAAGCCAACTTCAGAAATTTCTTTGGAACAGTGTAAACAGGCAGGTGATCTTGGTTGCACAGATTAATATTTAGATTTTCAAAGCTGAAATGCATTTTGATTTATCTTACGTATGACATTTTATATGTATTGCATATCCTACTACATGAGATTTTTTGATAAATTGCTTTCATCATCACATCTTACAGGTAATGAAGACTGTTGAGGTTAGGGACACCCTCAATGCCAGTGGGTTTGGTTGGGATGAGGACAATAAGCTAGTTACTGCCCCAGATGATGTCTGGGAGGATTACATACGGGTGAGTTTTTTATTCTTTTTTTTTTCCCTTTTTGAACTTGTCTGTTACTTTACCACATATTTGATTTAAAGTATATCTCCTCCATATTTCTCTGAGTAATACAGATTTTTCTTGCTTGTTGTCAATAGTCACATCCATATGCACAACACATTCGAGCGAAGGCAGTGCGAAGGTACGATGACCTCACCTACCTATTTGGAAATGATCGTGTTACCGGATCGCGTGCTTCCACAGGAAATATGCCTAGTACTGTGCGAAAGGGATGGTCCTGTGATTCCAACATTACGCTAATGACATCAGTTGATCTGAACGACGATACACTAGTCTTGTCGAGTGACGATATAGGGGACAGTGGGCAGAACATCCAGTGGTCATTTCACACTGGTGAGGGAGCTCATGTCGCAACCCATAGTCCGAATGTCAATGGAAACAACTTGGTGAACACAGGCAGCACATCCAATTCTAGGAAGAGAGCCAGACAGGATCACCCTTGTGACGTCATTGGCAAAGGAATGAGTGATGTTGCAGAAGCCGTCAAGTCATTAGCTATAATCATACACCAAGGGAAGGATTTCGTACGTATGTCCCAGATCGTGCCTGCTCTAGAGCAGATTGAAGGCCTCACAAGTCATGAGATCGTATGCGCCACGAGGATACTATCTAAAGATGAACAACAATCTGCCTCGTTTCTTTCACTCTCTGAGCATAGGAGGTTGGACTTTGTGCTGATGCTGCTTGCACCAGATCAGTCATCTGACTGATTGCACTGCCATCCACCTGACCGTTGATGGGATTCTAGTTTATTTGGCTTGTCAGCCAAGTTGTTTTTGGACAAAACTGATTTTTCTGGTCCAGGGCTAGTTTTTGTGACTAGCTGGAAAATTGTTTAACTTTTTGGATGATATTTTACTTTTTCTTTTTTGTTTTTTTTTTCTTCTTTTTTTGGATGTTTAAGGTGTGGTTGAATGATCCCACTATTCATGGATAAAAATTGCATTACATGTTGATATCTAATCATGCATTATCTGTTGTTTATCTTATTCATGTATTGTTTGCCATACGACTATTTGGTTCATATCTGCACTTTCGATAGGAGTTGTCCAATTTATTTATGGTCAAGTCAACACTTTAGGTATGATCTCAGATTCTCAGATTTGTTACATTATCACTTATTTATAGGTCTTAGTAACGTGATTACAATCATTGCAAGTTTGATTAATGGAAATCATCCATCAATCTGAAGTTGTAATTATTGGTATTTCCATTATCTGCAGATGGGGAAGAAAATGTATGTCGTCTTCAATGGACGTCGACCCAGCCTGTATTCTAGTTGGGAGGAGTGCCGACATCAAGTGGACGGATTTTCCATGGCCCGCTTCAAAGGATACAAGTCCACGTTAGAGGCATATACTCAATGGACTGCTTTCTGCGAGTATGCGGCGCAGCACTATGAAGCGGTGACCGACATCAGTAACGACTATCAGACGAGGACGCTGAACACTGAACGACCAATCATTGCCAGTTGTAGCAACTTTTGTATAGGGCGCTCCCCGTCACCATCCCACTACTGTGTAAAGTGTGCTGGCATCTGCACACCGACAGATGGCGTTGAAAAAACGCCAGGGTCAATTGAGGCCCTCTTTATGATAATCTTCGGTTGCTTGCTTTTAATCCTCGTCGTTCAGCTTATTGCGTGGCGCTAGTTTTTAGCTTTCTGTTTATTAATGGTTATGTTAACTACTGACTGTTATGAATTTCTGAAGGACTGTGGTTTGCTTTGAACAGGTTTTGTGGAAGTTTAGGAAGTTTATGGGTTAACCTCTACGTGGTTTTGGTAATTGCTTACTGAATTCTTATCTTGACAGGAGTACAAGTTTATTTTCTTCAGTGGGGCCCAGATATCCGCACGTAGAGTGGAATAGTAGCAAGCACTTGCTACTGATATTGGGTTACTGATCCCACACCCATCCATCAGTGGTGTGAGTACGGTGATACACATCAAAATAAAAATATTTGAAGTGTCACATGTACACCTTGACATCCATATGTCTACTTCTGAATCCTGTATCTATTTATCCATGTTTCAGTTGAATTTTATATCTGATCATCTATTACCGTTCCAATCCGAATTTGAACATTTATTCTGCCAGTAAAAATGCAAGTACTAGATTCAGATCTTGCAATGTCAACCTTGAGACACTCCGTATGTAACCGGTGGACACAAAGTGCTGATATACGTTTTCGTGCATTTTGATGTGTTGTGGACCACACAATATGTCATAAAGTTCATCATGTGGTCCACCACATAGTGCTGATATATGCGGATGGGTATTAAAATGATATATGTTGTGGACCACACAATGACAACCTACAAAGATCATCACGTGGTCCACCCAAAAGTGATGTTAAACGTTTCGATGCATTTCGATATATGTTGTGGACCACACGATCTATCATCTACATCATCGTGCAGTCGGCAACACAGAGATGTTGATATCAAGTTTTACCATATTGAAAGTTTGGGTCAATTAAAACCAGTCGTCCAAACGTTAACCAAACTACTGAAAGGGGAATAAGATAGATTGAGTATTGCTGTAAAAATCAAACAACTGATTACAGTTGTTGTAGACCTGAGATGGTGCACACCATACCAGCATCTTAGCAATGATGTGACAACTACACTGTCTATCCAAACAGGTTCCTATTGAATTACCATCTACTACACCCAAAACATACCAAAAAACAAGCATGGGAAAGCAACATACCAGTATTCAACCAATCATTACCAATACATATATATTTGTAATCATGTTGTCTTTACACCCAACTACCGGTGTAACTGGAAAACCAAACAGGCCCTAAGTTTATTTAAAGCAATGAGTCACTTCGTCAGATTAGAGGCCAAGAATTTTTTGTCTTCTAAAATTTCATACTATCCATTATTTACATACATCAACTAATAAATGTAAGACCCGTATCCTAGTCCGTCCCGTTCCGTAGGCTCCCGCAGTTCTCCCGGTCGAATTTCGGCAACCCTTGACCGGTATCCGACGTTTGTGCGCGATCTTAAGCTAGGTCCGGCATACCGAAGTCGGCTAGAACCAAAACTTGTATCATAGCGACCGCGTCGTCGCTGAGGTTCCAACGCCGTGACTCGCGCACCGACCTGATACCTAAGCTAGAAGATGTTGGCCCATGTTCATTTTGAGGAAAACGTCGCACGTTGCGAATATCGAGGGAATCTCTACAATATGTTCCATCAATTAATGTCAAGTACAGCCATACCTCAAGTACAACAACCCATCCCTCCCTTTTTAAAAGTCAACTCTCTCTCTCCCCTTACCATCCCTCTTTTACCCCATTTTCAACCACAACCATACCTCCCATCACCTTTTCCTTACAACCACCACATCACTCCATCACCTCTTATCATTCCCATCACCTCACTCTCTCTCTCATTTCTAAAATCTCCCAAGCAACCCAAACTCCATACGTCCAAGCTCCTCACTCCCAACTCCAAGTGTGGCCCACTCTTCCCACCTTCTCATCTTCCATCTCAACCTTCCAATCACCATCTACCACCATCAAACCCCATCAACCTCTATTAAAAGGCAAGCTAAGGAGCATAGGAGCCTAAGGGAGCAAGGAGAACGCATAGAGGTGGGTGATCCAACGTTAAATTCATTTTTTTAGGGACCACTTGTTGGTGGGACCCATCTTTGATGTATGAGTTGTATCATGTGAGGCCCATAGTGGCGGGGCCCCACCATCACCATCTCTCTCTCTCTCTCATTTGTTATGGGTGTGGTCCACTAGATCCACACCGATCATGGACCCACCATGATGGATGTATTTAGTGATGCTGTCCACCTGTCTTATCCAGGCCATCTAGTGGGTTTGGATGATGAGAAAGCACAAATATCATGTTGATTTGATTAGGTGGGCCACATTCATGTGGGACCCACCTTGAAGTGTGGGCTACATGGCATGTGGGACCCACCACAATGTTGTGTATCCATGCCGTCCAACGTCCTAGACGCTGGACAGGCGTGGTGACTAACATGGAGTGCGTGTGCTGACATGGGTGAGTACTACCAAGCTAATAATATATATATATATATATAATTATATTACACTTTTTGGTGGGCCACTCATGTAAGCCTCACCTTGATGCATGTACTTAATCCAAGCCGTCCATCCTTTTCCTCAGATCATTTTAGACGTTGAGCCGAAAAAATGATCTCAATCCGAATTTCTGGTGGGCCAAAGCATTGTGAACAAAGTTTTTCACCGTTGAAATATACCCTGATGTTGCTGTGCACCAAAACCCATCGAATATTGGGCTTGATAGGTTGGTATTGAGCCATAGGAGCCGATGGTCGGGTCGGATCTACCTGATGTGGGCCCCACCCAGAAATTAAAGTAGAAAAAAAAAAAGCCAGCCGACGACCGGCTATTCTTCTTTCAGAAGATGCATGCAGTGCATGCATGCGCGGCTCGTTAACGACGAACGGTGCAGGTGGTGGCCTCACGGCCCCAACTGTGGGTAAACGGATTGGCTACTCCCCCTGACACCAGCTGATGGTTGGTGGTCGGTGCTATGTGGGCCCCACCATAATTTATTTGTTTCATCCATGTCATCCATCTATTTTTAGATATCATTTTACAGTATGAGTACAAAAATGAGGTATATCAAAATCTCAAGTGGACCACATTACAGGAAATAGTGTTGAATGAGGGTCGACCATTAAAAACATTTTAGGGGCCATAAAAGTTTTGGATCAAGCTGATCTTTGTTTTTTCTCTTCATCTGGGCCTGTATGACCGAATCAACAGATTGGATGTCAAATAAACAGTATAGTGGGCCTTAGGATGATTTTAATGATGGATATCCAATCACTTTTGTTTTCATTCGGTGTGGTCCACATGAGATTTATATCCCTCTCATTTTTGGTATCAAACTATAAAATGATATGTAAAAATGGATGAAACACATACATCATGGTGGGGCCCACATAGCACTGACCACCAGCCACGGAGCTGGTGTCAGGGGGAGTAGCCAATCCGTTTCCTAGCTGTGGGCCCCCACCGTGATGCGTTTCGAACATCAACACCGTGCATTGGGTGGGCCTCCCCCCTGGCTACGGGCCACCCAAAAATCAGCCGTATACGGAACTCAAGTGGGCCACACCGTCTAAAATCATGTGAAGACATGCCTAAAACATAAAATCACTTGGTGGGGCCTACCTGAAATTTGGATGCAGCTGAAATTTAGTCTTAACCCTTAGCCAAGTGGGACACACATAAGGGGTGGACTGGATTTGTGAACCACATTCTGGTGGGCCCCAGACCCACCCCACTACGCCAAAATCGTGAATTTACGACGGACCAAATCTGTCGTAAAACCAAATAAACGACGGATTTCGTCCGTCGCTTGGTCCGTCGCTGTTTACTGGGTCATTTTTTTTCTTGACGGATAAAATCCGTCATTTAATCTGCGACGGATATGGTCCGTCGCACAGTAGCGACGAATAGGATCCATCGCAAAAAATAAAAATCCGTCGCAATAATTCCAAAACAAAATGTCGTCATTAAAAATATTAGCGACGGATAAGGTCCGTCGCTAATATGAGGAGAGCGACGGACCCAACGCCGTCGTTGAGAAGAAATTAGCGACGGATTTAGTCCGTCGCTAAACTATCTGTAAATTAAAAAAATATATCATCAAATTTATTTATTTATTTTGAATCTTACACCTGATAGTCATTCAAAAAATAATTCATACGATTGTTTAATAAGAATTCTATTCACAAAATAAATCTTGTTCACATGATTGTTTAATAAGAATCCTATTCATCAAACTAAAAAGTTCAATCATACTAGAACTCCCTGCCAAAGCATGAACATAAATGGAATCCACTAAATATTTTGAATCTTACACCTGATAGTCATTCAAAAAATAAAAACTCCCTGCCAAAGCATTATATGATACCTCATATGAAAAATACATGAACATAAATGGAATCTACTAAATATGATACCTCACATAACAACATATAACCATTGACTTGCAAAAGCCTGTAACTCCCTAATGAAATCTAATATATACTTGCATACTTCTAGGAGACGAGAGCTTTTGATGGGACACTTTCTTCCAAGCTTGAATCCACAACTTTGTCTACCATGGGAACATATTCATCAAACTCTGAGAACCCCGCCTTCCAAATTAGAGAAGCATGTCAAAAACTATCTGGAGACACATTGTCACAAAGTATTTCTAGAAAACGGAACATTAATTAATTAAATAGAAATAGGAGAAAAGCCTCATTGAGAGTACATGATTCTTTGAAGTGGTTTTGTATCGATAAAAGACTTCACTGTCCTCCAAAGCAACCTAAAACCGGGGCCAACATTGATGATAAACATTCAACACAATGTCTGTACAAGAGCAAGTCCAATGTTATAGGCATGCACTATCTAGATGCACATTTCCATTAACAACTCGAATTCCTATTTAATTTCTGGTCTGAACCAAATAATGATTATAAGTGACATCAGGACTCCATAATTAAGAGTGCAATTTCTAATACAATTATGCTTTATAAAACAATGTATATGGAAAAATATTGGGCGAATCAAGACAGATTTCTTTTCCAGGCAATATCTGTTGGTGACTTCCTGAAAGTGTGCCAAGGCCTACACAAATACAATTCTAGCAAATCAATCATGGTGGGCGTACACATCAATTCCCAAACAAGAATTAGGAAAGAGCACAATAGAGGAAATCAAGATTAGAAAACCTGAAGTCTCGTCTATCTGAGATGTCCGACGTCTGAGACTGGAAGTTACCGAAATTCAGACTCCCAAGCCTTCAAGTAGACGGTGATTCTCGCAACTAACATCAATAGAAGATAAAAGAATAAGAGGAAAATTTTGGATGGGATAAAGACAAATAGGAAGAAAAATCAATGAAATCAATGCATACCAGATAAGCTTTTTCGAAGGATGGTGGGGTAGTGAAAAAGTCAGGGTTCTCTCAAATTTCATTTGCTATTTCTTGCAAGAAAGAAATACTAGATATAAGAGGGAAAGCTTGGAAGAGGATAAAGAGACAGAAACTTCATCCAAAATCACCCCAAGTTTCTTGGGTGGGGTTATCAAATCCGAAGTTGCTCAGGCTTTAGATACCATGTGTGGGACCCACAGTTAGGCGATCCAAACTGTTGATATGATGGGCTGCTCTTTCATCCCCATCTCCCAAAAGTCTTCAAGATTGGAAGACCTTATCCACCCAATCTTTAGCTCTATCTTTTCCACTGAAAATGGTCCTATATTCTTTTCTTAATCGTCCATCTCTAGGCAATCAACTGATTTTTACTATCTTAAAAGGTGGAAGATTTTTGGGAGCATTGTCCATCCACTGCAGGCTCAACATCTCAATGGCCTAGATCACCAGACAATAGGCCCACACATAAGGAATTGAAATCCTCAGTAAAATCCACATTTCCTGAGGCACAACATTCCATAATTCCTGACATAAAATGACATTCTTACATCCCAAGCTTAAAAGGATATCGAATTACCTAAGTTCAAAAAGCTATCTACCAAGATAGGGACGTCACTAAAAACACCCTATTCTACAGTTTGAACGAGGATCATGTCGCACAAAAATAACCATCAGGCTCAATCCAATGAAACCACGGATTAGCTTAGCAAAATTAAAAAAAACTAGAAGTTCTGTGGGGAAAAGGAACAAATAGAAGGTCATAATCAGTAGTGTTGTTATTCCAGCAATAAATGGTAACATGCATCACCTAGAAACATGATATCATGATTCCACATATTCAAATGGTTACCAGGTTAAATCACCATTTAGGGTGATCAAGGACCCAACCCATGAGTTGTTGAGCTAGGTAGAGCGCAAACTGGGCCAAAGAAGCTGATGGCATTTTAACATGAGTTCAGACAGTTTCACAAATACTGATGGCATTTTAACATGAGTTCAGATAAGTTTCACAAATATTGATGGCATTTTAACATGAGTTCAAACAGTTTCACAAATACTTTGCTCATACATATTGCTTAGCTAAAGACTGTGTGGACTGGAATTAATCTATTTTAAAATATACACACATTTCTTTCCCTTCTCAAAATGAAATACTTATAATACAATAGATGCACATTTCTTCCCCATCTGAAAAAGAAATGTCACAATGTTCTAATACTCTATTACAACAAATCTGGAAGGGTTTGTACATGTTGTAAATCATCGTTTAAAAATTCAAGCATTTGACCTGACTTGATGTCCTATAGGGTCGGGTGGATTTGAAGACTCAAGACTCGAATTTTTAATGATTAAGTTTTAGGTACTTAGGTCATGTTTGATAGATGCCTAAAAATAAACCTGTTTGACCAGGGACTAGAATAGGGTACATGGGTGCAATTTCAGTAACAATAGAATTGAAAAGAGGCAATTAGTTATGTAGCCTATGCTTCTTGGTATATTATGTAAAGATGAAATTTGCATGCCACACACTTTTAGCATATATTATGGAGCCGTAAATAAAGAGAACCGATACATTACCTCCTTGACAGGTTCTTTCTTCTCGGACAAAATCAGCTCGATATGGCAAGGTGAGGGCATACAGGTTGGCATATTGAATAATGGATCATTGGTAAAAGAATATTTACAAGCAAAGTTTAAAATATTGGTATAGCTGAAGGTATAAGATCAAAGAAAACCAAATACATATTGACCATTGCTCACTGGTTTTTAAAAACCCAAAAATATCAGCCAATATTTGAACCATGCTTACCAGATGGCAAAAGAAGAAATAACAAGTTGATAGAGCAGAGACAACTTACGGTTGATTCTTCCATGGGCACTATGTGAATGAACACAACCAAAATACACAAACTAGGAAAACCAAATCCTATTGACACGGCTATGAAAACCATGAAGACGTAATATTTTACCTTTTCATTTCCAAACCACAGTCTAATATTCTTTTTTCCTATCCTCCATCCATGAGTAGTCTCATCATATAAACTGTTCGGATGATTGAAACATGACCTGGGATTCCAAAAAAAAAAAAAAGTCTTTAAACTATACATCTACATATAAATTGTTTGGATTGTTGAAAACATGACCCAAATCAAAAGATTTGTCTCTGAAATACACAACTAGGTCCAATGGTAACCACTAACAAGTGCCAATAAACCTCTATTCTTTCTCTATAACAGTGACCCACTTGATTAGACCAGGCCATTTGCCTGGAACAGGGCCTAGATTTCAAGCTTGATCCCAGTCCTCGGCCAAGTTTAAGGGCCCAGGATATCACCCAAGAGATATGTATATAAACAAATTCTTCCCTTGTAAATCAGCTAGGAGAGCCCATACAAATGCAACTCGCATGAAGGTTCATTGGCTATTTGAATTGTGAAAGAAACAAGAAATAATGATACGAAGAAGTGGGTTGAAATGAACCTGAATATATTCATCTGGGAGCCTTGATTGTGAGAGGAATAGCAAATTACAATACAAAGAGGAGGTCAAAATGAACTGATCTTTATTCACAGTCCTTTCCTCCAAACATTTAATCCTTACCTCGCAAAGGAACTTCTACCTGGATATATTCGTGATCTTCCTGCATGTTATTTTTAGGAGGACAAGCAAACCTTCGTCGGGTTTCACTTGATAAAACCCAACCTTGCTTATGTACAAGTGACTACATGCGTGTGGCATGGTTTTCGTAAGTTGCATAGCAGAGAACCATGGCGAGAACGTATCTTTTCTCATAGATTGATCAGAGAAAAGATTAAGAATGCTCACACCCAAGCTTCAAGAACGCGAGTACAGCAATCCAACACAAACGGAAGAGAAATGACAGTACACAATGACCAGAGATAGAGATGGATGTGGTCCACTGTTTCTTTAGAAGATCCCTCCGTACATATAGTGGTAGGAACCATTTGGAGTTTCTCAAGTTTCTGCAAGAAAGATACTACTATTTAAGAGCCAGTCAGAAAAGGTGAACTGATAAGAGAATCTATGATTTAATTAACTTCTTCAGTAATTTCTAACAGACTACAATCGGGGGAATATAGGTTAAGTAAAACTCAAAACAATCATGGCCTTTGCTTTGTAAAAATCTATACTCAAGGTTGCCTTGTACTTGGTGCGTATGTTTCCATAGTTACATGGATCTCATGGTTTACTGTAATCATTCTTCAACCCATGTCATGGTTTGCGGCAGTCATTCTTCAAACCATGTCATGGTTTACAACAATCATTCTTCATGCTAAGTAACACATACTCAATTCTTCGGCAATTTTGAAATTTACCAAATGTTTGAGCAACATACCTAGAACTCATTAATATTTGCAGAGGTAGTATTTTGCCAGGTCCACATAACCAAAATGGGTCATGCTCAACATGAGCATGGCTGTACAATTGGATAATTAAGGTGGGATGAGCCATGGTCCAAAAATCATAGTCACTGCACAAACATTAATCAACAGCTTAATGGGCTTTAAAATTGTTGACCAATAACCATTTTTAGCTTTAACTGGGTGTTTGGAGGATGTTGATTAGAAGTCAGAATCATCTTGGAGTTATCATTTTGGGACTCCGACCCATCAAATGTGGAGGCTCCCAAATAGACAAATGGATCACTAAACTGAGAGGACGCTTATGGTGGTGACAGAATCCTGACCAAGATGGGACAGGTGACTAGATTACTCTACAGATTTAAAAACTAGAATGTTTTAATAATAATATAGATAGCTATCAGCTCGTAGTTGTTTTTGGAAAATGCACTGGTGCAGTACAACATAATCTTAGATTTGAGTCACTCTAATTAACAGCACCAAGGTTGTCTGTCCCTAACTGCAACTAGCCTTCTAAGAAAAACATCTACAAAGGTAAACTTGCTCGAAAAATTTTCGAATGTTGGGTACTGATTTCCTTAAAAAACCAACATGAATTACGGATCTAGTAGAAGGTGCATTTGGAAAATTTAGCGCGTTCTTGAATTGAAGAGAAAAGGCAGTTTTGCAATCTGCAAGAGTCAGCTTGGTAATTTCTGCGAAATAAGGCATGCAGTAAATTTTTTTTTTTTTTTTAAATAAAATTGGTAAAAGGATTTAAGAGATTTTTTTGGTTTTAAAAGGTAAAGAGATGCTTATTACTTACCGGAAGAATCGAATGAATCTTCGTCGGTTTGGCTTATGGTCTTCTCTTTGGATGAAAATATTCTTAGAAGAAAAGACTGCAAGCATCATGTATATAAAAAAAAAATAATTAATTTTAAAAAAAACCCACTGTTTCAAAATGAAAATAAAAGAAGCAAACGAGATTCTTCTTCCACCAACCAAGAAATGTTCCAGAAAATTGGATTCTCAGGAATTAGAATCTAAGAAAAACAAAAACCCTCTGAAATTAGAATCTAACAAATAATAGAGGATATACCTTCCTAAAGGTCATCTCTAAAATCTCTCCTTTCAATGGAGAATGAAAAGTCTAAACTTTAAATACAATCAGACACCCCAAAACTTGAAACCTGTTATTCATGCATAAAAGATTCAGAAGAAGAATTTCCAATGAAGAGATGGGAATTGGAGAACACCCAATTTGAACAAGTTACTTTTAACTAGAAAATACGAGTTTTAAAAAAAAAAAAAAAAAAAAGGAATCCTTTCAGTGCCTCCAAATTACAAGCCTTGCAACCACAAGACATTAAGAGGAAAAAAAAAAACCATTAAAAAAGACCAAATAAAATTATAAATGCAATAGATTTCACAAACTTCACAGCATAGACAATTAACTAAAATGAGATAAATTCATTTTTAAGTGGCACCTAAACAGGCTTTAACATTTAAATTGAAGCGTGATCCATTCAGAACTTACCCTCTAAGATCTTGTCAAGTTCTCTTGACCATGAAGTTATCTGAATGGTTTGAGCCTCTATGCATGGAGTTGGCTAGCATGGTAAAACCCATAGGAACCCTGACTCACAGGTTTGTCGATAGATCAAGTAAATTAGCCCATATATTTTGTTATTTATTGATAATGAGCAGTGTTGGTAAAGAAATTCAAAAGGAAATGAGTTTATATCAGTTTTATGTGAATTTTAAAGTTTTTAAAGTTTGACAAAGAGCATCATCATTAGCCCCATGCAATTTGGGCTAACATGCATAAGTTACCGTCTGTTTGTGCATGAGGCTATGGTTATGCGGCAAACACACGAATCACGTCAAGTAGTTTCATGAGGGATTGATAAAGTTTCATGGGTTTAAGAAGCTCCTTGTTTTGGCGGGTGTAAGAGTATTCGTTAGGTGTAAAGTGCGAGAGGAGATGGTCGATGAGGCGATTGCTGAGATGGTGTCTTTGAAAGTGACTATAGTGCAAGGAAAAAAAACTTGTAGCCCGAGATTTCACAAGCAAACGATCCTTATGTCATTATCAAGCTTGGAAATCATGTCTCGCTCATGTATCCTTTATCACTTTCTTAGACCTTTTGATCTCTGCATATTGTCACTCTACTTACAAAAACAAAACTTCTTTCTATTGATCAAAGTCTGCAACTACGACATCCAAATAATGTAATTATTAGGGGAATGATGTAAGTGGGTGGGTAACAGAGGGAGGTTGATGTCTGGTGGGTAGCTGATCGTAAAACTTTCTCCACTCTAATATTTAAAAGCCATCTTCAAATTATTGGATATTGGAAAAACATTATAAAAATATGAAGATCTGAAATATATGTTTCTTTTTCTATAATTTTGGACATGTATTTGATGGTGTAACGGGCTGTTCTTTATACACCAGGCTGTTCTTTAGTAAGAATGTTGTCTCGAGTTAACTTGAGACCGACTCTAAAACAGTAAAACTCCCATATTTAGGCTTCTAAAATCTAATATCAATATATAATTATGATTATAAGTCATTATAAGTCGACATATGAGTAATGATGAGTCAATGATGCAATTATAGGTTGTTATGTAATCACTTTTCATGCTCCGAACACACATTGAGCATGATTTGGTGGATTAGGGTGTGTTACATATAATCATAACAAAAAGAAGGTGGCAAAATGGGAAAAAAAAAGTGATAGTTATTGCTTTAGATATTCCCAACATGGTCCACTCAATTTCTATTCATCGAATCTTACTCAATTTTGTGTTTCGATCCTCAAAATAATCTTACATCTAGTTTAAACTTAGTTTCCAAGCTTCCTTTATGTTTGACATGAATAAAGAAGTGGAATCCTTTCTGCTTGACATAAATAAAAAGAAGTGTAAAAGAAGAGGAGTTGAAAATAAAAAATTTCAAAATGGGCTCTTTATGTTCGTATTGGCTTCTAATGGCATATCAGCCCTGTAACTATGCCGATATGGGCCTATACAACCCCTTTTTCATAATGGACTGATTCACCCTTGATAATGTAGAGGGCGTGACCATTTCCTTACATTTTAGCCTTTATGGACATAACCATTTTTTAATCCCATAGTAGACATTGTAGAAGGGGGCAAACATTGTGGAGATTGTCATTGCTAGCAGGTCTTTCATTTATTTGGACTTTGGAGGGAATGAAATGATAGTAGATATTGTAGAAGGGGGCAAGCATTGTGGAGATTGTCATTCTTTGGCAGGTCTTTCATTTATTTGGACTTTGGAGGGAATGAAATGATAGGACCTCATTAACAAGTTGGAAAAGCTAAACAAGGTCTTTACTAGGGCAAAAAGAAGGATGATTGATTGGGACTTGGGGGCCATAAGGTTTTTGTGGGGTGTTGCAAAGAAGATTTTGGTTGTCAATGAAATGGAATCTAGGCTTTTTGGGTTTGGGTGGTCTCTCTCCCCAATAAATGGTCGAAGATTCTATATGAGGCGTTCGTCAAATGTAGATGCTGAAAAGGAAATTATCATGTTCTGATGTCCCAATCAATGAATAATTACTTACCCTGCGGATATAAGCAAACCAGCCAACTGGCTAGATCCTACATGTTCAAATGTCGTTCCTTATTCGAGGGCCTTCCTGATAGCATCCAGCCACCATTGTCCATTAGCACTCCCCTCAAGTCCTACCTACAATCAGCAGAACAGTCAATATCTGTAACTAATTATAAGTACAGATTACAAGTGAAATAAAGTTATGTTGCTCCTCCAATGCTCCAATACACATTGGGTAACACTTATCATATTAGAAAATATTTTCAAGCTATGCCTAAAGTGAAATGAAATTATATATATATATATAAAGATCAACCAAAGATACAACACCAAGAACTTCCTGATGTAGATGTTTCTCAGTTACAAACATTGTAGTAGAAAGCAAAGATTGGGTCGTCCTGCAGACATAGAAATGATCGGCATAGATATTTGCCAAGACATTAATTACTTTGCAAACTAAAATACATAATGTGCCAATGCTCAGCGAGAACCTTGAAACATCAGTTTCATTCAACTCATTGCCTCTTCTTGTAATGAACTCAATGACAGCCTGAATTGCACCTTCATTTTTGCTTCACTTTATCACATATAGCAAGTAGTGCATCCATGCATGGTGATTACAAGTCGCACAAAATCGATAAGAGAGAGAGCTGCTTAAACTGAACTTCATGCAAATCAACGGAAACAAGAATAAAATAAAATAAGATAAAATGAAATAAATCCTAACCACATCTTTGGTTAGCAAAATGCAAACAGAAGAAACAACCCTGTTGAAGGCCTCAGACTGATTAATAGAAGCATCCTACAAAAGATATTTTCATGCATGATAATGTTTCTCTGCAACATTAGCAGAATAAGCTTATTCTACAACTAGGTAGATTCCTCAGTGACATTTGTAGAATAAGTGTATTCTACAATGTGTGGAGCCCATCATGTGTGCCCCCCTCATTTTCCTTTTGGAGGACAAAAATCAAGCTGACCTAAAACTCAGTATTGGACATGCAAAGAAACATAAAGTGCCCTACCACCCGATGCACATTGGGATAGAATTCGTCCATCCACCACAAAGCTAAAACACTCAAACATGCCAATTCATAATATTTTTCTCAAAATTATACTGCTTAATCATTAAATATCATGAAGTTTCTTGATGATAAAGATTTTGAAAGGAAAAAGACTTACCAAAAAAATGAAGAAATTTTGATTCTTCTTTCCTACTCCCTCCAACTAACAATAGCTGAAAAAAAGAGGGAGTGCATATGGGTCCCACATGTAGATGTAAAATAAGCTTATTCTACAATAGTTGTTAAGGAACAAGCTGCAATGAAAAACAAAGCTGAATTAATCAAAACACCAACAATATCGCCACGTTTGGTACCAGAATGGAATCTAGAAAATTCGGCTTCACCAATGTCTGAGTGCCTATTGTAAGTAAAATCAAAATGCTTCCATAAACAAGCTATGAAATCATAAATTCTACAACAAAAGAATGAAATCTTTTTATTTGGTTGTTTATCTTGATTACAATGAAATGTTCACACACACACACACACACACACACACACACACAAAATCCTTTGAAATGAACAATTTTGCAGGACAGGAAATAATGTCTTTCGTAGAAGTTTAGGTTGGTGTAATTATATTTGTGTTGTCTATATTTACTCAACTCCAACCCAGGTGTTTAATTACCTTTGTTTCAACAATAATGCCTTCCTATCTAGAGTGGAAAATAAGTGAAAAGAAAAAGTAAAAGGGAAAAAAAAAAAAAAGAATAAAGAAGTGTCCCTCCCAAAGGAGATCATAGTGGTAGATACCTAGCATCAAAAAGATAACTGTTATCCCAAACTATCCACTAGAGTTTCTTATCTATGACCATCTGGCCAAAAGACAACCCTTCAAACCATCAAGTTTATCCAAGAGCCTATGAGATTGAAATTTTCAAAAGCATATAATCAGAACATTGCAAGCAAACAACAAATTCTTCCTATCCTTATTGACTTGTAAGTCCTAACCATTACATTAAGAACAAAGAATAATAGGTCCTTTGCCTAGTACAAACTTCATATTGATGAACCCCACTTGTCTTTCTAAGCCTTTATACATATCATTAATAGTCTGATTATCAAAGCATTCTTTGTATTTTGTATTCAACATGTTGAAAATGTGTACGAGATGATCTAGAGATGATATATTTTGTAAGATATCTGTGGCAACAGAGAGCTAGGATCATCAGCTACATACAAGTACATAGCAAATGCGAGAATTCTTGTGTACTTTGCCTAGTACAAACTTCATATTGATGAACCCCACTGTCTTCCTAAGCCTTTATACATATCCTTAATAGTCGATTACCAAAGCATTCTTTGTATTTTGTATTCAACATGTTGAAAATATGTACGGATGATCTAGAGATGATATATTTTGTAAGATATCTGGCGGCAACAGAGAGCTAGGATCATCGGCTACATACAAGTACACAATAAATGCGAGAATTGCGAGTAAAAACACGGATAGGCAATTCAAACATATAGCTTTAAAAAGAACTTCACACAATCCTAGCTCTCATCATTCTTTCAATAAATTTCTCATCTTTCAAAAAAAATAAGGAACTTCACACAATCCCTTAAAGCCACGTGTAGACAATGCATTATTACTAGGTAAATTTTAAACCCACACTCTTCACATGTGTAGACAAAGAACTCTGCATCAAGGGCTTAACATCAGAACAACATGTTATGATGCCAGAAATCTTCACAAGTGACCACTTTGATCACCTAAAACAAGGAAAGAAAAGAATACAAATTAGACTATTGAACAAAGCATGAATGGCATAGCTATCAAAATGAATGGTTAAAAGTAAAACAATAACAACTAGTACAAATTCCAAGGGAACAATCCATCCATATAACTTACTTTGGTTCTGCTCCATCCAGAATCAGGTCAGTGATTTGAACGCTCTCCATTGTATACAACAATATATGCCATGGCTATCATACAACTTGTTATCTTTGTAATTGAGGATTGGATTAGTAAGGTCTCTAAATCACCTTTACTCCTTTAAACATATTGCAGCCAGGAACATACCTTTACCATGCACACTATGGAATGCAAAGAGAAGCGGGCTCTTCGGCTTGATTCAAGTGTCGGTCCCTGATGGGGTCATTGAACCTTTGACATTCGACTATGATCGAAGCATTTTTATGGATTTGACCTTCAAGCAACTGAAATTTCTGACTTGCACAAGAAAAGACTAATTGTTGGCATTATATTTCAAAGACTGCTGCTTAATAGCCTAGTGGAAGAAAAAGCATCACTTAGGATGAAAGGTACCACACTCATAATCATTGAATAATTACTAGGTTTTTTTTACACATTTTTCCAATTACTAAATAAATGTGAATGATAGACCACATTTTGGAATTCCAATTACTGGTAATTTAGATAAATTTTTTACCCATTTAGATAAATCAGAGATAGTCAATTTAAATCCAATTTATCATCCATGCAAAGCTTAGAAACTGATTTCAAATTAGAGATAGTAATTGGAATAATTTAAATAAAATTTTTTTTTTACTCATAATCATTCACATGGACTATCTCTGATTTTTCCAAAATGAGTTTAATCATTGAAACAAATGCCTCAATGACTTTATTTCCCTCTATGGAGCTATGCCTCTTGTATCAACAAATGTGAAAGCAATAGACGCGAAGCATGAATGGTTCTGGTAGCCTTCTCTCCCTCCTTGCAACTTTTCAGCTCTTACCATTCGAACGGGTGAAGCATCAGAGATATCACTTCAACAGGGTATGTACTACTGTTTTGCTGTTGTAGAAGCTTGGGTACTTATATTGTCATGAATATTTTGAAATGAGGTTGATTTTCTTTAAGATATTCATGATGCAAGCATTATGGCAACTTTTTTTTTTTTTTTTTAAATCAAGTGTTTCTATTTATCTGCGGTCTTAGTTGTGGAAGATCGAGCAGTTGGTTAATGCTTCTATTTATTGAAATCTTGTGGATGCAGACATGATATCACTACCAAAAAACAGGGCAACGCCGACGGCTAAAAACCGTCGGCAATGACCTTCTCCGACGGCTAAAAGCCGTCATACTGTCCGTCGGGAAAGGGGGCGTGGGCGTTGCTCACCGACAGATTTAAACTGTCGGCGTCTTTGACGATTAAAACCGTCGGCATTTCCGACGGCTAAGAGCGACGGTTTTAGCCGTCGGCGTTTTCAACGGCGAAAAGCCGTCGACATTTCTCATTAATTGAAAAAAAAAATGAAAATTATTTGCCTTAATCAACTTGCACCATCCAAAACTTGATATACCCATTTCTCCAAAGCCCTAAAAATGAAAATCAAATATATCATCTAAATTCCAAACATATAAAATTTATATTTCCATAAAACACCATTAGTTTCAAGGAAAAGATGGCATGACAAGGACAACACATTGACACAAGAATACCAAAGTTTCTCTCCATTTTACAGACATAACTATCTATTCATATATTGGACAATATTGTATGTGCATTCGCCCAAAACAGACAAATCTAATCGAAATTCGGATCATGTTTATGAGAGCAATGCACTGCCAAAAATAAATAACTATACTATCAAAAGACAAGTGACAAAAATGCAATACATTGAAGAATATATCTAGTGTGAGTTTGTTTAGCAGATGCCAATGGAGACTGGAGAGTGATCTCTTCATATTCAAGGTTATTCTACTAGTGTGGAAAAAAGAAGCTTGCAAGAGCATCTGCGTTGGCTCTCTTATTCACAACTCAATAAGGTTAACGTTGAACAAGGCATAGTCAACACTATGCAAGATTTCATTTCATGCTTATATAATCTTACATTGGCCCAAATTCACCAATTTTGCATAAAACTTCAAGCAAAAGGCTCTAGGAATTATCAATAATGAGGACAATCAATCATCAAAATGCTACATGTTGATTTATTTGTGGCTCCATTAGTTGAGATTTTCATTGCTTATTCAGTTAAGAAATGAAAAAAGAAAAGGTAAAAAGTTAATCACAGATGTATGGATTTATCAACAGGGAATTCTGTACACGGCAGGGCCAATCATATCAACAAACATAGGTCACTTGTATAGATTTATCAGGAGATTTAGGACATTAATCACATATGCATTAGAACCTATTCCTTGGCATTGAAGCAACTTTAAAAGAGCATAGGAAAACAAGATCTTAGAAAGGATTTGCATCAGTACCAGTTTTCAGTTACCTCTTTGATACCTAAAGCATATGTTTGATGTTGTGCATGCCCCTTATCTGACAGTCTGTGGTGTTTGATTATTTTCTGCAAACATCGTAAGAAAGAAAGTGCCGCTCGATTAATGAGTTAGGCTTAAAATATTGACCTAAAAAGTTTGGAGGAAAAAGTAAAAGCTACAGCCATGCTTGCATTAACAATGAAAATCATTTTCAAGCATACCTCAGATAATAAACCCGTGTCCTTCAGCAAGAAGTGTAATTCGCCCTGCAGCATTACTTCACAAGTTCAATTTACTTCAGCTCAAGGGGCCACTAAAAGATCAGCATATAGAACAAATAAACAACAGAGAATGTGATGGCTATGTTCATACTCTCCCACACACATGACCTGTGTGTAAGATCTGGGCCATTCATCAGGTGTGCCATGCAGTATATATGCAATGACCAAAATAGGCTTGTCAGGTCATCACATGTACGACATGTAAAAAGTGGATAGTTAAAGGCACTAGCCACGATTCGATGTAAATGTGTCCCGATTGAAGACAAGACTGACCTGATTTTCATGCCACAACAGATTGTGGAGAGCACCTGCCACCTAGTAAACAGCCAGGGTATGGCACATGCATGCCACATTCGCACAAGTTGGAGTAGGATTAGCACTTAGCAGGGCTCTGAAACAGAGATTAATGATATTGACATGAATCTGCAGAGAAAGAATGACATAGTAGATGCTAGTTTCTCAAAATAAGATGCTCTTTGATTACAGATAATGGAAAAGCCAATCTCATTATAGTATAAGACTGGTTCTAATAACAAGTTTGTTACGTTGGAAATGCCATCACCTTGTCAAAACCGATCCAAACCTGCAAAAAGAGTTCAACTCAAGGATGTACAACCTGCACTTCATTTCTAAGCAGATCCAAATCTGTGAATGTTTTTTTGAGAGACTGTAGGATACAGCCCAATTCCCTTCAAGATGCCCCAAGAGAGCCATGAATGTGATTATCAGCTTTTCATAAACATAGAAGGCTCTATATGGCTTTGACATACCGTGGAGCTTAAGAGGCCTTAAATCTCCCAGGCTGCAAGATCCTAACTCTTTGATCAAAGGCCTACAAATAAACAGTTAAGTGTAACTGTTGAAAGAATGGATGAAGATCCTCCAACCCTGAAGATTTTTGGGGCATCCCCCATCCACAGCAAGGTCCATCAGATTAACAGTCTGGATCAAACCAAGGGCTCCACATGCATGAATTCCTGCGCCCTAGGAAAGGGTATGTTTCTTGAGGCTCTTATCCTGTAATTTCACAATATCAACATCTTAACTCCCATACTGTCACTACTCATGCAGAGTTTTAGTTTTTATGTAACTTCACTTGGAGAAAAGGTCTAGATAGAAAAGAAAACAACAGGATATACATTGGAATAGTCCATACCACCATAGATGTCTCCAATAAGCATGTCTATTGTTCTATTATCTCCCTGTTGACTCAACTCCACCAACTCATCAAAGCTGGAATAGGAAATCAATGCGAGTATTTTTAATCTGCTCCTTCAAATCAAAGAGGCTGTATTTTTAATATCCGACATCAGAGCATAACCTATTCGGAAATATAGATAATAGACTTGCAGTCATCAGTGTAAAGAATTACATCTTTTTGTCTTTCTTGCCTCCAAAGAAAGTCTTGAAGCCTCCATATATGAGCAACCCCCATCCAATTTAAGAGACAATAACAAACTGCAAAAGATTGAAAAGGAAGCATGAATTCTCTGCCATTGACAGTACCAAAAAAAAAAAAAAAGAAAAGAAAAAAAAAAAAGACAATCCTCTGAAAACTAGAAAATCCCGCAAGAGTGAAACTTTTTTCTATTCAACATAGAACTAAAGCTGAAATTCAGATTGGAAGATCCTAGCTACCTGATGTTTGGCCTTTTCCATCCCATTGCTCTATTTTGTATTAACCATGTATTTGTAGATCGAAGGGTTGGGTCTACGAGAATTTCTTAGGAATTCCTTCAAATGTATGCATGCATTTATAAATGTACTTGTGTTTTCCGTGGTCTTCATTTGGACAAAACAAGTCAACAGGTACACAGTGAGGAAATACAGCAACAGAAAAGGATGAAGCTACATAAGTTTACCTGAGAGGTCCAAGGTGAAGCTACATAAGTTTACCTGAGAGGTCCAAGGTGAGAACGGGGGGTCCTATTTGTTCAACGATCAAAGCAATGCATGGAAACACTAGAACACAACTCCCCATGGGATTAAGGATAAAACCAGAAGCTTCCACATACACTGTTTGCAGGTAGGAAACACAAACGAGGAAAAACAAATGGGGTTCTGCATTGCTTCAAACTACGTGAAGACAAATATGATACACTTGCACAACCACCAAGCATACCTTTACATGATGTGCCTATCTAGAAACCAAGAAAGGGGCACATTTCCGAGCATGCTCAAGTATCAGCTTTGCTAGGAGCTCCAGAGATGCTCCTTTGAGCTCTGCAAAGGGTCAACAAAAGTGAGAGAGGTTGGGTGGGAGTGAAGAAGTGAGGATGTGGTCAAATGTATATAACAAACCTTGGGGTTTAAAGTTGAAGAGTGGAGGCAATGCATTGTCCATCTGTACACCACAGATTAAGCTGGTCAGCTGAAAATCACATAGTTGGTAGGACAAAATGTATAAAACAACAAAAACACAAAAGGTATCAAACAATAAAATGTGCATGAGTAACATTGCTGTATTAAAGACAAGGTCATCAACATTGTTTCTTGGTGGGGGAGCAAACTATCAAACAGCTCATCCCAAATTAAGATTAAGATTGTAATGTCAAAAAAGATGGACATGAAAGTTTATCAGGGAACAAGAGATGTAAAAGAGCAGATCAGGTCACTTGGCTATGGGAGCTCCCTTGAAATTTCCACTGCAAAGTTACCAGGTTCTTATTTCATATTGCAGGGGCCAGTTTTTCTATTCAAATTCCAAGGGAGCCTTTTGAACTACGGGTGTGCCTGTGACATGCCAAGTTTAGCCCAAATCCAGCCTGTTTGTTTTTCGGGCCTGAAAATCAGTTCAAATCTAGACACTGGCAGCATGAGGTCCACTAGGCCTTGATAGAATAGTTCTAAAACAAGGGTCGCCTTTCATTGCTCGAGTTTGAAAATCAAAGCGAGGTCTAGTCCACAAGCCTAAATTTAGGCCTAAGCCACCCATAGAGGTCTATGCTCAGCAGCCAAATGGGCGGTTTTGTCCAAAGGATGTGACCCTATAATGATAACGAACCCAAGTTCCGTTAGCCATCAGTCCAACCAGTATGTGGCTTTGATTCTCAATTGTAGGCTTAACTCACACTATCTGTAAATCTAATTTACCAAGTACTCATGGTCATTTTCAATCTTATAGAAAGTCTAATGTTTTAAGTCTTCTCAAATTTTCAGCCCATCCCACTAATTCAATTCCATGCAATCTTTATAAAAAACAAATCCGGCAAATTTTCACAGCAAACAGTGAATCAACTCAGTTTATTAGGAGTGTACAGGGTTATTCAGCAAGCTCAGAAAATATGGTATGCCTGGAAAGAAGTACTAGAGAACATCATCATTATCATCATCATCATCATCATCTAAGCCTTATCCCAACTAACAGGGGTCTGCTACATGATTCTTTTTCTGCCATTCCACTCTATCAAGGACCAAAAAATATATATATATATATATATATATATATATATATATATTGAAAATTAACATCAAATTTATTAAAAACTCATGAGAAGCAAGCAAAGATTACAAAGAAAACAAAACAGAATTAGCCCAACCCAACATGCAGAAATTGATCTTATGAACACAATCCAATATTGTTACCTTCCTATTGTTAAAACAACAATCATTTTGAGCTCTCCAAATTACCCAAAATATATATCCATCAAATCAATTCCTACCTCTTGAATCGAGAATGCCTCGTCATCAATGTGGGTGTCTTCTTTGTCATCATCAGGATTTGCGGGAATGTAGCCTTGCTTGAACCACTCATTCTCTTTAATTCCAGCTATACTAATCCATGTTTTTGGATTGGGATCGAGAATCCTCCAAATTATGTTTAGAGCATTAGCAAAGATTGGGGGTGAAGTGGGAATACGGGAACATCCCTTGTTGATCTAAAGCAGTAAAAGAGAATTACAATTAAAAGAAAGAGAAAGGGAAAAAAAAGGCAAGCAGGTAATGAGACACTCAAATGCTACCAAAAAGAAAAAGAAAAACCCGCAAATTCAGTTTTCATGCTTTGGAATTTCACAAGAAAAACTTGGTGGTTCATAACTGGCTAGTTCTCTGGGATGGCTGCAAATCTCTAAACTTGAACTGTGCTATATACCAGGCCATTATTTGGTCGACTGCAAGCAGCAAGATCTTTGGAGCAGGACATGCCAACTGGTATGCAGTCTCTAACTTGATGAATGCCATTTTTTCAGTGTTTTCTACAGATCCTTTGATACAATTGACATGCATGGAGAGGTTGTAGAGCTGCCTGATTTTCCTAGGGAAGGTGGCCAATGTCTCATCTGGAATTGTGCCTGACAAAAAAGGCAGTGTAAATACCCATGTGAAGAAGGAAGACTGGCAGCTTTGGAAGATGGACATGGTGCCGAGAAGATGGACAACAGTATTTTCTTTTAGACAAAATAGAAATTCCTCGAGCAATGATAAAAAGGTGAAAAGAATCAACTTAAATGACATATAGAATAAACTTCAACAAAGAAATCATATCTAGAATTGAAAGGCAGCAAAAAAGACTTAATAAAAGTAGAATAGCAGTTCGTATAAAATTCAGTGAAAAGGCATTCTATGGAAAAAATAAAAAATAAAAAATGCCATGATCATGTAAAATCCTCGAAAGCAACAAAGCCCCAAACCAAATGCTAGCCTTGGTTATTACTTATCCTCAACCCTCGAAAGCCCTGACAACTTCAGCTTCTACCTCTATTGAAAACAGAAAGAAAGAACCCCAAATAAATTAAGCTTTATACCTCATTGCAGCTTTTCCAAAATAAAACCAAATCCTGCTAAAAATCCTTCCATGACTAAAAAAAAAAAGAGGCACCCTTTTCCATTTCCATGCAAACCTGGTTCTGTGGGCTTGTCTAACTTCAGCATGACATCATCAATAAGCCCCACTTCAAGCTCTAGAGATCGAAATCAACACCAAGCACTCAAAGCTGAAGGCATTAAAAAAAGTTAAATAAAAAATCAAGAGTTTTACAGAAACTCAAATACAAGATACTAAAATTCAAGACTAGGGCCTCCTATATCAAATTCTACATCCATTTCAGCTCCCAAAGAAGCAGTTTTCAAGAAATTGTATAGATAACAGGATAATATATGCCACTCACCAAAAGGACATGGGAGCCCTTTATTTCCAGTCCATCAACAAGGGAGAAATCAAGGAATTAGACAGAGGAATACTTTCCAATCTGTTGTAGTTACAGACACTACAACAAACCAATTTCAAATATATGCGAGACTCTAGAGGGAAGCAAATGTTGAATTATAGACCATTTTCACTTCCCGAAGAAGCAATTCAAAATAAATAATCTAATTTTACGATGAAAGTTCCTCGAATTCAGTGAGGCAAAGATGTCATAGTTTGGATGTATCAATCTTTAAGCACTTGAAAGAGGAGTCAAACTCTACATCATTTTCATCTCCAAACGAAGCTATTTCAAGAAATTTGTAACATCACCTAAAATCTCGCAGATTCCTGCAGATTCCATCCTGAAAGCTAATCATTCAAGAACTCTTTTAAAAGAACACAAATTCTTCACCATTTAAACCATTAGGAACAATTCAAAAGAATTTTTAACATCACATATGAAATCATAGTGACAAATCTCATTCTCACCTATTTTTCGGTTAGGAATTTCTTAAGGGATTTTCAGATTTTGAAGTTTTTCTCAGTGTATTTATTGGGAAAATCTCACTTAAAACATAAAATTTTAAAATATTTATGATAAA
Organism: Magnolia changhungtana; assembly: GCA_030180095.1. Classification (NCBI taxonomy): domain Eukaryota; kingdom Viridiplantae; phylum Streptophyta; class Magnoliopsida; order Magnoliales; family Magnoliaceae; genus Magnolia; species Magnolia changhungtana. Next base: position 189,234 of record JASAUF010000154.1, read on the forward strand.
TTAACATATCATTTTATTTATATGTATGTATGTAATGATTATTTGAAAAAAAAATCAAATAATTCCATTTAATATCATAATAAATTCGCTATAAAATAACAGATAATTAAAAACTGCCGAGATTTCGGTATCTCGTGATAATGACATGATAATATTTTTTTTTAATTTAATATTTCACAAAAAATTGCAAGATTTAAAAAAACTTGGCAATATTTGTCAGGGAGATGAGAATCTCTTAGATTCCCGGTAAGAACAAAAAGGTAAAATCTACCCTTTTCTAGAGCTAATCAATTCAGGAGCTCTCTTGATGGTAGATGTTGAATTCTGCACCATTTTCCACTCAGGAATAATCAATTCAAAGGCATTTCCAACATAAAAGATGCAATTCTCTCAGATTCTCGCAAAACAGAACCTCCAAGATCAACTCAAGGGATTGTACGCCATTTTCAGTTCTAGAAAGTGATTCAAAGGAACTTTGCAACGTACATATGAAATCTCTCAAACTTTGCATTAAAAAAAAAAAAACTCCACTTTTGGATCTAATCATTTCAAGAGCTCATTTGAAAGAAGAACTTGAATCCTACACCGTTTTCAGGTCTGAAGGAAGCATTTCAAAGGACTTTCTAACATTAAAGATGAAAATCTCTCCAACAAATAAAATTTTTATAATAACATTCATAGGGATTAAACACAAATCTCGTTGAGGCCAGACATCGAACAAATGGCGTGCACCATCTCCATGCAACAAACTGATGAGATCGAAGAAACTAGGGACCTCATCAGATGGGCCAAGCGTTGATGAAACGTTGCCTTAAAATGATTGGGATTAAACGGAATGTGAAGATGAAACTTCCGAACAGAAATGTAGAGTGCAGCCATGCGAATGCTCACCTATTTGAGATGGTTTTGCACGGGCGACTGGCGAGGAAGAGGGCGCTCGAAAGACTCACAACTTAATCTCGACTGGCGATGAAGAGGGCGCTCAAAAGAGGGAACGGAGAGGAAGAAAATGGCGGTCGAAAGAGGGATTTGGAAATTCATCTTCTGAAATGGGATAAACGATTCAAATCCGGCAAATGTGCTTTTTCCATAATTTATATAATAAATGGTCTTCATAGCCGTACAATTAAGGGTCCATTTACTTGATGCTTAAATACTATTACTTAATAAAATTATAAATATAAACAATCCACAATAAGACCCATTATTTGGATGGTCTGGATATCCATATATCAAACCCACTTTTCCTATGAACGAGCCACCACTATTTTACTTAAAATGCAAAACTCACACCTGTTCACCATGCAAATAAAAACGCTATCTCGAGCTTTAGATCTGGCAGGGCTCTATGGACCCCACGATGATGTTTGTGTTTAATCCACACCGTACATCCATTTTTAAACATTCTTTTAAGGTTAATACCAAAAAATTAGCTCGAAATAAATCTCGAGTGAACCGCACCATAGGCAAAATAGCAGCGATTCAAGGCCCACTGTTAAAAAGGTTCTTTGGCTACGGATTTACTTTATTTTAGCTACGGATTTTAGCCATCGTAAATTCCAACGGCTTTTAGCCGTCGGTGAAGGCACCCCATGTCCGTCGGCTTTGCCCTATTTTTTGGTAGTGTATATGTATTTCTTTTTTTAATACGTATTTAAGCTTATGTATTATGCCCTCTAGGTATGGATTTAAGAGAACTTTTAGGGGAAAATATAACTTCCACCCAGTGTGCAGGTTAATTATGGTGTTGTGACCATTGACCTTGTAAACAAAAACTCTAGTTGCAATTTGGTGAGGTTGGACCTGAAACAGTCTTTGTTGTATTTGAGGGTTATTCTTTGATTATGAATGGAATGAGGCTAGCCCCAGTTTGTAACTTCCACTCATTTCTATGAATTTTTGCTGTTGTGTTCAACTGAATGTTGAAAAACAGATTTTAATCATCCTGTGTGCTAAACGAAAATTGGAAAGGTGGTAACTGAGAGATCTTCTCAAGCATATCTAAAATATTTACTACCAAGGAAGCTCCCTCGATTAAAACTAGTTGTACCTGACTAGTCCTGATTTTTCACAGGCTTGTAAAGGCAAGACCCGAACTTGAGACCTGATTTCTTAATGGACCTGTAAATGACGCCCGGATCGTGCTGCAGGTATTCATTGTGAACAGTGTGTGACGAAATGTGAACTCCCTCAGGTTAACAGGGTACACGATCCAAGGCTCGTAACAGTTCCAAATCCACTCTCCCAAACAGGCCCTTAGGGCATGTTTGGACAGGCCCATCCCATGGAATTGGACTGTATTAGGGTGGATGGCAAGTAATGATGGCTGTGTCAGTGGATTGCTGGAAATCCCATGGGATTGCTATATCCAGAGAATTCACCACCGAATATGTTTGGCTTGCCTGGCCAATCCTGGGATTAGGTTAGCCAATCCCGGGATTGCTCCGTCTAACCAAACATGTCCCAAGTAAAATAGATGGGATTAAGAGGGATTGGGTGGATTTCAAGGTAATGATGGTGATGTCAGTGGATTGCTGGCAATCCCATGGGATTGCTATATCCAACTTCTGCCTGTTTGGCACGCCCAGCCAAATCTCGGGATTGTTCCTTCCAATCCATCCTAATACAACCTAATCCCATCCACCCTGCCCGGCCAAACAGGCCCTTAGGGTCATTTGAAACCGTGGATTCCAATCATGGGGGTTCCGAATCCAGGGGGTTTCTAATCAAGGGGATTTTCAATCATGGGGGTTCCAAATCCAGGGGGTTTCCAATCATGGGGGTTCCGAATCCATCAGGTCAAAACAAAACTCAAAAGTGGGCCACGCCATAGGGGAACAGTAGGAATGAGAACCACCACTGTCAATCGATTGAGAGAGAGAGAGAGAGTTACCTCAATGTTCATGGAGAGATCGACGGGAAGAGGGAGAGGTGGGAGAGATCAGTAGGGCCGGCGCTAGGAGAGGGACAGACAGAGAGGAGCGTATGAGAGGGAGAGAGAAACAGAGGGTTTAGGGTTGGCAAAATGAAATGAAGGCAATGGAGTGGCTGACGTCAGCAAGTTATGTGGGTCCCATCATGAGGTATGTGTTATATCCAAACCGTCCATCCCACTGGCAAGATCGTCGTAAGGCTTGAGATAAAAAATAAAACAGATATAACTATCAAGTGGACCATACTGAAAAAAGCAGTGGGGAATTGAACGTCTACCATTGAAACCCTTTTGGGGGTCACAGGACTTCTGGATCAATATGCAATTTGTTTTTCCTCTTCATCCAGGTCTTTTTGACCTTATGAACAGATTGGATTGAAAATAAACGTTATGGTGGGCCTAGAAAGGTTTCAACAGTGAAAATCATTATCTCCACTGTTTCCAGTGGTATGATCCACTTGATCATTGGATATGCTTCAATTTTGCGATCAACCCCTTAAATTAGATGGAAAAGCGATGGACGTCTTGGATAGACTACATACATTCAAGGTGGGCCCAAGCGAGTTTACTCAAGCACCATAAGAGCGCATGAGTAACTCGAAGCAATCCGATTCGAAACGGATTGGCTACTCCCCACCGCTACCGGCCACGGGATGATGGTCGGTGCTCGGGCCTCACCATGATGTATGTATTTCATCCATTCCGTCCATCTATTTTTTCAGATCATTTTATGGTATGATACCAAAAATGAGGTATATCCCAATATCGAGTGGACCACATTACAAGAAACAGTGTCGAATGAGCATCGACCATTAAAAACCTTTTGGAGGCCATAAAAGTTTTGGATCAAGCTGATCTTTGTTTTTTCCCTTCATCAGGGCCTGTATGTATGATCTAATCAACAGATTGGATGTCAAATAAACAGTACTGTGAGCCTTGAGAGGATTTTAATGGTGGATATCCAATCAATATTGTTTTCCTATGATGTGGTCCACCTTAGGTTTATATCCCTATCATTTTTTTGATCAAGCCCTAAAATGATGGGTAAAATTGGATGAACATAATGGATGAAATACATACATCATGGTGGGGCCCACATAGCACTAAATACTAGCTAACGGCTGGTGGCAGGGGAGTAGCCAATCCATTCCCATCCATGCTGGTATGTGTGGTGTGGTCCATTTAATCTTTGGATATGATTTATTTTTTGAATAATTCTCTAAAATGATCTTAAAAAAATGGATGGACGGTGTGGGTTGATCCCAAATTTTCGGTAAATCCAAAACTCAAGTGGACCATGCCACACGAAACAATGCAGAATAATGATTTCCACCATCGATACCTTCCTTGGGCCCACAGTAACGCTTATTTGCCATGCAACCTATTCATGATATCAAATATATATGAATGAAGAGAAAACACAAACATCAGCTTGATCCAAAACTTCTATGGCCTCCAAGAATTTTTTTAATGGTAGAGGTTCAATCACACTATTTCTTGTGGTGTGGTCCACTTCAGCTTTGGATATGCTTCCTTTTTGTTCTCTAGACCTCAAATTATCTGTTAACATAGATAAACGGAGTGGATAAAATAAATAAATAACGGTGGACCCCACAGAATTTACTCTGGTAAGGGTAATGACTAACCTAAATGTAGAGGGGATTCCTTAAAACATTCATAATCATATATTGGGCTTGCCTTAATGTGATTCACATATCCAACCCACTCATTATGTGTGTCCCACTTGGATGAGGGGTCAGACGAAGTTTTAGCCGCATTCAAAACTCATGTGGGCCCCACCAAGTGCTTTTATATTTTTAAAGATGTCTTAACATGGTTTTAGATGGTATGGCTCACCTGAGTTTCATTTATGGATGATTTTTAAGATATCTCAAAACCTAAAGGGGACACATTAAATGCACGGTGTTGATGTTCGACACACATCATGATGGGGCCCACAAAACTTATTAACATCAATTCTTAGATTCTCGCAAGGTCAATAAGTTATGGTCACAATTTTGACAACAATATTTAGCCCATTTTATATGTCAAGTCCCTTCACTCTATTTTACTGATCAATACCCTCGATTTGACTAGTTACTCGCCTCAATCAGGTTAGCTACATATGAGAAAGAAATTGGGCATACAAGATTGATAAACAATTTAAGTGAAATTTGATTTAAACATATGAAGTTATTTACTCTTCAATCCGGGCTAATTCAATTGTCCAAAAACGGTTAAATGTTCAATTAGTAGATGTGCCTAATAATTTATTAGAAAATATATTTTTTTTTTCACAGATAAATTTCAATTTCCATTTAAAAATAACTTTTTTTTTCAAAATGTATATTTTTTTTATTCTTAATTTTTCTTTGAAAACTTTTAACAAAATATCATTTTTATTATAAAATATTTCAAAAAATAAATTAAAATACAAATTCTGAATTTTTATTTTCAAAATATCTAAAATTTTCACGAAATTTATTTTTTTCCCCAAAAATTCCAAAATGCCGATTTTTTTCTTCAAAAGCATCATGTTATTTTCAACTTCTCAATTTTTTTTAAATATATATTTTTTCAAAATCTTAGTGTTTTTATAAAAAATTTTCTTTTAATTTCGAATTTTGAACATTTTCAATTACTTTCCAAAATCACAAAAAATTTCAACTTATTTATTTTCGTTTCAAAATGTTTATTTTTGATAAAGTATCGATTTTTTAATATCGTTTTATTTTAAAATTTTCAATTCTTTTTCACTTCTCCATTTTTTAAAAGCATTTTATTCGAACTTGTCATTTTTATTGAACTGCTCAATTTTATTTTATTTTTCAAATTTCAAACTCTCATTTTCTTTTTAAAAATATTTTCATTTTTCAACATTATGAAAATTTTCACATTTTTAAAAATATTTTTAATTTTCTTTTTCAGGATATTATTTTTTTCTCAAAATCAAATGCTTTTTTTTTCAAATTTATCAACTTTATTCAATATTAATTCTTTTTTGTTCCCACAAAATAGATTTTTATTAAATCACGATTTTTATTTTTTCAAAATCTATTTTTTTTCTCAAACATTGTTAAATTTTTTAAACTTCTCAATGATCTTTTTCATGTGATATTACAAATCATTTAAATATTATTTTTAAATTAAAAAATAAAAATAAAAATTTCACTCATTTGATATAAAAATTGATATAAAAATAAATTTTCTTTTTGCATTCAATCAATTATTAAAAAATAATCTTAGATACAATTACGTACAATTAAACCACTGAAATTCTATTAAAAATCAATTATTAGACTACAAAAAATCTTAATTTTCCACCATATTCGTATAAAAATGAAAAAAAATTAATGTCAAGGCAAAAGTCCTTTTACAACGGATATGATCCGTCGCCAAAGTTCTTTTACGACGGACCACGATCCGTCGCAAAAGCAACTGAAAAGGGTGCCATTTGTTTTGGGTGGGAATTTACGACTGTTACAAAATTAAATGTTGCGACGGATTTAGTCCGTCGCTTACTAACGACGGACCAAAATCCGTCGTAAATTAGATTTTAGCGACGGAGTTTCGTCCGTCACTAAATTCAGCGACGTTTAGACCGGATTTTCCACGAACACGGGCTTAGCGACGGACTTTTTGCATTAGCGATGGATTAAATCCATCGTTAAACCAAGAGATTTTAGCGACGGACGAAGTCCGTCGTAAAAATACGTTGCAATTTGCCCCTTTTGGCGTAGTGCCCCCAGGTCCACATGACCTTATAAATAGGTTGAATGGC